>ML782065.1:0-24732 GCA_009831015.1 Picea engelmannii | reverse complement strand
CAGATGTCCTTTCTTCCCACAATTCTAGCACTCTATCTTTCCAAGTCTGGATTTGGATCTGCCCTTCCTAGAATTTTCGTGGTTTCCTAAGCCCTTTCCTCTATCCTTTTGTCTTCCCCTGTTCTCCATGTTCAACGCATTTCTTGATGTCTCACCTGTGCTTTTCTGTCGCATTTCCTCACTAAGGATAACACCAATAACATCATCAAATTTTAAAGTATTTGAGCCAGAGACAGAGTTACTTACAGCCATGACCAAGCCATTTCAACTTTCTGGCAATGAGCAGAAGATTAGAAGAGCCCTAACCTCATCATCAAAGTCCACTTTTACATAACTTAGTTGATTAGTAACCGTATTAAATTCATTTAAATGATCTGCAACAGACCCACCTTCTGACATCTTCATATTAAATAATATCTTCATTAGAAATACCTTATTCGACGCTGAGGGTTTTTCATACAATTTGGCCAACGCATCCATCAAACCCTTCATTGTCTTTTCTTTAGAAATATTGAAAGCCACCGACACTGCCAAGCTCAGCCGTATCGTTCCTAGAGCCTTTTTGTCAAGAATCTCCCATTCTTCGTCCTTCATTGCCATTGACTTCTTTGTTACTCCGCTCAATGGTAAGAATAGATCATTCTGATATAAATAGTCTTCCATCTGCATCTTCCATAAATGGTAGTTTTGGCCATTAAATTTATCGACCCTAAACTTTCCATCTTCCGACATTGCTCCCACTCGAACCAGGAACCCTCTTTTCCTGTGAGTTACCTTACGCTCTGATACCGATTGTTAGAAAAACAGGACCGCGGAGCAATAAAATAAAACAAATTCAGCAACAAAACACAGAAGACACACAGTACAAGAGAGACACAGATTTACGTGGTTCACCCAGTGTGGCCTACGTTCACCAGAGAAATTGCCAGGTCCTTCCTTGATTATTATCCAACAAATGAACGGATATAACCTACAACAAAACCCACTGTAACTTCCTCTTCTTTCTCTCATAGTCTCCTCTCTCAGAATACAATATTCACCATCAACCATAGCCACAATACATTTCCCTCATAAAAGAGGGTTGCCTTCTACGGAAAAAAACCCTAACATAATCTCTACCATTAGATCTGCGACGTTATAATGAACGGTCCAGATTTACAATGAAATTACAATATACTTTTATAAGGAAATTTTTTCTTCCGGGGCTTCGCCCCCAAACCCCCATTAGGGAACGTTGCCCCCGAACCCCCACTGGGGGCCCGCTTGCCCCCAGACCCCCCATCCAGGGGGATAGGCCCCCCGGACCCTGCAGAGGGGTTACCCCCCCTCTGCACTCCCCCGCATGGAAGAGTGTACATACTTCTGGGGTGTAAATACTTCATGGGGTATAAACACGGTTGAAAGCAAGTACCTCTGAATCAGGAAGATAATTAGGCTCCACAACCAACACTTTGTCTTGTTTCACTTTGGTGGTTGACATTGTTCCCTAGTAAGTAGGTCACCCTTAGGGATAAGTTTTCTAATGGGAGGTCCTCTTGACAGGTCATGATGCCATTCCTGACCATACTTGTCATTTTCCACACTTCATCCCCTTATCTCCTTACCTTTTTGGATTTTCGGGTGTACTAACACAAGAAGGGATTGTCCCTCATTTCATGGGAAGAAGGGGTTGAAGGTTGAGAGGCTTGTAGATGGAAAAGCATAAAATCCAATCATTAAAATTCTATATGATCTCCCAGGGATCCCTAGCACAATCAAATGTCTCTTACAAGAAACTGATGGGACCTTTAAAAAAATAAATAATAAAAAATTCCAACCAAGGTGGAGCATGTGTGGGAAGCATTTTTAATGCTTATGTAGAAGCCCCACATATGTTTTCAACTTGGGGAATCATGATGTGACTAGGGTAGAGTCAAGTTGGGAACATTTTTTCATGCTTAGGTAGAATCCCCACCTTGGCTTCAACCTAGAAAGATATTAAAACAATAAAAAACAATAAATGGGATTGGAAAAAGGTTGCATTGAAAATAAGGTGCAACACACCCTCTACAAAAGCACCCATTAATGAGGCACTACAATCCATTATATGTCATGAAACCCATGCCCAAAAGTATTCCTCTCATCCATGACACCTTATCCACATGACTTAGAATGGTTTCCCCTAGAGAAACACCCATAAACTTGAGGTATGACTCACCCAATAGGTCATTTTGTCAACCTTCCCATACCTAAACTCGAAAACTTGCATAGGGTCTTTGAGAATTTTTTTATTTTGATGAAGTATTTTGGATGTACATGCTCATATGGATTTTTTATTGATTTAATTTAATCATCATGATTCATTTTACTTGAGATCCTTGGAGGGTGTATACATGTGTCTTTGTAGGACATAACTGGTGGACAATTTTGGAAGAAATGAGCTACCTTAGGATTCCATGGGGTTTGAAGACCACAGGTTGGATGATAAGGGACCACACTCCAGATGATGATGACATTCATTTGGATGCATATAGGACACCTTGGGGATCTATTGATGGATGTTTATGACACACCGTCAATGATAAGGGAAGATATGGATCATGGTTGTCTATTTAACCCAAGTCGTTTGGTATAATCTACCCTGATGGGTTTTCTAGCTCCATTAGCCAACTAGGATCCTAAAAAAAAGTAAAGGACGTGAACTAACTAAAGATACAATTCTAACAATCAACACTTTCATTACAAATGACTAAGTAACATTGTTCATGTACAATGGTTATATACAATTTACAAGGTTTAAGAAAATCCTTGTGGAAATAATTGTTTTAAGATAATGGATCTAAACAAGTTTAAATATAACAAAAATATTCTAATATTCTAATCACAAAACTAATAAATAATGAATGAACAACATTTTAAATTATATAATGAAAATAGACAAAGAACATTAACGTTTAAATGAGGCAATGATTGTTCATTCATAAATAAAAAAATTAAATAAACAATAAATTAACAAACCTCTTGTTGATAAACATTACTAAACTATATCCATCTCTCTATATTTTTATTTTCTCCTCTTGACATGTGTCAAGTGTAAACCTAATACAAAGGAAAACATAATACTCTCCGAATAAACTCAAAGAAATATGTTATATTCCAAAATGAGTTTGTGATGACAGAAAGACAAATGATTATATATCATGTGACTTTAGAATATCCAATAACTAAAAATGAAAGAAATCCCAATTTTCAGAAATGGTGTTACCCACTACCTAGCCTAAGATGTAAACTCAAAATAATTGAATAGATGATTTGTCACATATATCAATTGTACCAAATATAATGAATCGCATAAAGAAAACATTAAATAAAAGATTATATGCAGAACAAACTAAAACTAATTCGATACATATAAAATTTCACATCTAAAATTACATGAGAAAACAATGAAAAACACTACACAGTCTACACAAGACGAAAGCCAAAGAGTAAATTGTTTTCCAATATATTTTCAAAAAAATATGTCCATCATATGGTCTAGGAAGAATTTCCCATATCACTAAGCAACATTTCTATTTAAACATGTTTCTGATCTGTTCCCTCATATCATGCAAGATAGAGGCAGATTTTTAAAAATAAGTTTTTACTAAAATAAAATAACAAAAAGATAATTTTGTTGGAGTCTTTTAATAAAAAGATTTACATTAATAAAAAAAAAAATTCAAAACATGAAATTACTATTCCACTAAACACTCAACCCATGACTCATTTCCTTAATCATATCTTATCAATCTATTGTTCGCATGAAACAATACAAGAAAAATCAAGATTAGAAAATAATCAAAACAAATAATTTCAAAAGAAAATCTACATAATCTTTCGATTTTGTAGCTAGTCTAAAATAATAATAAAAAAAATTAAAATGAATCTACCTATTATTCATCCAAACAAAATCAAATTGTGAAGTACAAATAAACTATTTACCAATTTAGAAATTCAAAAGAGAGGCATTAGACATGTCTAAGTTTGTAATAGTGTTCAAATTGGACGAATTTTTAATGACCACATTCCCAGATCGTTTAATATGCTTATTGGCTCTACGTGTGTTCAATCAAACGCTAGCTCTGAGATTGTCATTATCTCTTTCAAGCACTGAAATCTGAGTAACCACTTGGTTAAACTATGCCTATAGGTAAGGAACATCCAGATAATACCTTTCGATCCAATCGAAATAATTGTCACATTGCACTGGTTGCATGCTTGGTAAACATCGAGTTTGTTGTGTAGTGGGTATTTTATCTTGTTCCATGATTCGTCTTAGGTCATGTTGAATTCATGAAAAACCTTCTTGTTTCTTTAAGAAAGAAGGCGCATTCAATACAAAATCAAATTGTGGAGTATTGACATCGATATCGTACTTAGGAATCCGATCATCGATATCATCCTCAGAAATATGGTCATTGACCTCAATAACAGGGATGGGTTTTTTATGATCATGATGTCAATTTCTTAGTGTTCTAGTTATGATTCGACCAAGTCTTTTATTTTTAAAATTGATGTATGGACTTCTCTGTATCTTTCGCCTACCCTGATTCTTTATTTCAAGTTCATTTAAATTAACATGAAATGGCTCAAGATTAGGAAAAACAAGGATTTTATCCTTCAAATCATCCAAAACCTCTTCTAAAGATTTCTTGGGAATAAAATCGCTTCTCAGTTTCTTGCCATTGGATGAATTATGGAAAAAAATAGGTTTTTTAGTCATAGACACATGGATTTCTATCAATTCAAAATGTAGGTTTTCCAGAGAGGGTTGGATTGACAAGGAATGGAGAGTTCATTAAAATGTAGAGGCGGGTGTATCATAGTTTTAGGTTGGGAGAACCCATTTCTATACACAAAATATTGTCAACTATCCCCAAATTTAGATAATTGTGAAATAACAAGAATCTGAATCAAGTCGTGATGGAACAAACTAGACGGTGCATTTTGGTTTTACCTTTGGTAAAATTTGGCCATTTTTTGTAGGCTCTTAAGTAAGAAGAATGGAATATTCAAACCAAAACCTAAAATTACCAACAATAAACGGACATGATACAAAAAAATTAGTCTGTATCTACCCTCACAAGTGACAAATTGCTTAAGTATCAACAACAATCCATGTCATCATGCTTTAAATAAAACAATGGGTGTACCTTTTACACTATAACACAATTTATTGGAAGCCATCAACAGGTGCCAAGGGATGTTATCGATATTGAGGTTTTTAAACCAACGAGCTCCTTCTTGAGGTAATCTAGTGGCCTTTACAATCAAACCCTCGGTCACTTCCAATTGCAGATCTCCTATCTTAGCCTTATCACCATCGAAATTTTGGGCAACGGCTTGACTGACCTTGAGGTTAAAACACTAAAAAATATCTATGAACCCATCCCAACCATAAGCCACAACATTGTCCATTACATCATCATGTGAGAGGAGAGCCTGTGAGTCGTTCGAGTCCATCCTCACAAAATGAGCCATCAATTTTGTCACACAAAACCAACAGGAGTAGAAAAGGGTGGATCATTTTCGAAACCACACAAAATAGAGGGTGAGCTATGAATTTTTAGAGGAGACCCGATACCTAAGGCTTTGGGAGAAAGACACCATAGCAGCCACTTAGACTGTTTAGTGGATTCCAAACTAGAGGATGCACAAAATGAAAACCACCTTGTCAAATGACTGCCAAACCCAAAAAAAAAAACTTACCACCTGAGGAAATGAATCCAAGCTTGTGCTAGGAGGACAAAGGAGTAAATTTGAAGGCGTGACTGTCAATCTTGTACCAGAGCAATGACACTATGATATGACTGCAAGGGAAAGAATTGATATTCGAAATTATACCAAAGTTATTGTTTGATGCATGATCGTAGATATGGTAATGTGAAAATAAAAACATTCCAAGAATAGAATGCATAAGGAATAACCCCAAGGTGTAAAACTCGTGCGCTAAAGGTAAGGAAGTAACCCATAATACAATAGGTTCACAAGATTTTAAGTTCTTTGAAATTATTAAATTCCCTTAGGTGTTCATCCAATTTACAAAAGGAAAGTCTATAAACTGTAAGATGCGCCCAAACCAGAGGTTGTTCTAATTTCATGCTTACAGTCATGAAATTGAACAAGAAAAATGATAAATGAACTCATACACATAACTAATCAAATGATTTTTTTCAAAACAAAAGATGATAGAAATCTTTGCAAACAAAGGAGGTAGCTACAAATTTTTTTATCACATTAAGAAGATATTTTACAATGATAAAATTGACATGAATATTTGGCTTCCAACAATGGAGACACGTTGGGCAAAGCCGTTATCTCTGCATCACCAAAACTTTATATCAGGGAACACATAACTTAGATAGTTATTATAAATGATTAAAATATATATCAAGCATTTTGACATCAACTCAGAAAAATAACACAACCATATCATTTGATAAAGTTATGTCCAAAAATTGTAATCCGACATTTCGTCTCGATCAAAAGGGTAACAATATTTATGCAATTAAGTCCAATACCGTTGACATGGCGACTGCTACCAAAAATCATTTATAGCCTCGAAAGGGATGTCATTTAACCCTCTCCAGTACTTCAATCCCATCCAAAGTTAGTACATCTATGGTAAAAGTATCTTGACATCCGATCAATCTAAAAACATACCTCAGGATCTTAGAACCCAACATTACTTTTCTGCTAGTGGGCCTGTTTAGTACCCCGATGAAGTTGTCTTGGTATCATGTGTGCATTTACCTGCTACCAGTAGACTTGTTCAGTATACCGATGAGTTTACACACAATTCCCACACTTTATAGTGTTTCCAACTCTCTAAAAATTTATTATAATATTTTTAGAAACTTCACGATAATAAGAGAGTGGGCTAATATTGAATATTTCACAACCAGGTAATGATAAGATCGATCTTAAGAATTATTTTTTCATTCTTTGAAAACTGATAACTTTCATCAAAATTTGGACACTTATATTTTTGTCAAGAAATCATCTTTGGGAATGGGGAAGTGCTATGATTTGATCTCATTAAAACTGGGATGACGTCAGAAGTTTTAAATATAATCGTGTTTCCCTGAGACATCAACAAAAATTGGGAACAATGACTGGACAAAGACTTACCATAACCGATATGAGTTTAGAACTTAATGTGCAGATGCTTTGAATTGTTATCAATTGTTTCTAGTGAAAGATCCAATTCCCTTCATTAATTAATGATGATTCAGAAATAATCATTAAGAAAACACAAAACCAAACAAAATGAAAAAAAAAAATGAAATAAAAGAAAATGTAAGATAAAAATATTTACAAGGGGCTAAATCTGATTTTCTTAGGTGAAGTATTTCTTGAGAGACTATCCATTCATTGGAAAGTGTTGGGCTGCCCCTCTAAGTTGTGCAAACGAAAAGAAATAGGAACCAATTTTTCAGAAATGACAAAAGGCCCCAGCCACAGGTTTTGAAACTTGGTATGTTCTCCTTAATTCTCGTGCGCTTTGTCCCATTTGAGGACCAAATCCCCTACATTAAAATTCCTTTCTGAGGATGAACTTGTATCGAACCATCTCTTTACAATTTGTTGGTGCTGATCCAATTTATGTTTTTCTTGTGTCCTTACTTCTTCCAATTTTAATAAAGTGTTTATCTGATTTTCTAGAGGAGGACATTCCTCTTCTTGAACTTTTTACGACAATTGCAGAGAAGAGATCAAGACATGTGGAGGAAGGATGGCTTCTCTTCTGTAAAAAAGGAAGAAAGGAGAATTACAGATGAAAACTTTCGGTTTGACTCTATCAACCCAAAGTGCCTTGTACAACACATTGTGCCCATTTTTGTGGCTTTCTGACGCTGTTCCTTTTATTATATTGATCATATTTTTATTCATTGATTCAACCAAGCCATTCCCTTGAGGGTAATAGATGGAAGACTATTTTAGTTTAATCCCTTTTTCTAAAGAAAATACATTCATATCCAGGGAAGAAAAATAAGAAGCATTGTCCAAAACCAAACATTCAGGAATTCCGAAACGAGTGACAATATGAGAGTTTAGAAACAAAAGTACTTGACTCGTGTTGACTACCTTTAATGGTAAGGCTTCAGACCATCTCGTAAAATAATATTTTACAGTGAGTATGTACTTGTGCTGCTATGAGGAAGGAGGATTAATAGGTCCTATAATATCTAGGCCCTATTTCTGAAAAGGTGTGTCTACTGTGACAGGCTGCAAAGGGAAAGTAAACTTGTTTACTCGCCCTGCGGCCTTTTGAAAGATTATACATTTGTGGGCCAAAGTGTGAGCATCCTTAAACAAGGTGGGGAAACAGTAACCTGCCCTAAGTACTTTGTGGGCAGTTATATCTCCACCAAAATGATCCTCGACATCGCCAAAATGAAGTTCAACTAACACCCTTTTGGATTCATCTTTTTCTAAGAAATGCAGAAAAACATTGTCAAAATTCTTTTGAAATAATATATCATTAATTAATTGGAAATATGTAGATTTAAGCCTTAGTGATCTTCTGTTTTTTGGATCAAGGTTATGAGGAGAATTTTCGTGTAGAAAATAAAATTTGATATTATCATACCATGAATTAGGCACAATTTGTGTACAACAGATTGATGTTTTGTTATGCTGATTTGTAGCTAATGTATTTATTTGATTTTATGATTTTTCAATTGAATCAACTACCAATTTACAAATTCCTTGGCCTCTAACAATTTGTGTAGGTACTATTTCAATATCATGCTCCTGAAGCGATGTCATCCAATTTTCCCTTTTCTCCCCCAACTCTTTCTTCACTAACATATTTCTTACAACAGGGTAAAGAACAATAAATTTTATCCTGGATTTCAAGAGGTAACTGAAATGTTTAACTTCTTTGAAGACAACGTATGTCTTTTGATCTACCGTTGGGTAATTTAATTCTTCTTCTTTAAAGGCACAACTCATAAATGAAATAGGTATTTCATTATTTTCAAAATTTTTCTGTGTGAGCACAACGACATAAGATATGTCAGATGAAAAAGTATACAATGTGAAATCCCAGGAAAAATACAGACTCATCAAGAAAGGTGCTTTGATTATAGATTTTCTAATGGAATTAAAATCTTGATTCTCTTGTGGTCCCGATTTGTACAGAACATCTTTTTTTATCATATTTTGTAGAGGTCTAACCATCTATAAAAACTTAGAAAAAATCGTCTGACAAAATTAATTTTACCCAAAAAGGATTGCATGGCCTTTTGGAAGAAGGTGGATGAAGGTTAGAAATGACTTGGGTTATTTCAGGATCAATTATCATTACATATTTTGAGACTATAAACTCAAGCAATTTCCCTTTCTCTACTGCAAAGACTATTTTTTTAGGATTAAGTGAAATGTTGAACTTGCGACATCATTCTTACACAACCCTAAGATGAGACATGTGATATTTATTTTTCTTGGAAAAGACAGTGACATCATCTGGGTAGACCACAACTGACTGATTAATAAGGCCATGAAAATAAATGTCCATTGCCCTCTGGAAAGTGGCACTGACATTTATCAATCTGAAAGACATTTTTATGTAGGTGTAGGTGCCCCATGGGGTGGGAAAAGTGGTTTTAAGATGATATGATGGAGACATAAGAACTTGGTTATACCCTGAGAAATCATCTAATAAATATAGTCTTTAAAAACCAAATACTTGTTGCAGAATTTGTTCCATTGAAGGAACATGGTAATTGTCTTTATCAGAGGCTCGGTTTAAATTGTGAAAGTCGACAAAAAGTCAAATTTCTCCATTTTTATTCCTTACTGGGACTAATTTGGATACCCATTGAATATGATGGATTGGAAACATGATATTGACAATGAGTAATTTATTTAGTTCCTTATTTATGATGGGTTCTAATTTAGGATGCATTTTTCTCAATTTTTGTTGAAAAGGTTGGGTTTGTGGATTCATAGGAATTACATGATGTATTATGTTTGGATAAAAAGTTTTTATATCATCATACATCCAAGAAAACACATCTTTGAATTAGTTGAATAATTTTATAAATGCATATTTTTCTTGTTTAGAACACCCTTTTCCCAGATTGATATTTTTAGGATTCTCACGCGTTCCTAAATTTACAATTTCGTACAACAATGAGGAACTGTTTGTTTTGCAATTGACTACCCCTCTAAACTTGTAATGTAGATCATAAAAATTTTCTAATCTAAAAACATATTTGGGGATATATTTTACTAGATCGGATGATAATTCTACAGACTGAGGATCAAATATTACTGTGAAATCATAGAGGTTTTCATTATGAGTTATTTCATCGATTATTGCATCTTGGAAGGTGTCTTCCATATGCAGAAAATTTATGATCTGATGATCGTCATCAAACAATCGCCAATTTGTGATGTTGTCAGGAACAGATGGTCTAAATGACAATTCAACTGAGAATGTGTTAGGAGAAAGACCTTTAGCAGACAACAATTTAGAGGCAACATTGGCTAATAAATCAACTTTTGAATTACTCAACCTGGGAATGGAATTTATATTGAAAGAGAGAAATTTATGTATTAAACTCCATACCTCATTTTGATAGTTTTTCTGATGTGTTGACAAACAATGTATCATGTTTCTTACCTGTTTGACTGCGATTTCAAAATCACCGAATACTACCGAGTTTTTCATGTCGATATCTAGTGCCTTCTTTAGTCACTGTAGAAGTGCTTCATATTCTATTGTATTGTTAGTACATTCAAATTCCAATCGACAAGAAATAAATATTTCATTACCTTTGGGATCGATTAGTACAAAACCAACGCTTGTCCCTTCCAGGGATTTAGATCCATCAGAATATAAGGACCAGATCTCTTCGTCATCTGCAATGTTCAGTGTAATTCTCGGAGTTTCCGTCTGAGTATAGGCTGATATTTTGGATTGTTGTTCTGGGTCAGTGATAGAGGATATTTCAGTCATGAAATTTCTGAAAAAATTATTCATGCCCTTTGTTTCAATCGAATTTACAGAAGTAGTAAAAGGCTCATTGAGATCATTTAAATCTATAACAATGTACTTGAGGTAACATTCTCTATTTATTCTGATATTGTTAGGCTTTCCATTTTCTAGCAGCCACAGATGAGACCAATCCGTGGAAAAATAGCCATGTAACTTCTCTGATCAATCTTTGCTAAAAAATAAACCCTAAACTTCTGGAATATAAAAAAAAATAATATCAATTACTTGGTGGACCTTTGGGTTGGACGAAAACCTTATCAACACATTTTTATGTTCACCAATGACCTTGAAATTAGTTCAATCTAACTGAATGATCTTTAAATCAAAAGGTTTTACTTCAACATTAATTTTTTGACACACAGATAGAGGCATCACATTTGATGAGGTGCTAGAATCAACCATACAGTTATGTACATTTCTATTGAAAATTTTTAAAGTTAATAAAAAATGAGGCACATTTTTTCGTGAAGAGATAACAAAATTCTGCTGATTTTTTATGGTTGTACCTAAGATAGTTTTATCTAAGTTTCCTACAGTTTTTTTTGACATGTCCCTTTTATCTTTATCTTTAGTTAATGTTTTACCGGGGACATTTTTAGTTTTATTTGGGTCAATTTCTGTTGATTTCTTGCTGATAGAATCATTCTTTTTATTATTTTCAACAATACTTTGGAGCATTTTCTGTAGGATAAGAGGAAATTTAAGTAATTCAAAAACTGATATATTTTCCCTCAATTTTTTAAGATCTTCAACCAAATCATATTCTAAAACTGGGGCAACAGATTTTTGTTTAGTTTCAATTTTCTTTGGTTGTTTTGAAACCACATTCTTACTTGTTTCAGGTGAAGGTTTGTTTTTAAGTTTTACTTCGAGTGTTATAAGGATGGACAGTTTCAAAATTTCCTTGAAAAATGTTGTCCGACAAATGCCTGAAAATGGGAGGAGATGAGTCCTCCTCTTCAAGTTTTTCTTCCTCACTCGTATCATCTAGATTTTCAGGGGGTGCAGAAACAGAGTTATCATGTGCTTTCAGTATCGTTTGCAAAGCATATTGTAGTCCTTCAAATTTTAGACCTTATGTGGTTGGGTTTGGCCGGTTTGGAGGAAAAGGTTTTATGAAAGGTGGTATAAAACCTCATTTACTTGTAGATGCCACCTCAATGGATCTTTTCAAGTCTATGACCTGATTGGATAATATCTGGAAATCTTTCTGCAAACTTTCCAATTCTAATGTCTCTTGTTGATTTTTAGTTTGAGGAGGTCTAGTGAGAATTTCAATTTTCTTTTGAGAAGATGAAGTTGTTTCAGCCTCACTACTTAAACTATCATTTAAGCTTAGAATGTCCTTCTGAATAAGGACTGCCTCCTCAAAGGCTTCTAATAATGTGTTATTTTTTTACCGTTTAGCCCATATGGCTATATTGTTATGCAGGGCCTTAGTATAGTATGCAACAGTCAGGTTTTCTACAGGCATCAAATCTATATGGATTTTGTTTTTTAACGTTAGGAATATCTGGTTGAAATCCTTAAATTTTTATTTAGGGTTCATTTTTAGACTAGCAAGTTCCATTACCAGGACTTCTAGAAATTTATCATCTCTAAATTTTTCAAGAAAGAAGGTTTCAAACTTGTCCCAAGAGATGATGGTTTGATATTTTTGTGCAAAATACTAGGTTGAGGCATTCCCCTCAAACGTGTAGGGGAAAAACCTACACACGACATCCTCATTCTTGACACTTTGGCGTCTAACAACTAACATAAATTTATTGATGTGATCCTCAGCTGATTGCTTCGAATCAGGATCAAATTTGGGTAGCCACTTCTTCGGATGTTTGAGCAATGGGTGTTGGGGTCCATGTACTACCATGACATCTTGATCGAGCCAAGGTAGGGAGGGATTATTTTTGTTTTCCATGGGAGTTGGTGGATTTGAAGGTTGAGATTTTTTATATGAAGAACTTCCTTCATCCGAGGATTCCTCTCCTGAATAGGGTGGAGAATAACTAGGTGGGGATGATGGGATACTAGATCCCCCAGCACCAAGGATTGGTGCTTCAAAAGGATTGGTGATATTAACACCTAATGGGTTTTCGGGAAGACCAATGTCTTGAGGTTTTTCTTGAAGATTAGTGAAATCAAGGGGTTGATTCAGTTGTATACCAGGTTGTCTGATTCGAGACAAAGCACTTTGAGTTCTTATGATCAACTAGTGAATAATTTATTGGACGTCAATCTCTTGAGGAACTAGTGTGACTGGTTCGATGTGAATATCAAAAGTGGTGTTTGAGGTAGTAGATGGATCAAGTGTAATGTTATTGTTTGAGAGACTACACGTCACGACAGGAAAACGATTGTCTGGGGGAGTCTTACGACCTCCATGTGACATCAATGTCTTTCACGCCTTCCTTCTAGCACCATTTTTTGACAGGTGTTTATGACACACCATCAACCGGAAGGGAAGATATGGATCGGGGTTGTCTATTTAACCAAATTCGTTTGGTATAATCTACCTTGACGGGTTTTATGGCTCTGTTAGCCAACTAGGATCCTAACAGAAACCAAAGGATGTGAACTAACTAAAGATACAATTCTAACAATCAACACTTTAATTACAAATTACTAACTAACAATGTTCATGTACAATGGTTAAATACAATTTACAAGGTTTAAGAAAAGCCTTGTGAAAATAATTGTTTTAAGATAATGGATCTAAACAAGTTTAAATATAACAAAAATATTTTAATACTCTAATTACCAAACTAATAAACAATGAATGAACAAGATTGTAAATGATATAAATAAAATAGACAAAGCAAATTAATTTTTAAATGAGGCAATGACTATTCATTCATAAATCAACAAATTAAATAAACAATAAATTAGCAAACCTGTTGTTGATCATCATTACTAAAATGGATTCATATCTCTGTATTTGTATGTGATCCTATTGACCTATGTCATGTGTAAACCTAAGACAAAGGAAAGCATAATACTTCTCGAAGAAACTCAAAGAAGTCTATTATATTCTAGAATGAGTTTGTGATGACAGAAAGACAAATGATTATATATCATGTGACTTTAGAATATCCAATAACTGAAAATGAAAGAAATTCCAATTTTCAGAAATGGTGTTACCTGCTACCTAGCATCAGATGTAAACTCAAAATACTTGAATAGATGATCACAGATATCAACTGTCGAAGAATATACTAAAGCTAATTCGATACATATAAAATTTCCAATCTAAAATTATATAAGAAAACAATGAAAAACATTACACAGTCTACACAGGACAAAAGCCAAAGAGTAAATTGTTTTCCCATATAGTTTCAAAAAAATATGTCCATCATATGGTCCAGGAAGAATTTCCCATATCACTAAGCTACATTTCTATTTAAACATGTTTTTGATTTTTTCCTTCCTATCATGCAACATAGAGGCATATTTTTAAAAATAAGTTTATACTAAAATAAAATAACAAAAAGATAATTTTGTTCGAGTCTTTTAATAAAAAAGATTTACATTAATAAACATTGTTTTTCAAAACAAGAAATTACTAGTCCACAAAATGCTCAAACCTTGACTCATTCCCTTAATCATAGCTCATCAATCTATTGTTCAACTGAAACAATAAAAAAAAAATAAAAATTAGAAAATAATCAAAACAAATAATTTCAAAAGACAAGCTACAAAATCTTTTGATTTTGTAGCTAGTCTAAAATAATAAAAATAAAATCAAAATGAATCTACCTATTATTTATCCAAACAGAATCAAATCATGAAATAAAAACAAACTATTTACCAATTCAGAAATTTGAAAGAGAGGCATCAAACAATTCTGAGTTTATAATAATGTTGCAATTGGACAATTTTTTAATGACCACATTCCCAGATTGCTTAATACAGTTGTTGGCTCTGTGTGTTCAATCGAATGGAAGATATGAGTTGGTCATTCTCTCTTTCAAGAATGGAAATTAGAGTAACAACTTGGTTGAACACTGCCTGTAGGGAAGGAACATCCTGATAATACCTTTCGATCCAATCAAAACAATTGTCACAATGCATTGGTTCGATGCTTGGTAAAGGCCAAGTCTGTTATGTAGTGGGTATTGTATCATGTTCCATGGTTCGTTTTAGGTCATGTTGAATGCTTGAAAAAGATTGTTGTTTCTTTAATAAAGAAGGTAGATTAGCTACAAAATCAAACTATGGAGTATCGACATTGATATCATACTTGGGAATCTGGTCATCGATATCATCCTCAGAAATCCAGTCATCGACCTCAATAACAGGGATGCATTGTTTATGAGCACGATGTTGATTTCTTAGTGTTTTGGATATGAGTCAACTAGGTCTTTTGTTTTTAAAATTGATTTCTGGACTTCTCTGTATCTTTCGCCTACCCTTCTTCTTGATTTCAAGTTCATTTAAATTAATCTGAAATGGCTCAGGATTAGGGATAGCAAGGATTTTATCCTTCAAATCATCCAAAACCTCTTCTAAAGATTTCCTGGGAATAAAATTGCATCACATTTTCTTGTCATTAGATGACTTATGGAAAACAATATGGGTTTTAGTCATAGACACAGGGATTTCTAGCAATTCGACATGTAGGTTTTCCAGAGAGGGGTTTGATTGACAAGGATTGGAGGGTTCATTAAAATGCATAGGCAGGTCTATCACGATTTTAGGTAGGGAGAACTCATTTCTATACACAAAATCTTTCCAACTATCCCCAACTTTAGATAATTACAAAATAACCAGATCTAAATCAGGTTGTGATGGAATAAACTAGACTGTGCATTTTGGTTTTGTCTTTGGTAAAATTTGGCCATTTTTTGGAGGCTCTTAAGTAAGTAGAATGGCATATTCAAACCAAAACCTAAAAATACCATCAATAAATGGACATGATATAGGAAAATTAGTCTATATCTACCCTCATAGGTGAAAAACTGCTTAAGTATCAACAACAAACCATGCCATCATGGTTTAAATAAAACAATGGGTGTAAATTTTACACTGTAACACGATTTCTTGGAAGCCATCAGTAGGTGCCAAGGGACGCTATAGAACTTGAGGTTTTTAAACCAACTAGTGACCTCCTTCTTGAGGTAATCTAGTGGCCTCTGCAATCGAACCCTCAGTCATTTCCAACTACATATTTCCTATCTTATCCTTAGCAACATCGAATGTTTGGGCAAAGGCTTGAGTGACCTTGAGGTTAAAAACCTCAAAAATATTTATGAACCCATCCCAACCATAATCCACGATATCATACATTGTGTCTTCATCTGAGAGGAGAGCCTGTGAGCCATTCAGATCCATCCTCACTACAAGAACCATCAATTTGGTCACACAAAACCAGCAGGAGTGGCGAAGTGTGGAGCATGTTCGAAACCACATGAAATAGAGGGTAAGCTCTGCATTTTCAGAGGATATCTGATACCTAAGGCTTCGAGAGAAAGCGACCATAGTGACCACTTAGACTGTTGAGTGGATTCTAAACTAGAGGATGCACAAAATGAAAACCACCTTGTCAGATGACTGTCAAACCTAAAAACAAAAACTTACCACCTGAGGCAATGAATGCAATATTGTGATAGCAGGACGAAGGAGTAAGTTTGAAGGCATGACTGTTAGTCTTATACCAGAACAATGAGGCTATGATATGACTGCAAGGGAAAGCATTCATATTCGAAATTATACCAAAGTTATTGTTTGATGCATGATCGCAGATATGGTAATGTGAAAGAAAAATCATTCAATGAATAGAATGCCTAAGTCATAACCCCAAGGGGGACAACTCATGTGCTAAAGGTAAGGAAGTAACCCATAATACGATAGGTTCACAAGATTTTAAGTTCTTTGAAATATTAAATTCCCTTAGGTGTTCATCCAATTTACAAAAGGAAAACCTATAAATTGTAAGATGCATCCAAACCAATGATTTTTCTAATTTCATGCTTATAGTCATGAAATTGAACAAGAAAAATAAGAAATGAACTCATACACACAACTAATCAAACAAATTTTTTCAAAAGAAAAGATGATAGAAATATTTGTAAACAAAGGAGGAAACTACATAAAATTTTATCCCATTAAGATGATATTTTACAATGATAAAATCGACATGAATATTTGGCTTCCAATAGGATCTTACCCAATCCCTACATGCAAAACAAATTTCTTGAAAGGGCCAAAATGTCACCTTTTGAGGGCTTCACATCACCCTGAGGCTAAGGTTTGGTGGTGGTGATGGAAAATTGGCACATTTTAAAGGAAGAGGCCCATGGATCATGGAAGAAATGATTTTGTTGAAGACTATTGGCCTTTGGATTTCTAGCTCTCCCTTCTCCATCTCAACAACTTGACCAAAAGTGTCGAACGTTGCCCAAAAGAAGGGTGACACCATGTTTCTAGGGTTTCTATTATGTGCAAAACATGAATTAAATAATATTTCTTTTGTAAAGGGGAAAGATAAGGGATTTTGACCCTTTATATTGTGTTTTTCCCTAAGTATTGGGGAGAAAAATGTTTTAGATTTTTTTTTATAAATAGAGATCAACTCTATTTCATTTTATCATATATCTCCCATTGTGAGAAGACATACTGGCTGAAATTTGCGCTCTCTTGAGATTTTTTGGTATCTCTCTCTTGTGAAAATAATTCTTGGTGATATTTATTGGTGAATACTTGAGCTAAAGTGGTGCATCCATCTTGAAGGATTATGTTCTTTCTCTTGGATGGTAATTTTCTTGGTGAAATAGGGTTTAATCTCTCTCTCTCTCTTGGAATTGGTAAGGAAAATCCACATTTTTTAGTTATTTCTTGCTTCTTCTTGGTCATTGTTGGTTGAAGCCCTAGGAGGAGTATGTTTCATACACACTCCATTAAGAGACATCTTATTTTCTAAGTTTATAAGTCATTTTTTGGTAAGGGTTGCTAAGAGAAATACAAGTGTGTACACCCTCCTAGATCTACCCTAGTTTGATTAACATGCCATAGGGAGTAAGAGTATTTACACCCATAGAAATATTTTTGATCAAACTCACACTTCTAATACTCCATTCACCCATTTTTAAAGGAACTAATCTGAATTTGTTCAATTGGATAAATAAATTGTTTGCATCGGTAAACATGTTTTTGTGGGATATCGATCTTGTTCAAGTTGGAAGATTTTTTCATGTTAAGAGCTTATGAAGGCCGCTAGGGTGTATTTATTGGTTTTTTCTTCCTATAGTTATAACTAATTAAAATCTACACCCATTAGGGCTGCAGTAAAACTTTTTTTTTCTTACTTATAACCCACTTTTCAACCATCAGAATTTGCTAAACGTTTGCCAACATAATCTACTAGACTTAGCACATATTTTGGGTGGGTTCTTTGCAAGTTTTTGTGGTTGTTTTTTATGCTATAACAACATGTTTGATAAATCCATAAGGCTGATAAAATATCTCTGAAATAGTTGTTTATAACAACCTTACTTTTATGCTAAAGTCTTTCTCTTCCAATCTTGAGTTGTACTAATTATATCTAGCTTAGCTCTTGTATAATTATATTTACTTTAGGAATTTATTTATCATATAAAATAATCATTTTTTCACTGATATATATCTTTATTAACTACTGAAATTAGGAACAACAAGCTTAAATTTATTTTCCACCTAACTTATATCTTGTACACTCGGTTTTTCTTGTTTCTTGGGAAGGTACAAACAATTTCCATTGGTACTCAAAGACTTGGAAACCTTAAACCATTTACAAGATGCATCATAAAATCCATATTCCACTTACCAAATTGACCTATATTAGAATTCATCTCATCATATCACTTTCTGTCCCATTTCCCCTTAGGGTCACCTGGAATTCCCCCCTTGAGGTGATCACATCACCTCTAAAGTGATAGGAAAACCTATCTAAGGTGACACTAGGTAGGTGTTATATTAGTTTTCACCATATTGTGGTTTGGGTAAGGATTTTCCCAATCTAAAACATGTGTGATAAAATTTTGGCGTCGTTGCCAAGGAGTATTTTGAATCCTCTTCCAAACCCTATTGACACTTCGACAAGCTATCCAAAATCCTTTCCCTATCTTTCCTAATGAATCCAGTTGAAGGATGTTCCCCTTCCACCCTTGATGAGCTCTTCTTGAAGATGATATAGCGACTCCAACATCATAAAACCCACCTTTCCCTGATTTCCCCTTTCCACCCTTTGATCATCCTTTATCTCATCTAGAAAATTCACTGAAGTGTTTACCTGAGTAATTGAAAGATGTCTCTGTGGATATTTCATGAGGCATACAAAGCCTTGGATGTTTAGTCTATTTATTGGTATCCAAACAAATGCCCGATGAAATAATTGATTCATGTCCCTAAGTTTTATGGTGATCCATCCTCGACTGTTTCACATGTTGTTGAGTTTTTTGAATTAATCATACACTACAACATAGAACAAGAAGATGTGATTATCCAGTTGTTTCTCTTATCTCTTGAAGAAAGGAAAAGAGATTGGAGAAGATATTGTTTTAGCCCCAAAAGTATTACTTCTTCAATAATCCTTATTTGAGAATTCCTCAAGCATTGGGGCCCTAAAAATGTTGAAGACAATATGCAATACCTTGAGGATGTTCTCCAAGGATGTTCATTTCTTTCGAAATTTATCAAAGGTTTGAAATAAACACTTCTTCTAAAGTTTGATAAAAGCATAGTTGAGGAAGAAGATATCGAGGATGATAGTAACGAGGAAAGTTTCAAGTGATCCTAGAAAAAAATACATGAATACAATGAGTTATGTGAACAATTACTTGAACATTACCATAATAAGGACTTCTTGGTCAAGTTCTATGTGCAAAGAAAGCAAGAGTACAACACTATCCTTCAAAATTATGAGAGGAAGCCTAAACTAAAAATGGCATGGGAGGTTTCTATTTCCTACTTCGAAGTAAGATCACTTTGTAACACTGTGACAAAAGGGTACATCTACTAGGAAGGCCTCCCATCTCAGGATTGATCCCTTTTTATGCATGAATAAGTCTGGAAACTTGTTAGAGATCAAGATGAGGATGGTAAATTTTTCGATGACAAAAACGTGGTTAAAGAAAAAATCCTTTAAAATAGATATCACGAGAAAGAAGTTCCTTATGAAGATGAAGCTCTTGCATTTTCCCACTCCTTTTGATGAATACATCCAACTTTCTATTCCTCCTATATAAAAAAATGGGAAGATGGCAAGTTATAATCCTTTTGAAAACTTTGATGATGCTTTATTCCATGATTTTGGAAATGAAGAAATCTGCCAAAAGGATCTCGATGAAGTTTCTCTTGGAGAAGGCCTAAACGAGACACTGCTATCTTCTTTCCATTTTAAAGAAAATGAAGTGGTCCAGTCTTTTGAAGTGGTAATCAACTCCTATGATGCAGATGCATTCATGGAACATCCCCCAGATATAGTTGATGATCACATTTATGATTTCATATAGGATGGGAGGTGTATATGGGATGTGGGTTGCTTCATTATTGATAGAGATCCCATTTATGACATTGAAGATAGATCTAAATTAAAATGGCTTGAGTGGTCATATTTGGAGGAGTGGTCCTCTTGCACATATGATTCAGTTGTTTAGCATCCCGATGATGATATGGTTATAGACTTATTCCATTTGTTTGAAGATAACATGTCACAATGTCCTCATGGTAATTCTCATCTATCTCTTAAGAGTTGTGAGGAGTATCCTTATGATGACTCGAGCTTTCTCTATGAGTATTTCCAACCACTCTCATGGTCAAATTTTGATCAAAACCAAGTCGTGGCCAGCCTGGAATAATCTGGGGCTCACGCTACCAAAAATAAGTACTTTCATTATGATACTTTTAGCACAGATTTGTAGATAAAGAAGAGATTATTTATAAGACCTCGAGAAGATTTTTTATTTAGACCTAAAATTGTTCCTTACCCCTTTTCCTCTTATTTGGAAAATCATCAAGATTTCTTGTGATTCCTTATCTTATCTTAGCATTTAGGAAGTCATGGAATTTTGAGACAAGAATAAGAACAAGACCTTGTACATGAATAAATCGTTGAATAAGGTCCTACAAATTTGTTGACACTAGATCTTGCTTAAACATGCCATATATTAAGTTCCTTATGTTCCATGAAAGTGGAGAAATACAATTTCAGTGATGAAGAAGACTTGCACGAAACACGTCATGTTGAATATCCATTTGAAGCCACCCTAACTTATTTTCTTTCTACACAAAAATAAAATGATATGGTCATTTACATTCATATAGATGAGCCATCATCTACATACGATAGTTCCATTCATAGATGGATCAATCAGGCTTGTGGATTTTATTTCCAGAAGAATTTCCTCCATCACACCCATCTCCATGAGTTTCATTTCATTTCATGATTATCTTCTATTTATGCTCATAATTATTTTGTGCTCAATTTATCCTTGTTGTATTGCATGATTAATAATAGGGGGAGATATCTTGATTAAATGGTGAAATGGATGCACTGATTCTATGACTTCACTTGACATCACCCATCACCTGATCTTCAGGGCCCCACAGCCCCAGGTAAGTAGGTAGGTCATTTTGATTTCCTCCATTTGCATATTGATATCTCATGATAGTTTAACTGCATTTCATATTTCATTTTCCTCTACTTGCATATTGATTTCATGTTTAGTCTATATTCATGAAACAATGCTAAAAGTTTATTTTCTAGATTAGTTTTCATTTTTTGTTTTGATGTACATGGACGAAGGGTGATAGAAACACCCTACGTTTTACAATTTTATGTTTTAGTGTAGGCACAGGTTGACCATAAGAGTTTGTATTTCTCATGAACTCTATGATGAGTACATGTCCCCAAGTAGGAGCCAGATTTTATCCCCAACTCCTAGGGATAACTAAGGATATGGTGCCTCAAGGCCCTTTGGTTGATGACATGGAGTACCAAGAGATAGGTTGACCCAAAATGTCCACTTGAACAGACAAAGGCCCACCTCACCACCACAACTCTAGCTTCATCATGACAGTATCCACCACATCAGTCGGCCTCTAGAAGACATTGGGTCTTTCTCCATGAGTTACAAGACATGTTTTATGGTGAGTTTCATTTCAATATTTGAGGCATTTGAGTTTGTTGCATTTATTACTTATTTTTATAATGTAACACTTGCTTGGACATTAAGGTATTTTCTATGTTTCACTTTGGTGGTTGACATTGCACCTAGTAGATTGGTCACCCTTAGGGATAGGTTTTCTACTGGGAGGTTCCCTTGACTAGTCATCGTAGAATTCCTGACCATACTTGTCACTTTCCACACTTTATCCCCTCATCTACATGTTTTAAAACATTTTGTAAAAATATAGATCAACACTATTTCATTTTATCATACCTCTCCTATTGTGAGAAGACACGTTGGCTGAAATTTGTGCCCACTTGTGAATTTTTGGCATTTGTCTCTTGTGAAACGAATTCTTGGTGATATTTATTGTTGAATTCTTGAGCTAAAATGGTGAGCCCCTCTTGAAGGCTTATGTTCTTTCTCTTGGATGGTAATTTTCTTGGTGAACTAGGGTTTGATCTCTTTTTCTCTTATAATTTATAAGGAAAATCTGCATTTGTTAGTTATTTCTTGCTTATTCTTGGTCATTGTTGGTTGAAACCCTAGGTGGAGTATGTTTCATACACCCTCCATTAATATTAATCTTATTTGCTAAGTTTATAATTCATTTGTTCATAAGGTTTGCTAGGCGAAGTACGAGTGTGTACACCCTCCTAGATCTACCCTACTTTGATTGGGATGCCTTAGGGAGAAAGAGGATTTACACCCATAGGGATATTGTTTATCCAACTCAAACTTATATGACAACATTCACCCATTTTTAAAGGAACTAATCTGAATTTTTTGCATTGGAGAAATAAATTGTTTGCATTGGTAAACATGTTGTGGTGGAATATCAATCTTTGTCAAGTTGGAATATTTTTTGCATGTTATGAGCATGTCAAGGACACTAGGGAATCTTTATTGGTGTGGTATTCCTAGAGATATAAATCATTAAAATACACAGCCATTAGGGATGTAGTAAAAATCTCCTTTGCTAACTTATAACTCGTTTTTCAAGTTTGGGTGGTTGATTTTTCTACATTAATAATTTTTTTTCTACAACGATAAGGCTGATAAAATATCTCTGCACAAATTGTTTCTAACAACCATACTTTTATGCTAAATACTTTCTCTTTCAATCTTGAGTTGTACTAATCATGTCTAGGTTAGCCCTTGTATCATTATATTGACTTTTGGGATTTATTTAGAGGCTCTAATGATCATTTTTTCACCTATATATATATCTTTGTTGACTATTGAAATTAGGTAAAACAAGATTAAATTTCTTTTCCACTAACATATAGCTTGTACAATTGTCTTTTCTTGTGTCTCAGATAGGTAAAAACACTTTCCACAGGTACTCAAAGACTTGGAAACTTTAAACCATTTCTGAGACATGTCATCACAGTTCTATTCCACTTAGAAACTTGACCTATAGGTGAATTCATATCATCATCTCACTTTCCATCTCATTTCTCCCTAAGGTCACCTAGGATTCCCCCCTTGAGGTGATCACTTCACCTCTAAAGTGACGAGAACACCTAGCTTAGGTGACAGTGGGTAGGTTTTTTCTTAGTTGTCTCCATGTTGTGGTTTTCTTCAAGCTTTACCCAACCTAAAACTTTTGGGATAACAATCCAAATATAATGGGACCCACGTCTTCAAAAAGAGCATGGAGCCTTTCATGATATTGGATAGTTAGGTACGAACCGTCGAAGGAAATTTCCCTTTCCTTGTAGTCTTTGAAGTTATCATATTGTACACGGGGGAGGAAACTGAGTGATTTCCTCAACCTTTAAGGGGTCAACCATGATATTGTTGGCCCCCCAACCATCACCCTGTCATGTTTACCTTAAAATGACAAAGGCATCCTTAAAAATATCTCGTTGTTCGGTATCTCTCTTACATCAGATTGATAGTTCTTTGTGTAAATATGTTTGTTTGATTGAATTTGTATAAATGATTGATCCTTTCTTTTCAATTGAAATGTGATATGATCCTTTATTTAATTTCATGACTGCTAAGCATGGAATTAAGGATTCTCCTTAGATCTTCTTTGATGGAGTTTTTGCATATTTCTATTTCACTTTAATGGAATGTTTTTAGCCTCTCATGATCATTAGCACTTATACATGATTGAATTTAATTAAGCTACAAAATTCATGATCAAACTTACAATATCCCTAACCTCAATCTTCATTCGAAAAGGAACATTTCAACTATATGAATATTATGTTTATATTACATGAAAATTCGATATCATTACAACCCTCGTCAAATGAAGATTTTTAAATGATGGTGTGGGAGATATAGGGATACTATCACACTTGGTATTCAACGTTAATCCCCTTGAGTCGAATCAACCATTTTCAAATCACACTATGAGTAATTCGTAGGATCCTTGTTCAAACATAATGAAAGAAGGATACTCTGTACTAAAAACAATTTCACCATTTTTTATCCTTTCCCATGAAATGAGATATGATTACCTTAATCATGTCTTCACCCACAACCAAAATCATGTGTTTCTTGTCAATCCTTGAAGCAAGTATGGGTCATTTTGTTTCGCACTCCTCTGTC
>ML782064.1:464053-475156 GCA_009831015.1 Picea engelmannii | reverse complement strand
GTTGATGAGTTGGCACATACATGAGGTGTATAGTTGATGATGTTGGTTGATGAGTAGTTGACACATGATTGGTACATACTTGGTACATGTTTGGATGCACTTGTTTATGGTACAAGTTGATTACAGGTTGTTTGGTACAAGTTGGTGCATGGTTGATGCACTTGTTTACGGTACAGGTTGATTACAGGTTGAGGTATAGGTTGATGCATGGTTCATATTTACTGGTACATATTTACAGCAGTATATCTCACAGTGATAGTGTGACAGTGGTTCCATCATTCTACTTCTACTTCAGGGTGGCAGGACGGGGCAAGGACAGGTGGTTGTAGCCACCTTTTGGTTGTAGCTAGAGAACATAGGGGGTTGTAGCCTCCTTTTGGTTGTAGCCAGAGAATTGGGGAGTTGGAGCTTCCCTCAGGTTGTAGCCTGAGAAACTAGGGGGTTGGAGCCTCCTTCCAGTTGCAGCTGGAAAACAAAGGAAGTTGGTGCTTCCAATGAATGCAATTCTTCAAGACATATAAGAAAAAACATTATGTGGTTTGCTCCCGATTTGGGTTTCCACGTAAGACACTGGTGTATTGTGTATTGTTCATTTGTTCATTGCTTATTTACTCTGCAGTTATTGGATGATAATGCTTCATTGATATAACACTTGGATTATATGGTTAAAAAGGGTTAAATTGCTCTATTATTGATTCACCCCCCCTCTCAGTAATCCAACATATGTGTCACTCTGATCCTCAAAACCTTTGAATATGTGCATTTTATTCTTTTTTTTTCTAACGGGTGCTTGGATCTTATGCCTATCCACTTGACCATATCTGGGGGGGATGACATGATGCCCTAGTAAGCTTGTTCCCATAGGTTTTGAGTTTCCACTAGGGGGATTCATGAGAAGCCATCGCTCGCTCCTACCATACTTACCACTTTCCATCTTTCTCCCACTCATCCATCCCATTACACTGGTCTGGGCATTGGGTTGGCCAAATATTTAAGGACTGTACCTTACCTTGTGGGAAGAAGGGGCTAAATTCCCAAAGGGTAAAAGAAGTTGGAAAAATATAGAAGCCAAAAAATGAAACCTCGAGATGCTTCGCCCAGGGATTCCTGAGAAAGCAGTAAAAGGATTCTCATGAAGAAACATAGGGACCCATAGAGAATAATAAAATAAGACCTAGTTAGAGGATAGGGGGTATCATCACAAGCCGACCTATTAGTTCCATGGGCATGTAGCGATATTACACTACCAACAGTTGGTCACTACGCCAAGATAGTGGCTCTTGGTGGCATAACGAAGAAAAAGGGGGTCTCATCACGAGCCAACCTTCTCATTTCCGTGAAATTCTTGTGGGTAACATTTCCACCACTGGTCACCACGCCAGGGAAGTGTCCCTTGACTAGCTTC
This sequence comes from Picea engelmannii, assembly GCA_009831015.1. NCBI lineage: Eukaryota > Viridiplantae > Streptophyta > Pinopsida > Pinales > Pinaceae > Picea > Picea engelmannii. The sequence continues at coordinate 473,751 of ML782064.1, read as the reverse complement.
TTGAAAGAAAAAAACAACAAGAATAAATATAAAAGGCATGAATGGGCTTGGAAACATTTGCATCCATGACAGGTGAAACTCACCCTCTACAAAGGAACCCACAAGTAAGCCATGCAATTCCCTACTATCACTACACCCCTTACCCAAACATGCCTTATCCACTTCACACACTCACATGGCTTAGATTTGATCTCTCCTAGAAACACCTCACATCCAATGAGCATTAGAACAATAGGATGCCTTGTTACTTCTTTCAAACTTGTCTTGCATATTAGCATAATGCCTTTGAGCACTCATCCAGGTAAAATGGGTTTTATGCACATGTTTAATAAACTTGATGATTTGATGTGATTGACATTGCTATGATCCTTGTGACTTATGAGCCCATGGAGGGCGTATCTGTTGATGTGCATGACCATACCCGATGGACAAGTACTGTTATGGACATGTACACATAGGGAGATGATTAGTTTAGACCTCCATGGGGATGAAAACCCATCAGATGGATGTTGAGACCCCAGTAAGGGGAAGAGACAGATCAAAGGGTTTGCACCGGAGAAGAGGAGGACGTTCCACCAGAGGCAACTTGGCAGAGCCTTACCCAGGGGGGTTGTGCCCTTTCCACCAGGACGTTGTCCTTGGAAGGCCCATGACATCACCTAAGACACTCATGACATAATCTAGTGCTTCTGGAGGTTTTGAGAGGTAGTTGTGGCATGTGTGGCATGTTCCGGAGGCCCAAGGAGGGCTAATGTTTTTCTCCAGGAGGCCAACGTTGTCCTAAAAGGGGATACCGTCACCCTAGAATGGCATGATGTCATCATTTATGCTTGATTGAGGGTTTTATAATGACATTTAATGTAAAAACAATATTATTATGTATTTTTGTCCTTGTTGACCTTTTGTGAGCTAAAATTAAATTAAGGTCATTGGTATGGTATAAGTAAGAGAGACAAAACTCTCTTTTATTCATCATCTTTCACTCACTCTTGTGTGGGGTCTGACATTTGCACGCTCCTCTAGGGTTTTGGCTGAAATTACTAGTGCGCACTTGTTGAAGGAGGGTTATTTTGGCTATTTTTGGCATTTTTCTTGGTGGAAGGTTTATAACTAGGGTTTGGCTTGATCAATACATGGTAAATGTAAGTGAATTTCTACAATCCTTCCATTACTTGAATGATTATAGTATTTTACTTTCATTTTGTTAATAAATTTTTGGAATAAACCCTAGGAAATAAGCACATGTTGGTGTCCTTATTTTAATTCCATACTAGATTGTTCCAAGGAGCCATTTTACTTGTTGAATACATTGATAGGTCCTTTCCATTGCAACACCCTATCATATTCTCTTCTCCCTAGCCGATTTTACTTTGTTATTAAGCTAAAGAAGGAGGAAAATGTGCTAAGGCCTAGGTTTGCCTACACCTTAGTAAATCGTTTTCCCCTAGGGTTTGATGGTTGAAGCCTTGGCTTATCAACACCTCACCATCAAAATCCTCTTGTCTTTGTCCATGCTATTATCATATCGTTCCTTCAACTCTTACCGCTATATCTGACTCCATTTTCCCTATGAATGCACTAGTCTAAGACCTTTTACTTGAGTGTTTTGATCACAATCTATAAACATCCAAATCTTTGAGAAATTACTAACACCTTTTTAACCCTATTTTAGATTAACTTGCTAACCCTACTGCTGCTACTATCCATTTGAGTTATAGTTATACTTTGCAGCATTTTAGCTTCTTTAAGAAATTGAAAGATTGGCTAATGCATAATAGTCTTTGCTTCTAATGAATGATGGTATTGTGAGATTGATGATAAATCGTTATTGCTCATTGTGAAGCTTCTTTAAAAGATTTTATTGTGAAGTAACATATTGTGACTATTGCTATTATACATCATTGACTGCTTCATCAATAATATTAGTCAGTTGTTTTATTTGAGAAAGTCCAATTATATGAAGTACTAACCAACAAGTGACCTTGCAAATATTGTTTCTTGTTGCTTTGTTCCGAGCAGGTATATTTTTGGTTATTATTTATCTTTATTCGTTGTTTAGCTAGACTTTCTGATTGGTGGTGACTTGTGAGAGGGTAACTTTTACTTGGCCTTTTATCCATTTCCTTCTCAAAACCCCAGGTCATCGGGGATGTCTCCCCTGGGCCTACCACCCTAAATAGAAAGAGACTTCCTATTGAGGTGACAGTGATAGGATAGTCTCCCGTTACGTCAGTTTGTCATCATTTTCTCTTTCCTTTCCTTCCAAGTACAAACTGTGTGATAACAGGGCCTAACATCGAGCAAGCGAGAAACCTATTTCAACTTAGATGTTGCAGGAAGCTAAGTCATTTTAGGCGGTTATATTCGTAAAACCTTAATCCACTCGCCACTATCTGAGGGAAATTGAAAGAATGAATTGAGAGATTGAAAAGTAATCAATTTGAAAAAATGTATTGATATATTGAAAATTAATTACTTTGAAAAAATCACTATAGAAAAATGATTTTAAAATACATTTTTTTAATATATGAAGAAGGTTGGTGGTATTCTACACTTATATATTTTAGTTTATGATTCTTAAAACATTAATTTTTTTTATTTATGTTATTAAAGGGATATAGAAAGAAATAAAGAAAAATACTACACACTACCTTCTCTAATATAATCAAGTAACCAAATTGATTTAATACATTTAAATGTGAGGAATATCTTAAAGTAACCAAATTGATTCAATACACTTAAATGAATTCAAGAAAAAAATTCAAGTTCAACCAAGATTACATTTAACACAGTGATATTTACAAAATTTCAAAATCTTTGATAAACTAACTAAATTTTGAAATGTTTATGAAAATCAAGAAAGATCACATAAAAATTACTACAAAATATCTCCAAATGATTGTTACTCCCTTTTTCTAATCTAGTAAAAAAGTTAGTAAACCACATTTATTTGGAAAAAAGAACAACCAAAATTCTAACTTATCATGCCTCATGGAGAAAGATCAAATCCTATTAAATTAATGTATGAAAATCAATTAAAAGGATATTAGTCAAAGAGGTTTCCCAAGCCTTGTTAAAATCTCCCTTTATTAAATTAACTCCTTCATTGAGTAAAACGTCAGCCACTCTATTTCTATTTCTTCTACATGCAAGGCTACGAGGATTGGAAGGGAGCCAATCTCAAATTGAAGGAGGATCAAGTTGGTTGTAAGGAGTTGGTAGAGACCTTATTAGGACAAAAACCATTATGAAGTTTAGATATCATTTGAGTGATAAGCTGAGAGTCTCCTTCAACAATGAGCTTAGAATAACCACAACTTGATGTACACCTCAACCCATGCATTAAAGTAAATATTTTATTTGATTTTTAAAATATTGATATTTAATAAATTCAATGTTAAAATAAATTTATTATATTATCAATTTTCTTTTTAATAAGTTTGAACACATTTTTAAAATTGTTATAACAAGTTGAAAAAAAAAAATTTGTACATTGATAATTTTATTTTTTAACAAATTACAAAATTTTAAAAATGATATATTAAAAGTGTTTGAAGCTTAAAAAGGGATTCGTATATTTGTCTTTATTGTATTATCTTATTTATATTATATTAATTTAAAATTTAAGTTATAATTTTTCACATATTAACATTTTCAATTGAACACCTAGTATAGTTGAAAAAAAATTGTAGATAGAAAATTTTAGTTTTTAACCAATTATAAAATTTTAAAAATGATATATTAAAAGTGTTTGAAGATTAAAAAGGGATTTGCATATTTGTCTTTATTGTATTATCTTATTTATATTATATTAATTTAAAATTTAAGTTATAATTTTTGATATATTAACATTTTCAATTGAATACCTTATAATTTTAATGTAATTAGTATATATCCATTTTAATTCTAGATTTATTAAGGTTACAGAGGGATAAAATCTCTCCATATACAAATTCCTTTTTCAATGCAAAACTTGAGGAAATATTTGCACCTCAAGAGATTTGATCCCTTTAAGAACTTGATAGATCATAGGTTAAGATGAAACTATGTTAATAATAATAGTAAATAGTAAATACTAATGTTATGGTAAATATACTAAAATAAATAACAATAGTAAATTTACTAAAATAATAGTATACTAATGTAACTTAGTAAATATATATAATAGGGTGTGTAATTTTTTTTTTTATTAATTAAGTCAACTTTTTTAATTGACTATAAAGTAATAATTGTTACATAATATATAAATATATAGAAAAATAATTATTAAAATTTTATTTTTATAAATAATATAATTCTAAATATATATAAATGGAAAAAAAATCTATTAAGAATGAAAATAATGACTTAAGAGATGATCGAATCGAGAGATTGAAAAATATTTATGTTAAAAGAACGAATTAAGAGTCACTTTCGAAGCATAAACATAGAACAAGAATTTTTAAATATAGTTTTTTTAATAAATTAAAAGGCTTGGCTTTTATATATTTTGGCTTTTATATATTTTAGTTTAGAATTTTTAAAACATTAATTTTTTTATTTATATTATTAGAGAGATATATAGAAAAATGAAGGAAAATACTATATTAATTTTTCTAATTGTGAAGAATATATTCAAACAACCAAATTGATTTAATGCACTTAAATGAATTCAGAATTCAAAAAGAAACTTCAATTTCAATATAAGATGACATTTAACACATATTTATTAACAAAATTTCAAAATATTAAGTAAACTAACTAAATTTTAAAATATTCATGAAAATCAAAAAGTTCAAAGAAAAGTCACATAAAAAAAAACTATTATAAAAATGTTTCTAAATAATTGTTACTTCTTTTTTTTTCAAATTAGTAAGAAAGTTCTATAAATTAAAAACAAATATACATAAAATTACAACAACTTCCAAATTAATCCACCATAATAGGAAGCCACACTAATTTGAAAACAAAAAGAATCAAAATTCTAACTTGTCATGCTCCATTAGAGGAGACCAAATCCTATTGAGCTAATCTATAACGATTAGTTATAAACATATTGATTGGAAAAATATCGCTACATATGTAAATTAAGCATACAAATTAAAAAACAACAACATTCATAATCACAATAAATACGTAAAAACAAAGAATCGAGAGATTGAAAAATAATTACTTCGAAAGAACCAATTGAGAGATTGAAAAACAATTACTTTGAAAGCATAAATATACAACAAGAATTTTCAAATACCATTTTTTTAATAAATTAAGTAGTTAAGTATATATATTTTAGTTTATTATTTTTAAAATATTAAATTTTTTATTTATGTTATTAGAGGGATATAGAAAAAAATGAAGAAAAATACTACATACTACCTTTTCTAATTACTTGAATATCTTAAGTAACCAAATTGTTTTAATGCATGTGAATGAATTCAAAAAAAATAATTTCAACCCAGGATTACACAATGGTATTAATAAAATTTCAAAACCTTAAATAAACAGTTAAACTTTAAAATGTTCATGAAAATCAAGAAAGGCCATATACGAATCACTACAAAAGTGTCTCCAAATGGTTGTTACTTTTTTTTTAATCTACTGAGAAAGTTCTATTAATTAAAAGCAATATACATAAAGTTACAATAGCTTCCAAATTAGTCGGCCATAAATTATAGAAAACCACACCGATTTGGAAATAAAAAGAGCCAACGTTCTAGCTTTCCATGCCCCTTCCATGAAGACCAAACTCTCTCAAACTAATCTCTAATCTATGACAATCAATTATAAGAATATTAGTCCGAGAGATATCACTACATATGTAAATTAAGCATACACAATTAAAAAAGAAAAAACATGCATAATCATAATAAATATGTTAAAAGAATGAATTGAGAGATTGAAATGTAAATTAAGCATACACAATTAAAAAAGAAAAAACATGCATAATCATAATAAATATGTTAAAAGAATGAATTGAGAGATTGAAAAATAATTAATTTGAAAGAAAGAATTGAGAGATTGAAAAAAGCATAAATATAGAAGAAAATTTTCAAATACCTTTTTTTAATAATTTAAGAGGTTTGTGGTATTTTGTTTTTATATATTTTAGTTTATGATTCTTAAAACATTGATTTTCTTTGTATGTTGTTAGAGACATATAAAGAGAAATTAAGGAAAATAGTACATACTAACTTTTAAATTGAGGTATATCTTTAAGTAACCAAATTGATTTAATGCACTTAAATGAATTCTAGAATTTTTTAAAAGTTAAATCCAAGATTACATTTAATACAATGGTATTGAAAAAATTTCAAAATCTTAGATAAATTAGCTAAACTTTAAAATGTTCATGAAAATCAAGAAAGGTCAAAAGAAGGTCATATGGTGAAAAGAAAGGTAAGAGAGAGGGAGGGATGAATAAATTAAGAGAGGAGATAAGGTGAAGGGTAGATAGGTAGGGGAGAGAGGGTGGAGAAAGAGAGACAAGTAAACAAATAGGAAAAAGGGCATAAGAGTGTGCATGCATTCCAGGAAGGTGTGCAAGTTCCTAGAGCCTGTGTGTGTTCCTAGAGCACGTATGAATTTCTAGATCACGTGCATGTTCCTAGAGAACGTGTGAATTTCTAGAGCACGTTCTTGTTCTTAGTAGTGTGTGCATGTTAGTTCTATTTAAAAAAATTTAGGGGCAGAAATGAAAATTCTAGCATACATGTATGCTAAGTTGGTTTCCTAGAATTTAGGTTTGGGATGGCAAGTCTAGTGGTTTGATTTGAAAATAGATAAAAACCTCCATTTTATGAATAACTCTCTATATATTTATTTTTTATGTTATTTTACTATAGGCTACATATATCCATTGTTGATGAAACTATGACATGGATAGAGTTGGCTATGCAAGATTCTAAATATAAAATGTTTTTAAAAAATTAATATTCTTTTCTATTTTTAATCTATTTTTTTCTTGACATATATTAGAATCCTAAAATACATACCTATTTTATTTTTTCTATAACTTTTTTTCACCTTAAGCATTTTTAAAATAAGTTATACATCACACTAGAAGAGACCGATATCTACAATATGAAAAAAAAAATCTTTGATAATGTTAAGACTCTCATAGCCTGCAATAATGGAAGGGTTTGTAATTTCAAGGATATGTTGACTTTCATAATTTGAAAAAACACCCTACACTAGAACAACGGGTTATCTACAATTACAATTTTTTTTTTAAGGAAATTACATCAACATATACCTTATATTTTGTTTGAAAAATAAATTACCACTATTATAAAATCTCAAATTTCACATAGTTATTCACAAATTTTATAAATAAAAATTATATATTTAGAAAGCTAATTCAATTTCCTACATTTTATCTTTTTACAACATATTCAAATTCATTGTAAAAGTCTCTTTAGTAATCCTTCCAAGTTAACAAATTGTTGTTTTTCCATGTTTGCATTGCTACTAACCCATCATGAGAGACGATCATTAGCTTGCACATGCCCCTAAAAATTAAATGACGGCCATAATTATACCCACCATATAACTATTGAACAAAGTGGATGTGCATACTTGGTTAAGCAAGATCAAGTTAGCATTCATTGTGCAACTCATGTAAATTCAAAGTAAAATCATCTAGAGCATGGATGGAAAACATATGACAATTGTTTTTAGAAAATACCACTTTAATTCATGAATCACTTGTTCCACCATACCTATGTGTGTTATACATCAAACAAGTGGGTTGTTTCTCATGCTGCATGAGTAGTAGAAATTGATACTGATGCATCTATAGGTGTCGAGGGTCTACTATTTGAACATAGAAACTACACACATCATATAATTAGATATAGAAGAAAGGTCACACAATAATGTACACACACACACACACAAACATCCTCCATGATCCCATTGATAATACCCTTATAAAAACATAGGATAATAATTGAATAACCTAGTTGGAGTAACAATAATCAAACTTTCATGTTGAGTGGCTTCCATCAGACCATAAAATTTATTCTGCAACTTGGGCATCTGTGAGGGTCACATAAAATAGGATGAGAATGCTTATTCTGTCCATGTGAACTCTCTTATCCATAGTTTGTTATAGGTACTAAAGGCCCGACCCCTCCCCAACATCACCTAAAGGTCCCTCCTGGAAGGATAATGACATAAATGTGTTGTGTTGCATTAGGATGTGGGTCAAGGTGGATATGGATAACTAGTTATAGATGATGTTTTCTATTATGGGAGGATGTTGGGAAGGGGTATTAGGTATTTTCTTAGAGGGATTAGTCCCCTTCCTAGGAGGATGAGAATCTAGTAACGAGTTATTCCTAGCATTTTGTCTATCCTACACAGACCCATTACCCACCCCCTGGAATTCACCAATGTCAAAGTAGTCGACATGGTGACATAAAAAAAAATTATCCCATAATTTCCTAAGGAAATATAGAGGCATATAGCTGCTATTGCAAGGAGATTTATCAAATACCATAACCTACCTATCCATCCAATTGTCTAAATTTGGTTGGTACGTGCATCAATCCATAAAAATGTGTTTATTTGCGATTGGTGGGATATAATCTAGTTACCGAGTCAACACATTTTTTCATCAATTATTGTTTTCAAATGTTGAGGTCTCTGTTATCGCATAGTTTGTAGGATAGGTTTAAGTAGCTTGAAGGCAAGGCTCAAACTAGCGTAACAGGAGCATCCCCACCCACTGTCACCTCGATGGGGAGCTCTTTCTATTCAGGGTGGCTAATCCCAAGGGAGACGTCCCTAGTAATATGGGGTTCTAAAGGAAAAGGATCAAGGGTTCAGAGGTCAAAGGTTAAGGTAAGCTTTTCCCTTCACAGATTACTGCCAAATGGATAGCCAAAAGAAGGTAATTCCACTAAGAAAGGCACCTGTTTGCGAGACAAGGAAAATGAAACTAAAACGTGCTGCAGTGGTTAGTACTTCACAATTTAATGACTATGCTTAAATAGATATGAGCAATAATGAATGTAATTATTGACGAAGTCAATGATTTCTATTGAAGACAAAAGACTAATAATACTTCTTCAATAAATATAAAATGATAATCACATTCAATGTATAAAGTCAAATCCATGTATTATCACAATGCAATAAATATGCTCATACACCAATATTGTTCCTGCGTCACTATGGTACTAGGGTGACGTCAAGCTTGTTCTAGGTTAGTTATGTTGGGCAAGGAGGTAGACGTTTTGCACACTAAGCTAATGAAAATATGCTACACATCAATGCCAAGTGCTAGGTGACAAGATCACCAATAAAATTGCTCAACACCTCTATGGCTATCAAGGGATGAGTCAGTCGCAACTTTTAGTCCAAACAAAAGTTCAAATAAGGAAAGACGTCATCAACAAACTAGGGTTAGTAGAAATGCTAGGGTTAGTTAGCGTTTCAAATTTAGAGAGTTTGAAAGAGTTGTTTTAACACAAAAAGCTCAACGTTGTATTATTAGACTAGTACCTTGGGTTAATGGAGTCAAATGGAGAAAGGCTAATGGCTTGGAAAGACTTAAACCTAAGGACGAGAGGGTTAGGTTTAATGGTGCTACAATGGCAGGGCCACCAAATCAAAACCCTAAGGGGAGGAGGCTCATTCCGGTGTAGCTAAAGATAGGCCTCATGCTCCTCCCTCTTTCCTTAAGACTCTTTGGCAAAACGGCTAGCTATAAAACATAA
>ML782064.1:440516-463953 GCA_009831015.1 Picea engelmannii | reverse complement strand
AAGCAGTCATCAGAAATGAAAAGGAACCTAATGCATATATAAGAAGGTTATAACAATCAAATATGACACATACCATGATACCTCAGACCAATTACCTCATGGAGCAAGAGTCCTCTCTGATGCAAGCCCAGGCCGGTGGTGATGTAAACTGCTACTGCTGACAGGACAAGTCTGATGAAGAAGAAGAGGGATGGGCCCTCCAGGGCCATGCTCAAGTCAATCCCGCTCTTGGTACTCCATGTCTAGGACCATGTGGGCCTCGAGACATGATCTCCTAGTTATCCCTAGATATCGGGGATAACAGTCTCTAACTTGGTTTTTATCTAGACTTGTCGTAAAATGTTCAAACATCATGGCCCTATAAGAAAACATTTGTGTTAATTGGCGTTCGACATTTGCAATAGAAGTAACAATGGAACAATGGTGTCTAAGGATGTGGCTAATGACAATGGTGAGAGCTAAGGAACTTTCCACAACCCACTATGATGGATATGTGTATTTCCTTCCGTGCTCAACATGGATTTGACACAAGGAATTTAAAAAATTATTAATAAAAAAAAATATTTCAATGCTAGCCATAAATCAAACATTTTAATATCCATCTTAAGTAAAATAAGTAAAAGTAAAAAAAATATTTTTTTTATTGATAGGTGCTTTCTACTAGATGTGTAATCCCTTCAATGCTTTATATGAAGCTGAAATGTGGCATTTTAAGAATATTAATAAGAAAAAAATAATTTTAATGTGGGCCATAAATAATATATTTCAATGCCCACCTACTTTAATATCATGTATATATTGTGCCAAAAGACACTTTCTACACTAGTGTATGAATATTTGTAGTTCATTCAGTGCTCAACATGGGGTCGCCAAGTGGCATTTAAAAAAATATTTCAATATCCACCTTTAGTAAAATAATTTTATATTAGTTTTATAGAGAGAGAGTAATTGAAAGTAAAATGTTTTTGATAAATATTTTATATCCCCATAAAGATTGATTTTTCACGAGACACCTAATCAATCACACATCTCCCTTAATTTTCATTAGTCTATTGTGTTCATTTTAATCTAATTTTATTTTATTAGAGTAGAAAATTTGTGAACTAATGTAAATGTGTTTTATATTTATCTTGTTTGTAAATTATATGATGAAAAACCAATCATAGAATATAGTAATATAATTTAAGTTGGTGGTGGTTCTTGATGTACTTCAGTGTCACACAAATACATCATTGGTTTGATTATGTCTATAGTCTATCATAAGTTAGTGTTTCTTGTTGTACTTAGGTTCTCCAAGAACAACGATTAATGGTTATCTTTGTATGTTTGTGAGTTTGTGTATGTGAAAAAGGTCAGTTTGTATCTATCTAGACTAATGAATGGTTGAGAAGGTTGAGAAGGAGAGTAGTCTACAAGAGTAAGTGGATAGAAATGTTAATGAAAACAAGAAGATATAGATATCAAAGTCCAAAAATATTTTTATGTGATTTCAGTATTGTTATTTGTGATGTAAGCATTAAGGGAGGGTGTTAAAATTAATGTTTCTTTAACGTTGGTTGGGTTTTGTTGAGAAATTGTGTCAACCTGATCTCCAAATTTAAAATAAATTGGATAGTGTGAGTGTCTTGTGCCTCATTTTTTTTTAATATTAAAACTTTATGGATCTCAAATGATGAATGCAATAATGTTGGACATAATATAAACTTACACTTATTTTACATTCAAAAAATTTAAACAACAACAATAACATTAATATTTGAGATAATGTTAGAGATAATGACTTCATTAATTGTGTGTACTAAGTCTGGGGATTTGGTTTGATGTTTTGTAGGAGATTGTTGAGATATTCTCTCAACCTACATCTCCATATTTTGAGTTAGTTGGATCTCACTCCAACTATATATAGATATTGTATCTTGATGTGTTAAGGTTATACAAACTATTATTTTCTGTGTGTGAATCTTGTACAATGGATGCTCTCCATTTCTTTATTTTGGTATCAGAGTTGGTTTGTCTTAATTCCCTCACAGGAGAGCTGGAAATATGTGAGAGTTGATTCCACTATATCAGTAGGATTAGAATGTGAGTAGAGAGTTTTCGGCGTGAGTGCATTTCCGCGTGTATGATTGAGAGTACACTAATTTGATGTGTGAATTTCCATGTGATTTCTGTGCGAATGAAGGAACTGCAATCTGAAATAGCCATCCAACTAATCGATGGAAAGGGAAGAGCCGACAGTTAGGGGTTCAAATTTCATAGAGGAACCTGTGTGGTTGGAAGTGCTACCAACATGAGGTGTGAGGCACAGATTGCAAATCTGTGAAGATCTGTGTGTTGTCCCATGCAAATAATCACAAGTTTGAAAAGGGGATGGTCATTTGTTGGTTAGAGGATTTGCTAATCAATATAGAAATCTTGAATGGAATCTGATGCTCAATATTATTATGGCAACAAATTGAATACATGGTATGATTCATAGGCATGGATGATTTGTTGTTGTGTTTGATCATGGTGGTGTTCTAATTTCTTCACATGAAAATTTGTGGTGTGATATGTGTTTGTAAGTGTGGGTATGTTATTATAATGTTATGATGCATAACCAAAATTATAGAACGCACTAGCATAATTTTAAATTGGTGGTTCCCCACGGCGTGAGAACAAATTGCTAATTTAATTATGTCTAAGTTTGTTATATGCTGATGTAACCCATCGTGCTCCGGGAGCATTAGTTACAGGTTATTTTTATGAGGTCAAGTTGTGAAACTAACTACTGAAGACATTCAGTATATAGATCATTCTCCTATATAATTGTTGAAATTTTCTCTTCGAGGGAATTCAATAGATGGAAGTGTATCCATACAATAGATGGAAGTGTATCCATAGGATGGTTCAGTATCAAGATTGTCCTTCGGGAAGTCGATAAGCATCAATTGTACAAAGAACATCAAAGATGGTAGGAAGCAGTTTTATTTGTGTTGTATGAAGTGGTATCTCGAAGATGATGGGAGAAAAAGAGCATGTCTATGAAGTTCAGAGATGGGTGTAAGTGCGTATGAGGACCATTCAGACAAAGACAAATGACAAATTTTGTAATTGTGATTTCAGTGTTGTAAGTTGATTGATTGTAGGCATTAAAGGGGATGTTAGAGATAATGATTTCATTAATTGTGTGTACTAAGTCTGGGGATTTGGTTTGAGGTTTTGTAGGAGATTGTTGAGATATTATCTCAACCTACATCTCCATATTTGGAGTTAGTTGGATCTCACTCCAACTATATATACGTATTGTATCTTGATGTGTTAAGGTAATACAAAATATTATTTTCTGTGTGTGAATCATGTGCAATGGATGCTCTCCATTTCTCTATTTGATATTGTTATAGTAGCGGCTTACCCCACACCCCTTTGCAAGGAAAAATGTGGAGGCTTGAAGGATACTTATTCGAATGAAATGATTGCAACTCATGGAGGTGTGTTCATAACTAGCCAATATTCAAAGATTACTTGTATACGGAGATTAATTCTGTATGGAGGGGATTTTCCCCTGGTTCGATGTTGAGTTCCAATGTTTCATTGGAGGGATTGCATGGTCCACCATTGATAGATTCCTACATTAGGTTTTCAATTTTATGGCAAAGTCGTCGAATCTTATATGCTCATGAAAAATCAATGTTTATGGGGACAATTGTGTTCATTTTAATCTAATTTTATTTTATTAGAGTAGAAAATTTGTGAACTCATGTAAATGTGTTTTATATTTATCTTGTTTGTAAATTATATGATGAAAAACCAATCATACAATATAGTAATATAATTTAAGTTGGTGGTGGTTCTTGATGTACTTCAGTGTCACACAAATACATCATTGGTTTGATTATGTCTATAGTCTATCATAATTTAGTGGTTCTTGTTGTACTTAGGTGCTCCAAGAACAACGATTAATGGTTATCTTTGTATGTTTGTGAATTTGTGTATGTGAAAAGGTCAGTTTATATCTATCTAGACTAATGAATGGTTGATAAGGTTGAGAAGGAGAGTAGTCTACAAGAGTGAGTGGATAGAAATGTTAATGAAAACCAGAAAATATAGAGATCAAAGTCCAAAAATACTTTATGTGATTTCAATATTGTTATTTGTGATGTAAGCATTAAGGGAGGGTGTTAAAATTAATGTTTACTTTAAAGTTGGTTGGGTTTTGTTGAGAAATTGTGTGAACCTGATTTCCAAATTTAAAATAAATTGGATAGTGGAGTGTCTTGTGCCTCAATTTTTTTTTTAATATTAAAACTTTATGGATCTCAAATGATGAATGCAATAATGTTGGACATAATATAAACTTACACTTATTTTACATTCAAAAATTTTAAACAACAACAATAACATTAATATTAGAGATAATGTTAGAGATAATGCTTTCATTAATTGTGTGTACTAAGTATGGGGATTTGGTTTGAGGTTTTGTAGGAGATTGTTGAGATATTCTCTCAACCTACATCTCCATATTTGGAGTTAGTTGGATCTCACTCCAACTATATATAGATATTGTATCTTGATGTGTTAAGGTAATACAAACTATTATTTTATGTGTGTGAATCCTGTGCAAGGGATGCTCTCCGTTTGTCTATTTTGGTATCAGAGTTGGTTCTGGATTAATTCCCTCACGAGAGAGTCGGAAAGAAGTGAGATTCGATTCCACTATATCGGTAGGATTACAATGTGAGTAGAGAGTTTTTGGTGTGAGTGCATTTTTGCGTGTATGATTGAGAGTACAATAATTTGATGTGGGAATTTCCATGTGATTTCCATGCGAATGAAGGAACTGCAATCTGATGAAATAGTCGTCCAACTAATCAATGGAAAGGGAAGAGCCGACAGTTAGGGGTTTGAATTTCATAGAGTAACCTGTGTGAGGTTGGAAGTGCTACCAACATGAGGTGTGAGGCGCAGACTGCAAATCTGTGAAGATCTGTGTGTTATCCCATGCAAATAATCACAAGTTTGAAAAGGGGATGGTTGTTTGTTGGTTAGAGGATTCGTTGATCAATATAGAAATCTTGAATGGAATCTAATGCTCAATATTATTATGGCAGCGAATTGAATACTTGCTATGATTCATAGGCATGGATGATTTGTTGTTGTGTTTTATCATGGTGGTGTTCTAATTTCTTCACATGCAAATTTGTAGTGTGATATGTGTTTGTACGTGTGGGTATGTTATTATAATGTTATGATGCAAAACCAAAATTATAGAACACACTAACATAATTTTAAATTGGTGGTTCTCCATGGCATGAGAACAAATTGATAATTTAATTATGTCTGACTTTGTTATATGCTGATATGACCCGTCGTGCTACAGGAGCATTAGTTGCAGGTTATTTTTATGAGGTCAAGTTGTGAAACTCACTACTGAATACATTCAGTATATAGATCATTCTCCTATATAACTGTTGAACTTTTCTCTTCGAGGGAATTCAATATATGGAAGTGTATCCATAGGATGGTTCAGTATCAAGATTGTCCTTCAAGAAGTCGAGAAGCATCGGTTGTACAAAGAACGTCAAAGATGGTCGAAAGCAGTTTTATATGTGCTGTATGAAGTGGTATCTCAAAGATGATGGGAGAAAAAGAGCATGTCTATGAAGTTCAAATATGGGTGTAAGTGTGTATGAGGACCAGTCAAACAAAGACAAATGACAAATTTTGTAATTGTGATTTCAGTATTGTAAGTTGATTGAATGTAAGCATTAAAGGGGATGTTAGAGATAATGATTTCATTAATTGTGTGTACTAAGTTTGGGGATTTGGTTTGAGGTTTTGTAGGAGATTGTTCAAATATTCTCTCAACCTACATCTCCATATTTGGAGTTAGTTGGATCTCACTCTAACTATATATACGTATTGTATCTTGATGTGTTAAGGTAATACAAAATATTATTTTCTGTGTGTGAATCATGTGCAATGGATGCTCTCCATTTCTCTATTTGATATTGTTATAGTAGTGTCTTACCCCACATCCATTTGCAAGGAAAACCATGGAGGCTTGAAGGATACTTATCTGAATGACTTGATTGTAGCTCATGGAGGTGTGTTCATAACTGGCCAATATTCAAAGATTACTTGTGTACAAAGATTAATTTTGTATGGAGGATATTTTCCACTGGTTTGATGTTGAGTTTCGATGTTTCATTGGAGGGCTTGCATGGTCCACCATTGATATATACCTACAAGAGGTTTTCAATTTTATGCCAAAGTCGTGGAATCTTATATGCTCGTGAAAAATCAATCTTTATGGGGACAATTGTGTTCATTTTAATCTAATTTTATTTTATTAGAGTAGAAAATTTGTGAACTAATGTAAATGTGTTTTATATTTATCTTGTTTGTAAATTATATGATGAAAAAACAATCATAGAATATAGTAATATAATTTAAGTTGGTGGTGGTTCTTGATGTACTTCAATGTCACACAAATACATCATTGGTTTGATTATGTGTATAGTCTATCATAAGTTGGTGGTTCTTGTTGTACTTAGGTGCTCCAAGAACAACGATTAATGATTATCTTTGTATGTTTCTGAGTTTGTGTATGTGAAAAACGTCAATTTGTATCTATCTAGACTAATGAATGGTTGAGAAGGTTGAGAAGGAGAGTAGTCTACAAGAGTAAGTGGATATAAATGTTAATGAAAACCAGAAGATATAGAGATCAAAGTCCAAAAATACTTTTATGTGATTTCAGTTTTGTTATTTGTGATGTAAGCATTAAGGGAGGATGTTAAAATTAATGTTTACTTTAAAGTTGGTTGAAGTTTGTTGAGATATTGTGTCAACCTGGATCTCCAAATTTAAAATAAATTGGATAGTGTGAGTGTCTTGTGCCTTAATTTTTTTTTAATATTAAAACTTTATGGATCTCAAATGATGAATGCAATAATGTTGGACATAATATAAGCTTACACTTATTTTACATTCAAAAAATTTAAACAACAACAACAATAACATTAATATTAATGTGTTCACATATGTTAAGATATATTTTTAATAAATTTTATAAAAATACAATATTATTCATAAACAAATGAATATTATTATGTAATTATTAGTCAAATGAATATTATAATAATATTATTATGTAATTACTATTCAAGTAAAAGATGAAAATAAAAATTAATCAATACATAAACATACATCTTCACTCATAATCTTAATCTTTGAAAAATATAGAGATTTGCAGCCTTTCTTTTAATCCCTCTCCATACCAAACCAAACCAAACCAAGAAATCCAAGATTAATAAATATCTACTCACTCTTGGAATTGTTAGAATATATAATAACTACTTGTATTATGTGTGTTCATATATTTGGATGTGATTATTATTGGTTATCTACTTAAAGTGTCTGGTTAGATCTAGATATAGATCTAGACACTTGTTGTGAGAGATTCTCTCCAATACAGAGTTCTAAAATGGTGTGAGTTTGAGATATTTGCTCAACCATGAAGATTGTATCATTTTATATTTATATGCATCTTTACATTAATTCAATACTGTGTTTGACATATTGTTTTGTGTATTTTACTCTTCTCTCCCGTTTTCATATGGTATAATAGTTGGACTACTCATAACTCCCGTGGAGAGTAGAGTAGAGTAGGTATGATTAGATTGATTATTGAGTGGATTGTTGCTATGTGTTTGTAGTAAAGGTTTGTTTTTCCATCAGATATGTGTGAAGAGATATCATAGAGTTTATGGTGGAGACAAGATCCATGCAATCATTCAAATTGAGAGACCATTGCATCATAGATGAGTATCGGCCAAGTCTTTAATCATGCTAGTGTTGAAGGTGAACTCGTGTGTAGAAGACGACTATATCAGATCTGAATTTGTATCGATCAGGCGATTTGTGTTAGAGAAATTGGAGGCCACGTATTAGACTGGATTTGCACCAAGAAGCGATTAGGTTGGTAGTGCTCAGTCCCATTATCTATGTGTTTGCTAAGAAAGTATAGAGGAGGAAGCCATTGGAGCTACTATTGCATGTTCGCTCAACAATAAATATGCCATCGAATTATTGCACGACGGACACCCCATGCCATCAACAATAATTCATGTGATGACAATTTGTATGCCACTAACACATAAATGCTCCAAGCAATGAAGTTGGGGGTGCTACTAGATTTGAAATGAATATGTTTTGAGGTCGCAACCGAGCTGCTCGACGAAAATGATAGAGGATTCACTAGGTTTAAGGCCCATCATTGGTACCACCGTTTTACTGTTGTCGTACTTTTAGGAGTCGCGTAGAAGTTTGGGCCTAATCTATTAGAAAAATACAGATAAAATTGGAGAAAAAAACACACACGGGTGAGGCTATGCTCACTTCTCCATTATTCAATGAAGACTGATTACATTCTTAAATAGGAAAAGACTCTATCTAGTTGATTACATGCAAACCACAGACAACTAGACTCCACAGACAGTGAAGTAGACTTCAACTACGAACTGACTCTTACTACTGACGCTTACAACTGGCGCTTAATCCATTATTTCCAAGTCTTCCCCTTAATGGAGAATGGATTGATTTCTACACCTAAAATTTCCCTAAACAACTCAAACTTAATCTTTCCAAGAGGCTTACTGAAAATATCAACAACATTTTCACTAGTATTACAATACATAAGAGTTATTTCATTTGACTGCAACTTTTCTCTAACAAAATGAAACTGAGCTTCAACATGCTTTGTCCTTGCATAAAAAATATGATTCTTTGCAATATTGATTGAAATTTGATTATCACATTTGATCATTGTAGGTTCCTTTCGTTCTTCTCCAACATCTTGAAGAACTCTTCCTAACCAAACAACTTCACAAGTTGTTGCACACAAGGATTTATATTCTTCTTCAGTAGAAGGCAAAGATACAATAGGTTTCCTTTTACTTCTCTATGAAACAACACTGGATCCAATGCCAAACACATATCCAATGGTTGATCTTCGATCATCCGGATTTCCAGCCCAATCAAAATCTGAGTAACCTGTCAACTCAACATCAGATGCATCAGTATATTTAATACTATAATCCAGTGTTCCTTTTAGATACATGAGTACCGCCTTTGTTGCATTCCAATGGCTTTCATGAGGTTTTTCCATAAACTGACTTAACACACTCACAAAATATGCAATATCAGGTTTGGTTTTGGTGAGATAATTCAAACTACCCACCATATGTCTATACACAGTACCATTCACCTCCTTCAAACCATCATCACAAGAAAGTTTCACATTCTACTGCATGGGAACAATAGAAGACTTACACCGATCCATTTTAAATCTCTAAGTACTTGTCTGATATACTTACTCTGAAAAACAAAAGTTTGGCCTGCATTTCTAGCAAACTTCAGAACCTAGGCAGTAATGTAACTCACCAAGATCTTTCATTTCAAAAAATTTTGACAACTGCTCCTTGATTTCATCAATTAATCTCTCTACATTTCCTGTAATTATCAAATCATCAACATATAAAGAAACCAATACTATATACCCCTGCTCATTAAATTTGGTATACAGATTTGGATTACTCTTGCTCCTGATAAAACCATGTTGAAGAAAGAAAGAGTTTATCTTCTCATACCATGACCTAGGTGCATTGTTTATTCCATACAATGCTTTCTTTAACTTACACACTAAGTGTTATTGCCCCTTTTCCACAAACCCTTCAGGTTGAGTAAGGTAAACCTCTTCCTTTAACTCACCATTCAAAAATGAAAATTTAACATCTAACTGTTGTAGCTTCCAATGGTACTTTGTAGCTAAAGCAATTAACATTCTGATAGTATTCAATTTGGCTACCGGTGCAAATGTTTCAGCATAATCAATACCTTTTGTTTATGAATACCCATTTGCAACCAGTCAAGCCTTATATTTGTCTATACTACCATCTGATTTAAATTTGGGTTTGTATATCCATTTTCATCCAATGGGCTTCTTATGTTTAGGAAATTTAGTCAATTACCAAGTATTGTTTTTCATTATAGATTCATATTCTTCCTCCATTGCATTTCTCCATTCATCATGTTCATTTGCTTCATCAAAACTCATGGGTTCTATGACATTTGAAATGCTACTCATTAGGGCATAGTCTTTATACCTCTCAAGAAGTCGAATCTGTCGTGAAGATATTCTCAACTGATTATATTTCTCCCCACTTTGTGAATATCTGTCTTCACCTCGAGGTGAACTATGATTGCTTGAATTGTCCATATCACTGAGTCCTTCTTATTGATGTTGTTGTCGCTGCAGTAATGACTGCTGCTGTGGTGGTTCTTGTTGTGGTGGTTTTTCTTCTTCTTCTTTAACTCCTTCATCAAGAAGTCTATTCCATTCCTTATGACGGTTGTCGCCATGATTTCCTGCTTCCTTCTCATGGAAAAGTACATCTCTACTTGCAAATACTTTGTGAGTAGCAGGATCAAACAGTTTGTATGCTTTGAATTCAGAACAATATCCAATGAAAATACATTTAATGGCTTTAACATCCAATTTCCTCCTATTCTCCTTTGGAATATGAGCAAAATCCTTACACCCAAATACTTTCAAATTATGAACTGCAAGTTTGGAACCATACAAGGCTTCGAAAGGAGTAACATTATCAAGACATCTTGTTGGACTTCTATTCTTTAAATAAACTACATTATTTATGACTTCAACCCAAAAAACATTTGAGAGATTCTTACCTTTCATCATACTACGTGCACACTCTACCAAAGTTCTGTTTTTCCTTTCAACGACTCTGTTCTGTTGTGGAGTGTGAGGTATTGTAAACGGTTGTACTATTCCATGATCTTTGCAATATTTGTTGAAGTCCCCTGATTTATACTCTCCCCCTTGATTTGAATGAAGGATTTTGATGTATTTTCTTGTCTTCTTTTCCACCATGGTTCTGAATTCCTTAAAGTACTCGAAAACATCACTTTTTTGTCTAAGTAAACCCATGTGTATCTCGTGCAATAATCAATAAATAATAAAAAGTAAAATGCACTTCCTAAAGACCTAGTCTACATAGGCCCACAAATATCAGTATGCACAAGATCTAACACATCTCTCTTTTTCTTATTAGGATTAGAGGGGAATTCATCTTTGTGCATCTTTCCTAATGTACATGCATCACAAGCAACCTTCTCATTCTTTAACATAGGAAGTCCTTCAACCATATTCTTTTTCTGTAATAACAATAAATCAGGATGATTGATGTGTCCATACCTTTAATGCCAAAGAATCTCTGTTGGCATAGTTGTAGAAGTCAGTGTGTGATGTGCTTTGCTGGTAACATCAAGTTTGTATAAGCCTCCTGCTCTGACTCCCATTGCAACAATTTGGAAGTGGTCCAACAGATCCTTCACTATGCAATAAATCTTGAAGAACTCAACCTTCAAGTCGTAATCTGTAATGGTGGACACAAAGATCAAATTTTTCATTATTCCTGACACATACACCACATTGCGAATGTGATGAACAGTACCATTCAGAAATGTCACAGGAATGTCTCCATATCCCTTGATCCGATGAGCACGGTCATCACCAAGATATATGCTGGCACCATTCTGTGTTTCTTTAAAATTAGCATACCATTTCTTATTACAAGTCATATGTATTGATGCTCTGGAATCCACAAACCAAGCATCAGAATCATCCATTTCAGCAAATAAGACAGTGTTAGACACAAACAACCTAAGATCTTGTGATTCAAAATTTGGGGGTACATCAATATCATCACTAGCAATAAATAATCTGAGATCTTGATTTGAAGTTTTTTCTGCATAATGACCTGAATCTGTTCTAGGTTTATTCCTAGCCTCATCACTTTTCTTTTTATGAAAGTCTTTAACAATATGTCCATGTCGACCACAATAAAAACAACTCTTTGACTCATTCCTGTCAGATTGCATACCTTGATTTGGAGATTGTCTTCTCTGCGATGAATTGTCTCTCTGCCATGAACCGCCTCTCTGCCATGAACTGTCTCCTCTTCCTCTTTCTCCTAATCTCCCTCTCACAGATCTCTTATTTGACCCCAGTGCCAAATCTTTATTCTGAGGCTTCAGATTCCCGCACCTCTCTTCCTCTTTCAGCAGAATACGTGTCAGTTCTTCAAACATAGGAGGTTTCTCCCTTGCTGCGAGACCTATTATGAACATATGATAATCTTCTAGCATACCATTTAAGGTAATAGTGACCAGATCAGTGTTGGAAACAGTTTCCCCTATATTTACTAGCTTGTCTTTCACCTCTTTAATACGACCCAAAAATGAACTGACGGATTCATTTCCATTCATCTTAATGCCTAGCAATTTAGTTTTCAGGAACAAAATGCGATTTGTCTTGCTAGTTTCATACAATGTTTTAAGCGTTGTCCATGTTGCAGTAAAAGTTGTGGCTTCTCTAATATGTGGAATTATGTTATCTTTAACTGACATGCACAACAATACCTTTGCCTTGTTTTCGTGCTTCTCCCAATCTTGGATCTGTGTTGTTGTCGGACCTGCAGCTGCATCGGGTTTTACTTCAATTCCCTTCGCAATGTTCCAGACACCATAGTCTTCCATGAGCGTCTGCATCTTGAATTTCCAGTTAATGAAATTTGAGCCATCTAACTTGTTGGCTTCGTTGAGGTATGTCTGTGCCAGTGGATTCGCCATCGCTGCAATTTAGTCTCTGTAAGTGAATCACCAAAGATATGCAACTTTCTATCGCTCTGCCTTTGGATACCACCAATCCGTCTCAATCTTGACTCTCAGCTTTCTTAAGAAAAAACTTTAAAAACAAAAATCCTTAACACCACTTTATATATAAAAATAGTATATAAATTTCACATGCATCCACTTGAAATCCACTTTAAATACACATATACACATGCATGAACTTATAACTCCCTCTTCACGCCTCACCTTTTTATATAAAAGATATCCACTTTTACTTTAAAAAAAAAACTCACTCTTTTTGAAAAGGAACCTTTTCTTATGCATGCACATGAGAAGTCGTGGCACTTTTATACAATACTCCCCCAAAAAACTTATGCTTTACCAAACTTTAACTCATGCATTCCAAGCTTTAATTCACTCATTTCTTACCAAAAAGAATAACGTCGGCCCTCCTTGGAGAAATGATTGGGAGCCCTAGCGCTTGTGGTCAATGGAGATGGGAGCGCTGGTGTGACTTGACAATGCTCGAGACGCCGGTGCCGGCACTAAGCGCTCCTAAATGCATACAAAGGGAGCGCTCCTAAGACTGGTAGAGGGGCGCCGGTTATTTTCGCCGGTGATTTTTTCTCAAATCAAATAGAGATCTCGTACTCTCGATCTCTCCTCATAGAGTTAGATCTCCAACGCTCTGATACCAAGATAAAAAGGGAGAAAACAACACACACTGGTGTCGATCTCTCCTCAGAGAGTTGGATCTCCAACTCTTTGATACCAAGATAAAATGGGAGATGATTATATTCTTAAATAAGAAATAACTTAGTCGATTACATGCAAACCACAGACAACTAGACTCTAGAGACATTAAAGTAGACTTCAACTATGAACTAACTCTTAGAACTGATTTTTATACTAACGCTTACAATTGGCGCTTACTCCATTATTTCCAAGTAATACAACACATGCACTAGATGTTTATCTTTTGTAAGCATCAAATCCTTATGGGTTTGCCAATTCCCGGCGAATTCACGCATGAGGAAGTCTAGAAGTGTGGTTTAAAAGTTGTCGAGAGTCTGCAAAATATGGACTCACGTGAAAAATTATAATATTTGTATATTAAAATTAAAGTTGAGTATTTGAAAAAGTTGTAACCTTTGCCAATTTAAAAGTTGTAAGGGATAGTTTTTGGGATTCGATTTCTTGATAATGGATAACAAGATATTAATTGAAGATATTAAAGGGATCCAGAGAGATAGAGTATGTATATCTTGGTGGACAGTAAGATATTAAAGGGATCTAGAGGGACAGGGTATGCATAATAAATTTTAACAGTGAAATTGCTATGTAAAAGGGATCCTTGTCCTAAAAAAAATTTCATATACTAATTTGTATGGTTGAGAATAACCTTAAAAAAAATTATTATTATTATTGTTATAAAGTATAGATCAGTATTTCATTCTACAAAATCAACATTTCTGCATAACATAAATGTGATATATATCAATTAGTGTGTAACCAGTTGAAATCAGTTGGGTGTCTGCATACATGAATGCCTATGCTGATGAATAGTCTATCCACAATTAGCTAATCCTATGCTGATGAATAGTCTATCCACAATTAGCTAATCATACCAGCATTTGATTTGAAAGCAATTCAAACATGAATGCTTATGCCGATGAATAGTCTATCCTTGATTTGAAAGCAATTCAAACTCTAGACCATCAAATCTGAAAGCAATTCAAATCTGAGGACCTATAATCCACCTACTCCAACATTCATTAATGCCGAGTAAACTGGATATTGATCGCCTTCTGCTTAAGAGTAAAGTATTGGTCACCTTCAACTTAGGACTAAGGTTGATTCCAGTTGGAGTCAAAATCATTGCCCCGGCATTCATTGATGCCTAGCTGACTGGATATTGATCGCCTTCCGCTTAGGAGTAAGGTTCATTCCCGTAGGAGTCGATTACGACTGCTGATCGGGATTCGAAATGAAACAGAAGGCATTTGCATGGAGTTCAATGAATGTAGACGCTTAAAGTCACATCGCTCCACGCATCAAAATCTAATTACTCGACCTAATGTACGGATTTTTTCTATTATACATTAACCGGATGTGAATAGATAATGATGAACATGTTTTTCAGGATAAAGCAACGGAAGTGGACCGCGAGTTTCTGAAGAGGTGCTATCAATCTACACAGAAGACTAGAAAATTGTGAAAAGATATGTACGAATTAAGAGCTATGGAATTGGCGTCTTCGCCTTCTGTAATTCTCAGTGTGTCTCCCTCCTGTGAAAAAGTTGTAAACTTTGACAATTTAAAATCGGAGGGGATAATTTTTCGGATTCGATTCCTCTGATAAAGGACGACGAGACGCTAAAGGGACCAAGATTTATAAAGTATAGATCGGTATTGTATTCTACACAATCAACATCTCTGCATAGCATTTGTGATATATATTATATATCCGTTAGTGAGTGAGTGGTGTCTATATACATGCATGCCAATGGTTATGAACAGTCTATCAATCCGTTATCTAATCATGCCAGTGAGGTCATGGTGGGGTTCACAACGTTCGGCTTTGGATTAAGACTCATTCCCGTTGGAGGCGAATACGGCTGGTAGTTGGGACTCTGCAGTTGGAGTGAAACCCAAGCGATCTGTATGGCGTTCAATGAATGTAGGCGCTTTACGTCACGTGGCTCCACGCATCAAAATTTAATTTCTTGACTTAATGTGCGGTTTTTTTTCTATTATACATTAATCGAATCTGAATAGATGGTGATCAACACGTTTTTCGGGATGCCGCTTAAACAAACGGAAGTGGACTGCGAGTTTCTGAAGAGGTGGTATCAATCTACACAGAAGAATATACTACACAACCACATAAATGTGGCTGAGGCGTATTTCATTTATAAACCTTATTTAGGTTTTAACTCAGAATTATAGTTTGTAAATTAAATATGTTTATCTACTTTATTCACAGTTATGCAGTTAGTTAAATATGCAATTATTTGTGGATGGGCTAGTTAAATATACAAATTACAGTGTTAAAACAAATTAAATTGTACTATCTTAACTAAAAAATACAATTATTTGTGGCGGTACTAGTTAAATCTGCAATTACAATAAGATATGATCACTTGGAAAATGTGTTCGTCCCGGTTTATTAACCAGGTATTCTCTCAGAACTGTTAGAATGGGTTCAACATTGACTTCTTGTCAAAGACATAATTATTTAATTTTGAATAGGAATACGAGCAGAGCTTCATTGTTCTTACTGTTATTTTTCTTGAGGAGGCTTATGATAAATCGTGAAGCAAGAAATGCATAGAAAAAGAATAGAACAGAAAACAGTATATTAGAATATAAGAAGAAGAGTACAATGAGAAGAGTTAATGAAGAAGGTACTATGCAAAAGGAAATAGCTGAGCTAAATAGGCTCAAGCAAATCAAGAATAGAAAGTACAGAGGTTATATTATATTTAACACTCCCTCTTAAACTCAACAATTACAAATATCAGCACTGATTATACTTAAGTGCTGTCTTTGAAAATCAAAAACCGATTTTCTTAGTGGCTTTGTAAAGATATCAGCAAGCTGATCTCGGGAACGACAGAATTGTAGTACAATATCACTATTATTGATTAGCTCGCATATGAAATGAAAATGAGTTTCAATGTGTTTTCTTTTCTTATGAAACACATGATTTTTGGATAGAGCAATCGCTGAAGTATTGTCACAGAAAATAGGAGTTGGATCCTTTTCTATATGTGACATATCTTTCAATATTCTTCTCAGCCACACAGCTTGACAGGAAGCTGAGGTAGCAGCGACATACTATGCCTCTGCAGAAGATATTGAAACAATTGGCTGCTTCTTTGATGCCTATGAGATTAGGTTCGAGCCCAGGTGAAAAACATGTCCAGATGTGTTTTTCCTATCATCTAGGCTGCCTGCAAAATCACTATCTGTGTAACCAGAAAGTTGATTACTATCAAATTTAGTGTACCATAAGCCAAAATTGAGAGTTTCTGCAACATATCTCAGAATTCGTTTCGCCATTTTCCAATGAGAATCTTTTGGGGATTCCATGAATCTGGAAACAAAGTTGGTTGCATACATAATGTCAGGCCTAGTTGCTGTAAGATACAACAAACTGCCTACTAAAATTTTGTACAGGGTAGAGTCTACTGTAGGACCTTCATCTTTCTTGCTCAATTTTGTGCCTAGTGGTATGGGGGTTTCTGCTGGATTGCATTCTTCCATGCGAAATCTTTTGATGATGCCTGCTGCATACTTTTGCTGACAAACAAAAATGTTTTTGGTTGATTGATCAACCTCAATCCCTAAAAAATATTTCATTATGCCAAGATCTGTCATCTCAAACTCAGATTACATGGCATGTTTAAAATTTGTTAACTCAAGATTTCCTGTATAGATCATGTCATCAACATATAAACATACAATCAAAATTTTACCGTGCTGATCTATTTTGGTGTAAAGAGTTGGTTCATTTTGACTTCTGCTGAAACCACTTTTGATCAGAAAAGTGTCAATTCTGTTGTACCAAGCTCTTGGAGCTTGCTTTAAGCCATACAAGGCTTTCTTCAACCGATATACTTTGGCTGGCTACTCTTGGACTTCAAATCTAGGTGGTTGATCGACAAAAACTTCTTCTTCTAAGAAACCATTCATGAATGTTGACTTGACATCCATYTGGTATACTTGCCATTTGCGTTGGACTGCTATGGCCAATAGAGTCCTTACAGTGTCTAATATTGCTATTGGAGAAAAAGTTTCACCATAATCAGTACCTGGTAGTTGTGAGAATCCTTTGGCAACAAATCTTGCCTTGTGTTTTTCAATCTGCCCTTTTTCATTGAGTTTAGTTTTGTAAACCCACTTGACACCAATACTCTTCTTGTGACTTGGCAAATCAACAAGATCCCATGTCTTGTTCTTCTCAATGGAGTCAATTTCTTGGTTCATGGATGGAACCCAATGTGGCTCCTTAGCTRCTTCCTTAAAAGATGTAGGTTGACATGACATTAAAGCAAAAAGGTTGTGTTGTTCAAAGTCATCCAATTGCTGATGGATTTCTCTCAAACTTCGAGTTCTCTAATTTTGTAATTCAGAGAATGATTCTCTACTGGAAGTTGAGTTATCCTGAGAATTTTCAGGTTGTCTTTGTACCTGCAATCTTGGAAGAATAGTTTGAGGTACTTGTTGTCCTGAATTTTCTGCGTTTTCAGAACTTGGCAGCAATGGATTTTGACTATCCATTTGCTGATTTTTTGAATCATTCCAGAATTGATTTTCCAGAAATTTTACATCTCTGCTGAGAATTAGTTTCTTGGTGATTGGATTGTAAATCCTGTAAGCTTTAGATGTTTCACTATATCCAGTGAAAATACATTTCTCACTTTTTTCATCAAGTTTCTTCCTTAATTCGGAAGGTATGTGAGCATATGCTATGCATCCGAAAGTCCTTAGATGCGCAACATTGAGATTTGTCCCACTCCATGCTTCTTGAGGGACTTTCATCTTTAGACTTGTAGTTGGAGATCTATTCAGGAGATAAACTGAACATGCTACTGCTTCAGCCCAAAAAATATTTGACAAACTTCTCTTTAAGAAGTGTTCTTGCCATATTCATTATTGTCTAATTTTTTCTTTCAACCACTCCATTCTGTTGTGGAGTATACCTGGTTGTTGTTTGCATGATAATGCCTTGTGATTTGTAAAAAATTGAAAATTATTTGGAGTTGTATTCTCCTCCTCCATCTGACTTGAGTGCTTTGATATATTTGTCACTCTGTTTTTTAGCTTCTACTTTGAATTCTTTGAATTTTGCAAAAGTTTCAGACTCGTGTCTAAGAAAATAGTTCCATATTTTTCTGCTAAAATCATCAATAAACGTTAGAAAGTAAAAGCTACCACCTATGGACTCTATTTGGATTGGTCCACATAGGTCAGTATGAACAAGTTTAAGATGTTGTTTGGCTTGATTAGAAAACTGTGAAAAACTAGTTCTCTTATGTTTTCCAAGTATGCAAGACTCACATGGGGGAATTTGCTCTTTAAAGATAGGAAGACCTTCGACCATGGAGTTCTTCTGAAAAAGACTTAGACTCTTAAATGGTAGATGTCCAAATCTTGTATGCCAAACCATCATTTCATTTATGGTAGATGCACTCTGTGCATATGGTTGAATTAGATTTGGAGTTCTGAGTGTAAGGGGGAACATCCTATTCGAAGTCATATGGATTTCAGAAATCAATTTTCTGTTGGGGTTTTGTCATATCTTTTGCAAGATGCTCCCTCAAAAAGTACCTTATAGCCATGTTCAATGAACTTTCCTACACTTAGAAAATTATGTTTCAGATTTGGAACATGATAGACATTGATTATGTCTTTCTTTACATTCTGTTTAGTAAGAATAGGAACAGTTCCTTTTTCTTGAACTTTGACTAAGTAACCATTTCCAAGTGTAATATCAGATGAGAGTGAAGAATCAATGCATGAAAGTAAATCTTTGTTACCTATCATGTGATTGCTGCATCCACTGTCCAACAACTAGAGATCTTTAGGTTGCTCTTCAGTCTTGTGGCATGAGAGAAACATACCTCTTGAGTTTTCTCTCGTGTGATTTGTCACATGTGCTCTGCCTGAGAGTTGATTTGCTTGCTTCTTGCCGCATTCAGATTCATAGTGCCCACACGTTTTGCAGTAATAACACCGTATGCTTGATTTCTCATTTGATCTTTTCTCTCTACCTCTTTGAGGCTGGAAACTCTGATGTTGATTTTGTTGTTGTTGTCTTTGACCTTGGAAATTTCGATTCGGATACTGTTGTCTATTACCTCCACTGGAGTGAGGGTTACTTTGATTGCTCCCTCTTCCTTAGTGACCTCTGCTTCTTCCTCTGCCTCTCCCTCTGCTACTGGAGAATTGAGTTTTGAAAGCATTGGAGATTAACTCATCTGTAAGATGCAGTCTGGTCTCATGTGTCACCAGAGAACCAATTAATTCATCTGTTGAAAAACTTGACAGATCCTTGGATTCAAGGATTTCTATTACAACCATTTCGAATTTCTTTGGTAAACTTCTAAGGATTTTATCAACAATTCGTTGATCAGTGATGGTTTCACCAGTCAATCTGATCTGGTTCATAATGCCCGTGACTCTGGTCATGACACTGATAACTAGAAAAATCCTAGAACATAGAAGACACATATAATATATTAGAGTAATAATGTAATGATTATAATATATTACAGTAGGCTTATGACATTGATAACTAGAAAAATCCCAGAACATATTTGAAGACACCCATAATATATTAGAGTAACAATGTACAATGATTATAATATATTAGAGTAACAACGTAATGCTTATGGTATGGAAGAAAAACATTGTAATTCTTGCGATTATAAACTAAGAAAGATTTGAGAATTCAACACTGAGGTATGTAGATAACTACAAATAATGCATGTGAGAATTAACAAAAGTTTCTTCTAGGTGGGGTGAGAATTAGAGAAAGTTCTTTCAAGGTGGGAGATCATAGTAAAATAATTGATAGGCCACTCAAATATGAACAAAACAATCACCTTTTTCCATAGTAGGCTACTCAAATATGAACAAAACAATCACCTTCTTTCATAGTAAAATCTGACGTAGAGAAAACCTTCATGAGATATTATTCATAGTTTATTATGCCTAAAGGCTTACTCATATTGAAAATGGGCACAATTAATGATATTTTAATTATAAAAACTAATCTTATGGCTAGTAATTGAAGATGGTGGCATATTCTTAATCAACCTCCTAAATCAATGAATAAGATTTCATGTTCATAATTTTCTTGCATTTTTTAATGCTTACATTTCCTTGTTTACTTTTTCACATTTAATTAATATGATTAATATTTTACTCACATTACCACGTTTACCTAATTAACACAGATTAATATATATAAAACGTTACCATGTTTACCTAATTAACAAAGATTAATATGTATAAAACATTACCACATTTACTTAATTAACAAAGATTGTGTCTTTACCACGTTTACCTAATTAACAAAGATTAATATGTATAAAACATTACCACGTTTACCTAATTAACAAAGATTGTGTCTTTGTCAAGTTTCGTTGCTTCATTATTGCATCTGAGTGGTGGGAACGAAAGTTCACTTAACTTTGAAGCCTTCATATTTTATAGGTTTTAGATGTTGGCTTCTTATTGGTCTTCTTAGTCTGGTCTATAGTGTTCCCAAGATAGCCACTAGTTGTGTTCTCGAAATGGGCAGAGTGTTCTCCAAATGGGAAAATGGGCAGAGTTAAATAGCCTGCTTATTTAGAGTCTCTTTCATGGATCCGCACAAGTTTTGGTAAGTATGCCTTTTATTCCTACCAAAACTCTAAGATAAACCCTAATTAGGATCTGTAAATGAAATAAGCCTAAATAAGCCTTTCGATGTTCATCAGCCATAATCATGTGGTTGTGCTAGTTAAATCACTACGATGGATTTAGTCTTCCTCGATTTCATTCAATATCCTTTCTTCCATTCAATGATGCACCGACAGATTGATAAGAAAGTGATTCCAGTTGTGGACACCATGGAACAACAAATCCCTGTTCGAAGCTTTCATTCTGGAAACCCTCTGCAAGTCTTTGCCACTATGAATGTTCCATTTTGAAGAGGATGGACGAATAAACCATACAAAGGAATATCCACTCACCTTCAGCCCAAGAGCTATCTCTCTTTCGAAAGAACTGCGAGGCTTCCAAAGGAAATGTACACAACACTTGTGGGTTGCATAGTATCCATGCAGTTTAAGGATTTCCAAAGGTGGTGCCAGGTAGTTCACACTCCAATTCACTTTAAACATGGCATTAGGCCATTTACATTTCAATCCGTTGTTAATTATTCAAAGTTGGAAATAAAAATTTGCACAAATATCTTGTTAATCATTTAAATCTGTCAATCATAGTAATTTCTTAATATGATTAGGTAAATGTGAAAAAGTAAACCTGTCATAAATGCTAGGAAGTTATGAATAGTAAATCCCAATCATGTTGGAAACGGTGACAACAACTCATCCGTGAATAGGATTCTAGATTCTATAAACCAGGATTGGTTGTAACCAATGCACCTAAGTTAAAATATGGATGAGATTACATTTAATAGTCAGTTTCTAATATACATTGCTATAAATTTGTATGCCCGTAGAGGCTGTGAGTGTGTCTGAGAGGAGTGAGATCTAGCTGTAATCTCCATTAGCTGAATAATAAGATAACCAACACCAATGCTTGGTGGACGTAGCCCAACATTTGGGTGAACCACGTAAATTCCTGTGTTATGTGCCTGCATTTGTATTGATTGTCGTATGGTAATTTTTGTTTCCGCACTTGCAAATTGCAAAAAGTGGTATCAGAGCTGAGGAAGAGCTGAGGAGGACGCAGACCGGAAGAGGCCGCTCTGAAATCCAGCCACGTCGAAATCACCGTTGAAATTTGTTTTTTGGCATAAAGGGAGCGTCGGCGCTGGAGACCAAGTTTACGGACGCGCTGTTAAATGAAATTCACTGATTGCTGAGAGGGAGCACCGAGAGGGAGCCAACGCTCACCTCATCGACCAGTTGGAGCGCCAACCATCTAGTGAACCTACGCACGGGTTATATTTTTCGTTGGGCGCACCCCTGTACCGTCCCAAGGAGCGTTGACAAAGTTTTTGATTCAGCGCGCGTCTACATTCTCCAAAGGAGCGATGAAAGCATTCGTATGAAGGATTCGTATGAAGATTTATGAAGGTTTTTCATTTTGACATTTTCCAAAATATTAAAGATTTTATACTTTTTAACTTTTTTGGAAAGTATTAAACAAAGGTTTTTATTATATTTGAGAATTTTAAATATAATATTGAAAGATGGAGGATGTTGAAGGGTGGAGGAATAAGGTGGAGTGACTTCCTTATGAATTTTTTTTTTTAAGGTGTATGTAATTTTCTTTTGAAAACTACACAAGTTTATTTCTTCACACATATATTTTTTGGGGGGCTTGGATATTACAAACAACGATGTTTGTTTCTTTTTATGTTTCTAATGAAAAAGATGCAGAGTGCTAAGTTCGAAATTGAAAAGTTTAATGGCAAGAACAATTTTGAGATCTGGAAGGTTAAGATGCACGATCTCCTCATGCAACAAGGCGTGGTGAAGGCGCTTTTGGGAAAAGCAAAGCAGCCCGCATCCATAACAGACGAAGACTGGGATGAGATGGATGCGAGAGCACTGAGTACCATACGCCTGTTTTTGGCCAACGATGTACTGTTCAACATTGTTACAGAGAAGACAGCAGCCGGTTTGTGGTCAAAGCTGGAAAGCTTATACATGACGAAATCCTTGACAAACATAATCTTTCTGAAAAGACAACTGTATAGTTTGCACATGAAGGAAGGTATGAAAATTGTTGATCATCTAAATACTTTCAATACTCTTCTAGTCCAGTTGAATAGCATGGGTGTGAAATTTGAATCCAAAGATAAGGCAATTACATTATTGTGTTCTTTGCCTGCATCATGGGATCATTTTGTTACCTCTATTAGCTTCAGTTCAACAAAAACTATTGAGTTTGATGATATTGTTGGAGCTTTACTATCTGAGGAAACAAGGAAGAAATCAAATCTAGAAACTTCTACATCTGAGGCATTGGTAGTCAGAGGCAGACCAAAAGA
>ML782064.1:412900-435414 GCA_009831015.1 Picea engelmannii | reverse complement strand
GTAAAGTTACTTTGTGATAGTCAGAGTGCTATTCACTTGGCTAAGAATCCAGCCTATCACAGTAAAACAAAACATATACCTATCAAGTACCATTTTGTAAGACAGGTTATCGATGAAGGTGGAGTCTCTCTTGAAAAAGTGCATACAAAAGAGAACTGTGCAGACATGTTCACAAAACCAGTATTGTTAGAGAAGCTACAATGGTGTTTGGCTTCTCTTGGCTTGCAGAAAAGGTGATGAACAGAAGCAGGAGCAAGGTATCAGGTTAGTTGTTGTCAAGGTGGAGATTGTTGGAAACGGTGACAACAACTCATCCGTGAATAGGATTCTAGATCCTATAAACCAGGATTGGTTGTAACCAATGTACCTAAGTTAAAATATGGATGAGATTACATTTAATAGTCAGTTTCTAATATACATTGCTATAAATTTGTATGCTCGTAGAGGCTGTGAGTGTGTCTGAGAGGAGTGAGATATGACTGTAATCTCCATTAGCTGAATAATAAGATAACCGATACCAATGCTTGGTGGACGTAGCCCAACATTTGGGTGAACCACGTAAATTCCTGTGTTCTGTGTCTGCATTTGTATTGATTGTCTTATGGTAATTTGTGTTTCTGCACTTGCAAATTGCAACAATTCATACTAGGAATATGCCAGCATCTTTAATTGCTAACCATAAAATTAAGCTTTTAAATTAAAAGATGATTAATTATGCCCATTTAAAAAAAAAATTGAATAGAGCTATGAAATTGACTTCGCCTTCTTTAACTCTCGATGTGTCTCCCACTTATGAAAAAGTTGTAACCTTTGACAATTTCAAATCCGAAGGGATAATTTTTCGGATTCGATTCCTCTGGTAAAGGACAACGCTACTCTAAAGGGACCAAGATTTATAAAGTATGAAAACGTTGTAACCTTTGACAATTTCAAATCCGAAGGGATAATTTTTCGGATTCGATTCCTCTGGTAAAGGCCAACGCTACTCTAAAGGGACCAAGATTTATAAAGTATAGATCGGTATTTTATTCTCCACTATCAGCACCTCTGCATAGCATTTGTGATAGCTATCCGTTAGTGGGTGAGTAACCCGTGAAAATCAGTTGGGTGTCTCTATACATGCATGCCCATAGTGATGAACAGTCTATCCACTCCGTTACCTAATCATGCCAGCGAGGCCGTGGCGTGGGGTTCACAAAGTTCTGCTTTGGAGAAAGATTCATTCCCCTGGGAGGCGATTATGGCTGGTGGTCGGCAGTTGGACTGACACAGAAGGGAATGGAATGGAATGTCGTTCAATGAATATAGACGCTTTAAGTCACGTGAGTTGGATTTGGTAACGGTCCCCTCAGTAGCGTATTCTGAAACAGAAGGGATTGGAATGGCGTTCAATGAATATAGACGCTTTAAGTCACGTGAGTCGGATTTGGTAACGGTTCCCCAATAGCGCATTCTAAAGTGAATTTGAATAGATGGAGATGGGCATGTTTTTCAGATAAAGCCTAAACAAACGGAAGTGGACTACTAGTTTCTGAAAAGGTGGTATCGATCTACACAGCATAATAGAAAATTGCGAAAAGAGCTATACGAATTAACAGCTCTGGAGTTGGCGTCTTCGACTTCTGTAACAAATGTTGTAAACTTTGACAATTTAAAGTCGGAAGGGATAATTTTTCGGATTCGATTCCTCTGATAAAGGTCGACGAGACGCTAAAGGGATCAAGATTTCAACATCTTTTTTTTTCACGGTAAAGTTTCTCGTTTATATTTATCAGTATATAAACTTTTTATAAAGCAGCATTATTACAAAATCCATCCCAAAAACTCAGCAGAGTTCGACCACAAGATCTCCTCCCATCTCTTAGAGAAAGGTACCGTCTGAACTGTCTCACGGGACTACATTTATGCATAGCATCTGTGATACACATATATATCCGTTAGTGACTGATTAACGCGTTAAAATCAGTTGGCTGTCTCTATACATGCATGCTCGTGGTGATAAACAGTCTATCCAACCGTTCGCTAATCATGCCAGCGAGGCCGTGGCTTAGGGTTAAGGAATCATAATGTTCGGCTCTGGAGTAACCACCCTCGGAGGCGATTACGACTGGTGATCGTCAGTTGGACTGAAACCGAAAAGATTTGCATGGTATTCAATGAATGTAGACGCTTTAAGTCACGCGACTCGCATTTTGTAACGGTCCATCCATCTAAATATTCAATTTTAAAAATCGGTCATATCGATCAACAAATCTAGAAAGATTTGTTGAAAGGGTAGAAATCAGTTGTTGAGGTTCTTGAGATTGCATAATAAAATATAGAAAGATTTGTTGAAAGGGTTGAGATTAGTTGTTGAGATTGCATAATATAAGTTAGATTAGATTTTGTTTACGAAGTTGAATAATTAAAAATAATATAATTTAAATTAGGAAAATTACAATATCATCAATTACATAATTCAGATTCTAATAATAATTATAAAAAAATCGAAAAAATAAAATATTTATTAAAATCACATGCCCCCAAACCTTCAATTTCGCCTTTTTAACAACCTAGAAATGTTTATTATGCGGAGCATTTAGAGTGTTTAAATCTGATTGTGTAAAGATTGTGTCCAAGTTTGATGTACAAACTGTGTTTGTTTTCCCTATAATATCGCAATGAAAATATGAAATATAAGTGCAAGAGAGGAGCAATGAAAATATAACTTACAAGTGTTCAAGAGAGAGTTTAGTAGAAAAATTAATAATTATTTTTTATTAATTGTTTAATTTTTTAAGGTGATAAATTTTATTATTATTTAGTGGTTAATATTTTTGAATGTAAGTTTGCTTATTATAGTTGTTTAAAGAAAACTATGTCATTTTAAAGTAATTGAGTTTGTGTAAAGGGTAGATTTTATCAAAGGTTTCTCACAATGGTGAGGAGGGGAACCATGAACCTATTTTCTTATTTTCAAGGAAGATAAACTCTTATTTAATTAAAGATATTTTTAAATGTTACCCCAAACTCAAAAAGCAAGTTCAACCTAAATAATATTATTAAGAAAACCAATTTCCTATATAACATGATAAAAATTATTTTTAATAAAATTATTTACTTTTTAAATAATATTTAAACTTAATCCCATACATAAAACCAAACACTATTTAATTACAATAAAATTATATTTAATTTATATTCTTAATAATTATATATATAATTTATTGAATTAAATTATAATCTATTGAATTAAATTTGAATCACTTCATTCTAACAGGTCACTATTCCCCAAAAGTCAAAATGTTTGCTAAAATCCTAAAGGTCGATCTTTCTTTTGATATATATATATATATATATATATATATATATATATATCAACTTTTTTTAAAGCTCGTGTTATATATGTCAACTGCTTTTTTAAAGCTCGTGTTCCTTTGATTGGTATATCTATTTATTTTCATGTATATGGTCAATTTTTTTTTAAGGCTGGTCTACCTTTAATTGATATATACTTTTATTTCCCTTTGATGTATGTGAAATGTCAATTTTAATTATTTTTAAGTAGTTAAAATTTTTAATTTGATTATTTTTAAGTTGTTTGAATTTTAATTGTTTTTTAAATGTTTTAAGAAAAATTGAAATGACACTTTAATTATTTTTAAAGGGGTTTTAATTTTTAATGGTTTCTCGTTGAAGAAAAACTAGTTAATTTCTTTAATAATAATGATTTTGTAAGGCTCACCTTTACTCTATTAATAAGTGGCAATAAGATCTATAATTTAAATAAGATTTATAAATTAAATTAAATGGAAAAAAATTATTATGTAGCGTTTATTTTAATATATATTTATTAAATATAAAAATAAATAAAAAATAAATTAAAGTGTAGTTTTTTTTAATGATTTAAAGATTTAATTAAAATAGATTTATATTATATTATTATTATTATTATGGTAATAATTTAAATAATATTTATACATATGGAAAAAATTATTATGTAAAGTTTATTTTAATATATATTTATTAAATATAAAAATAAATAAAAAAGAAATTAAATTGTAATTTTTTTTAAATGATTTATTGATTTAATTAAAATAGATTTATATTATATTATTATTATTATTATTATTATTATTGTTTGTTGAAATTTTATGTTATATATATATATATATATATATATATATATATTAGTTCTATCTATGTATATATACATATATGAAATTTACTCTTTTATCATTGTTATATCTCTTCACTTTGGTAAAGACATGTATGATGGGAGGGGGTAACATAATCTAAACAGGAACTTCAAGACAATACCCTAGATCCATTCAAGTAGGATGAAGTCTTGGTCACAACTAGGGTCAAGCATGTGGGTGGAGAAACAAGGTTGTGAGGGAAAATAGGGGCCAAGTAAAATATTTCAAAAAACCTTAGGGGGAACTAAAGTTGAAGTAATAATGACAAGCATGGAGGGATTAAGGAAATAATGTTAAACACTGATGAGATCAAGATTCAAGAAAACAATTTAAATGAGTTCATTAGGGGAGCTCTACCCAAGGGAAGTAGAGATAATCCTAGCATTCACTCGACTTAGAAGTTGGAATTTGGAACCCTAAGATCTATAATCCAACAACCAACTAAAGTTGGAACGATTTTTTCTCAATCCAGTAAGGAAGTATCAATAGAGAAAGGGTTGGATGCTATTATAGGGATACAATTTGTGGGAAGAAACCTTGAATTGGGGTATCTGAATGGAATAGGGTTGATTGGAAGAAGTGTAAAAGGAGATGACAAATCAAGCACACATAAAGTGAGGGTGTGTGTTAAGAGGCAGAAAGAGTTCATGCAATTAGTAGTAGGTGAGGAAGTATTTTTGATATTATGGTAGATGCGGGAGATATTTACCTCCACGTGTAAACCTAACGAGAATATAATATTTTGGGAAGAATGAAGAAACCCTAATTAGTTGGCTAGTAACCCTAGAAGACAAGTCAACTCAAGAGGATAATTTGTATTAGGTTATTAGCCTCCAAGAGAAGAAGTCGACTGAAAGAAATAACAAATAGGCACCCAGAATGAGAAGTCAGCCAAAGAAGTTTGCCAATTTTAGTATAAATACAGGAGGCCAGTCTTCATTCTGGTAGGCATTCTCAGAACCGCAGAGCTCACTTGCGCGCACTGTAGTTAACCAGTTTGTGCACAAGTTTGGAGGAGAGATATCGTTGCAGCCGCTGCAACTAGCATATTACTTTTTGGCTTGGATTATCTCTTGGTTATGGTTTGGACTATCTGACCAGCTTATGTTTGGTGCGCTATCCTTGGAGAAAGGTGCACCACTATTTCTTTGTCTATCTAGCCTAGGGTTTTCTTTCGGAATGATTCTTTGTCAAGGTTAAGGTTCTCACACGGTGGCTTTGACCTATGGTTGGGTGACAATAATGATATTGTCTATGGAAAAACGAGCACATCCATTCATTCAGTTTAACCACTAGAAGGGAGAATATCCATAAGGATACTAATCTTGTTGAAGAACTATCACTAGGGTTTCTAGCAGGAGCAGTGACTAAATCACTGTCGCTAGGGTTACTAGCAAGTGCAGTTGCAGAAAACCTAACCCTCTCGTTGAGGCACTTTAAGTGAAGGGATTGACCTAATTTCCAGATAGACCAGTGCGCCCTAGCCTAGCGCACTTCTTGGCACTCTTAGCAAGCTAAAATGTCAATTTTGAGTTTTTTGGTCAAATCTAGGGTTGACCAAGTCAAGGAAACCATGACTCACTCTATGAAGTCAGGAAACAAGTTAGATGGAGCTTCTAACTTCAGAGAGTGGAAGACAAGGATTGACCTCATCCTTGCCAAGAATAAATTGTTGGATATTATGAAAGGAAAGATCATGGAACTAGAGTTTGAAGAAGGAAAAGAGAAGGAACTGCAGAACATTGCAGTTATGGAGAAGTTCAAAGATAATGACATCAATGCCATGAGTATCATAGTCGATTATATAGAAGACCCCTTGATACCCTACATCTCCCATCTTGACTCATCTAAGACGATGTACTATGCCCTAACAAAACTCTTCTCAGTCAGAAACATTGGACAAGTAATGAGTCTGAAGAATAAGCTCTGTGATATGAAGATGAATGATGATCAAATCATAAAATCATACTTTGTAAGGATCTCTCAGTTAAGAGATCAACTACAAGCTATTGAAGAGACCATCTTAGACAAGGAACCGGTAAATATAGTACGCAATGGTCTTTCCAAGACATGGGATGCATTTACCATGAGTATGAACACAAGGAAGGAGTATCCTACATTTGAATAACTTTGGACTTGTTGTGCACAAGAAGAATCAAGGATTGGTGAAAAAGAGAAACCTCAAAAGAAATACGATTATCAAGCCTTCACAACAAGATTCAATAATTTCAGGAACAAAAGGAAGTTTGGGAAAAAACCAAATCAAAAGAAGGATATGTCAGAAATACAATGCTTCAACTGTCGAAAATATGGTCACTACAAGAATCATTGTCCCGAGCTAAAGAAAATGAAGGAGACACACGAAGCATCAATTACCAAAGAAAGGAAACCCTCAAGGAAGACCAAGCAAGATAAAACATACTTCTTCTTCTAAAGACAAGGTAACAATATTCTTCATAATTCCTGTACATACCTTGTTTGCATAGTCCCTGTACATATCTTGTATATATTAATATGTTCTAAGAGAAACTATACCTATGGAAGAACAACAAGATAAGGATTATTGTCACTATGATTACAAGACAGACAATACACATGAAAGGATGAAGTACATCAAACAATTCATGTGGAACTTATTACATAAGTAACAACTACAAGATAGGCCTAAATAAGAATCAATCTTGAAGAAACCTAGAAGAAGTAAAGACAGAAAGAAGTCAACAATCAAGAGGAAATTGGAGAAAGAATTATGACACTTTGTAGAAGGCAATAAGGATGCAGACGAAAGCGTGGATTATGTTATGATGGAGGGAGTTGATAATATAATTCCAAGAGAAAAACACGCACTCATACATGAAGCAAGGATTAGGAGGGAGCTAATCCTATGATCCATTGAAGATGATGAAGTATATATCCATGGTAGAAGCCATGAAAAGCGGTTCAGAAGAATTCTTCTTCGAAAAGAAACCTTAAAGTATCCTTGGTTATCCATCCACATCCATGATCCTATAATGAAAGGAAGAAGTTGGAATCTTCAGGTCATGAAATCTATAGAAAACTCCATGGACCTAAAATCTAAAGAGAAACATGAGAAAGAACATGAAGAGTCCAAGAAAGAAAGTTAAACCAGAACAACCAGTTATTGTATCGAGAATCACAAGACTACCAGCCTGATCTGAACTCACTAAAAGGCATCAAGCAGAGGAACTAAAAGTTGTGATGAAGAACAATGTATGAAAGGCTGATGAATGTAAGCATTGCAAGATCCAGAACTAGAGGTTCTACCGGATGGAGGGAGAAGACTATGATGATTACCTGTTTCAGTAAACCAGACATATCTCTACATGAGTCATTATATTGTTCGCAATATCCATGGGTTGGAGTGTACATCAAATGAATGCAAAGACTGTTCTCGAAAATAATTGAACAAAGAGCATATGTAGAGAAACCTCAAGGATTTGAGGTTTACCAGAAAGAAACCCTTGTATGCAGATGGAAGAAGACAACTCGGTGGAGAACCTCCAATGCACAACAGAAACATGATGAAGATTTATATAACAAAGATATTGTATTAGAATGGTTACACAGAAGCTTAGGATGATGGTTTTCTAATCCATGACAAACTCTCATGATGGCAGAAGAAGTACCACTTGGATATGTTCCAGTTTGACACTTGCCACAATGTTATGAGCTAGTAGAAAACAAAGATGAATCCAACAATGATATACTATATTGATCAGAGCTATATGAAGCCTTCGGAGAAGACCAGTGTTTCAGAAATATCGAATTACATTGAGATCAAGAATTACATTCCCCGTGATGAAGTCCGGAAAAGGGAAAATGGTTCTCCAATATACATCTCCACAGATGAGCAGATAAGCAGACATTTTGGTAAAGTCCCTATCCAAGATGAAAGAGTTTGCGTACTCAATCTAGAGCTCATGGAGAAGACTTACTTATTGAGAAAGGAGGAGATGACTCCAAGGCTGGGAGGGAGAACTAAAGTGTTATTGATTTATGGACAATCATTTTTCAGTTTGAAAAATGGTCTAGGATGAGCAGTTCCATTCCAGTTCGGAAAGTGGTTTGAGATTTTTGACGGACATGCATTTTCCAGTTCGAAAAATGGTCGATATTGAATGGTCATTTTCGTAATGAAAATGGTTTGATGGATTGCTAATGTACCATAGACAACGATTTCCCATTGTGGTTAACATGGGGAATGGTCTAGGACAATCTCTCTTATTGATGATCACTCTTAGTAGTGGTCAAGAAGATTGGTCTGCCTCGCCGGACATTCATTCTTTCGAAACTCACAATTGTGAGCAGTTTCGAAGAATGGTCTGTTTTGGAGGTTGGTGCAGGATAGTCATTTTCTTAGGAAATGGTCTGGACAGTCATTCCCTAGGGTAGATTCATTCTCTCCATGTTGCACTTTGTTTAGTGCTTGAGTAATGGGATAGATAGGTGAATGGTCCAGGTTCAACAATTAGGGACATCCATTCCCTAGGGCAGACTCATTCACTCCAGGTTGCACTTTGTTTAGTGTCGAAGGAATGGCCCATGATAGGGAATGGTCCAGGCTCAGAAATCAGGACAATTATTCTTCCTTGCTTGAGAATAATAGTCTAGATAGCTCATCATTGATGGTTTACCTTCTCAAGGCCAATGCTCTTCCAGATCTGACAGATGTGAGTGGAAGAATAGCCCAGATGATTCAGTTTATATCATAACAATTTTTTCTGTGCAGGTTGATATCAGATGATTTTATGGAGACAGTATATCTCTAGACAATAGATGTATGCTACTGTGGTGGATGTGTTCCTATAACTATGACTATATGTCACTGATCAAGTATCTGTGTGCTACTTGGTGTGGTAGTGTACCACTGAATTGTAGTTGTGTACTACTATGTATAGACACAGTTGTGTTCTATTGAATGACATTATTCCGATTGCCTTGAAAACTATCAGTAGTGTTGGAAATGATCATCATCTAGATGGATGATCAATGGACATATATTTCCCAGACAAAAAATGGTTTAGAACATTTATTCTTCTAGGACATATGTCCGGATTAGAAGAATGGATCTTGTGTCACTCTGTGAAGTGAGTGACTTATCCAACATCATGTCTAATTACTTAGATGGAGTATGGTTTCGAGAGATAATGCAGCTGATGACACTGATGGTTATGATGGTGCTCGTGATCTAGTCATGAGATAGTCTATACAACTATGTTGATGCTACCGGGTGAACGGTATGTTTGTGCTCAAGACAGTTACCTATAATACCTCCCTAGCTAAGAGGGAGTGTTGATATTATGGTAGCTACGGGAGGTATTTACCTCCATGTGTAAATCTAACGAGAATAGAATATTCCGGGAAGCAAGAAGAAACCCAAATTAGTTGGCTAATAACCCTATAATACAATTCAATTCAAGCAGATAATTTGTATTAGGTTATTAGCCTCCAAGAGAAGAAGTTGGCTAAAAGATATAATAAATAGGCACCCAGAATGAGAAGTCAGCCCAAGCAGTTTTCCAGTTTTAGTATAAATACAGGAGGCCAGTCTT
The DNA here is from genome assembly GCA_009831015.1 of Picea engelmannii. Lineage (NCBI taxonomy): Eukaryota > Viridiplantae > Streptophyta > Pinopsida > Pinales > Pinaceae > Picea > Picea engelmannii. The sequence goes on along the minus strand of ML782064.1, from coordinate 425,663 downwards.
CATTCTGGCAGGCATTCTCAGAAATGCAGAGCTCACTTGTGCACACTGTAGTTAGAAAGTTTGTGCACAATTTTGGAGGAGAGTTGTTGTTGCAACTACTGAAGCTAGCAGATTACGTTTTGGCTTGGACTATCTCTTGGTTATGGTTTGGATTATCTGATCAGCTCTTGTTTGGTGCGCTATCCTTGGAGAAAGGTGCACCACCCTTTGTTTGGCTATCTAGCCTAGGGTTTTCTTCTGGAATGATTCTCTGTCAAGGTTAAGGTGCTTGGAGGGTGGCTTCGACCTATGGTTGGGTGACAATAGTAGATATTGTCTATGGAAAAATGAGCACATCCATCATATTCTAACAAATATAACCCAAGTAGATGTTGGAATAGAAGGGAAGGGAACTTATAGGAACATTTCATGGTAGATAAATGGATGAATATACATTGGTCTATAGTTTAGAGGTATTTGTCCAACGTTTCATGTGATGACAAGGAGTTTGTTAGCATTTATCTCCTAATCTAAGGGAGATGTTAATAATCCTTGGAAAGCAATGGTATTGGGGCCCAACCATTTTGACTATGGTGAAAAGGAGTGCATGTTTTGATATGATATCAAAACCAATTTTGAAACAACTAGTGTGGGTGTAGTTACCTAGGCTTCTTCTTGAATGACAGTCAGATGATATATTAATAGGGATAGGTGATAGTATTGGGGAAACCCTCAACCTAGATAGCTCATACAAAAAAGGTGTGCATACATACATGGCATGAGTTCTTATTGAAGTTGACTTAAAAGAAGGGATACTAGATTGTATTGAAATGGTAATGGGAGCCAATATGCATAGACATATAGTAGATTATATAAAAATACCCTTTTGATGTGTAAGGATTCATACATATCGGCGTATAGTGGAAAACTATGTCCAATGGTTTCTTAAGAAGTTGTGGAAGGAAAAGGAAGTTCAATAGAAGGAGGAAGGGACTAAAAAATGTATGAATTGTATAACAGAGGATGGAAAAAAAACACAGTGGATACACTTGTGGGATGTTTAAAATAAAATTACCTCCCATCAAAGGAGGACGAGTTATCAAGGGCTACAATTCAAAGGAAATAATAATTGAGTGACGATATTCTAGGGGATCATTTTGAAGCCAATCAAGAATTACCAAAGAATAAACATGTTACACCTCAGATTCACCTCAATGTACCCCATATTTTTTCACTAGATGTGGACCATCATATGATAAGATTATATGCCTTATTGTACCATGATAAGCCAAAAGTGTGGTTGTATTTGAACTCATGTATTGTATTGGACCATGCTTAGATGTTCTATGTATTTGTAGGGGGATTATGTGGTATCCCCAAACCCCATGTGCTTGGTCATGACACATCCTTTTAGTCTCCATATTGAGATTATATTTTTCTTTCATGGCTATGTTGGTAATTCTCACCATGTTAGTCATTTATGATATAGGTTAGATATGAAACCATCTCGGGGTGGATCTACTAGGACACATGATCTATAGGAGTTGCATGGTCTCTTACCCCATTTGTATATGGTGTTAAAGTGTTTTTCTTTGTAAAGGTTTTCACACATATGTATACCACAATTATTGTATTCCTGGGCATGGATCCCTCTCTTATTGTAGTGTAGCTAGGGGACTAATGGGGGGTCTAAGGGCCCATAGTGATAATAATGGATTCCATTCAATGTAAGGTTGAATATGTCCACTATATTATTAAATAAGGCCCACTACCATAGTTAGATATATTGTAGTAGTGAACATAATAAATGTGAGAAGGCTTACTTGAAGGTACCTTCTCTACAATGTTCATAGAAGGTAGTTAGTATTATATAAGGAAGTCTGAGAAATGTAATGGGAACGATTGAAAAATTATTGTATTTGGAGCATATCTCAGTAAGTTGTTACCCCCTCAAAGGGGAAAGTGAAGATGGATGGATCCCTTCCTTAAAATGATAAATTGTAAGGTGTTTCCCTACCCTAAGGGTTTTCATAATAATAAAGGAGACTTTCTACAATGTTCTCTATATCTAGTGTGGTGATTGTGTTTTTCAAATATTGGTACTTAAAAAGTGGTATTAGAGAACTTTCTTCAGTTGAGAAAAGATGATTTTTTTTTTCTATTTTGCAAGTTTTTTAAAGAAGAAGAAAAAAGAGGGCCACGAAACTTAGATAAATTATTATATCTTTCTAGAAATAATTTGAAGAAATTGGTTGTAGATATGAATTACTCCTGGAATAAAACTAATTTTAATTTTTTTTGTCTAAATCAGAGTTTGGGTGATCAAGATATCATCGATTTAAAATTATCCACTTTTTCATGGTTTTTCCGAGGGTGGCCATGATTTTGCAGATTTACGTACCAACTGGTTCTGAATTGTCCCATGCTAATTGTATATATGAGTTCCCCACAAAAAATCCACCAATTAAAAAAAAAAAAATCATCCAAATCGAAGCTTCGGAAGTGAATATATTGTTGATCTAAATCAACAAATTTTCAGGGTGTTTTCGTGATGACCACAAGACTGTAGAGCTCATAACTTTTGATAGGTCACTCAGATTTTGTGCCAAATTAGTGTCATTGGATAGAATATTTTCATATATTTCTTTTGGTATATTATATGTGGTGAATCCAACGGATATTAGCTCCCAAATCCGCATGCGCTTCAACAAGGTTCTTTGAGATATTGAGAGCATAAAAACAAATGTTTGCAATATTCAAGAGACCATAGCTAAAATGTAGGAAATAGATATTATGGAGATCACCATGGGATAATATAATCAAGAAATATATGATTGGTATGATTTCAAGGCCGATTGTGATGATTGGTATATGGATAGTTTTCATTTATGGGATGACAACCACTTTCATCTTCTATTTGATGACTCTACTCCACCTTATGTAGAGAATAGTATGGAAAGTGGTCAAGATCCTTCTCTGATTACTATTTTTCATTTTTTTTATTCTCTTATACTAGTGGATGATTTTTTGGATGGATCTACATAATTATATCCACATGATGAGTGTAGATCATTAGAACACCATTTTCAGCTGGTTATTGAGTTTCAATATCTCCAACGAGGAGTTCACATGAACAATTTGACATGGGACCCATGATTAAAGTGGAACTTGTACTACTTCAACATGGTAGCTAGAACTTCTACATGGGACCTCGGTTCTCCAACCTACTTCATCATTATGGTCCATACTTATCCATGGGACTTTTTATATGGTTTCACTTTGTCATAACAAGGATTGAGGAAAACACATTTCTAAGGGGGGTGGAATGTAGTGTATCTAGGGATATAATATGGGGAACCTAGGGAGGTACCCAAGGGATATAATAGTATATATGTATTGTTATGTATGGAGATATGTTTTAGTAAATAAGGCCTAGTGTGAACACAATTAATGTAAGAGGGCTTACTAGAAGGTTCCTCCTCTAGAAGATTCTTAGAAGGTAGTTAGTATGATATAAGGAAGTATGATTAATGTAATGGGAATTATTGAAGGACTATTGTATTTAAAGCATATATCATTCAGAGGTTTCCCCATCAAAGAGGAAAGTGAACATGAGTGGATTCCTTCTTTAAAAGGATCAATTGTAAGGTGTTCCCTACACTAAAGGTTTCAATAATAATAAAGGAGGGTTTCTACATTCTTCTTTGTATCTTGTGTGATGATTGTATTTTTTAGATCGTTGGTACTTAACACTTATGTATTCATCACACTTTATCCATGTATTATCATATATGATTCCACATATCTTCACTCAATCTCACATTTGTTGAGGCAGTGTCATAGTTGTCTAGGAAGGACACATATCCTGATGAATTAGTCACATCCTTAAAGGAACATTTAGGATACTTTTTAAAACATGGACATTCTCTACAGATGTCACATTGGAGATCCTAGGTCCCTCTTGTTATTTAACCACTTTTGGAAGTGTCATTCACATGATTTAAGGGTTGAACCACATGTGTGGGGTTTATGACACCCATGTGGGTGTTTTGGGTGACAATTTGACTTGGATATGGATCTTCCTTTCCTTGTGGAGCATCCTTTCTTTATTTCAGGGCTTGGGCATACCTTAGAGATTACTTTTGTTCATATCTTGAGAACATTATGAGGTGGCCATCCACTTTTGAGGTCATTCTCCACATTTTCAGGAGGCCGTTCCAATTGGAGGAGAGGAATGTTGGATATTTTCTTGCTTGGGAGGATACATTCACCTTTTTTTGAGGTCTCCCCATAAATATTTGATTCAAACATTGGATTAGGAGAGTAAATCAGACTCATTATTTGTGGGATATTCCTCTCTCATGAGGTTTTTATGTACATGTGGCATCATTTTCAATTATGTATTGACTTAGTCTCCTTTATTTGGATCGTAGTCTCCTAGGCTAATTTTATGGAAAAATAATTAACAAATAATGAGGATTATGTAGAATCTTCCTCTATAAATATAGGCTCTCCTCTCATTCCAAATCATCATGAATTGTTGGATCATTTGTGACTAGAATGAATAGAAAATATTTCTTTTGAGATTTTGGTGTCAATTCATGGAAATTTCTCTTTCTTGGTTATATTCTTGTTGCATTAAATATTTTCTATGGTGAATCAAGTATTATACTAGATTTCAAGATCAATCCATTTGAGGAGTTACTTAACTATTTGGAGAGGAGGTTTTCTAGGGTTTATTTCTTTCCTCTTCACTTGTTAACTTGGGTAAGTAATTACTAAATTTCTTTTTTTTTCCCTCTTAGTTCCTTTGAAAGAATTTTTAATCATTTTATTCAAGTTATAGTTGATCTTGTTGGTGAATATTTTTTCCTTTAAGGAATCCCTTCTTGTAGGGCCTTGGTCCTCTTAGCTTATATTGATTAGGTTGGAGATTATTCTTCCTTCATGGTTCTAATATCTTACCCTAGTCCATATGATAGAAGTGATAAATTCTTAGAGGAGCATACTTCATAACCCCATAAGCCCCAATTGGATAGACAAAAGGCACTAGTCCTATATCTAGCAACCGACTGAAAAAACCTTTAAAAAATAAAATATATATATTTTTTTGTTTAATAAGAAATCTAATGGTGAAAATGAAAGAAAATAATTTATTTAGATTTTATTCATTGTATAGTGTAAAGTTAATGGATTATTTCATTTCCTAGACTTATTATTCCTAGGGTTTATGATTATTTAGGAGGAAAATTGACCCTATTTTGTTGATATTTAAGGTGTCATTTAATGTTCTTTGGGTTTATTTAAGGTGATTTTCAAATTTGAAAACTAAATCAAAGAATTAAAAAATAGAGTTGGTGAAACCTTATGACTAGGCTTTGGTGCATCAAGGTGTATTATTTCTTATGCCTAGCCTCTCTTTCATTTAGAGATTATCTATGAAGATTATATTACACATATATAGGTGATATTAATCTCTGATGAAATTGTAATTTTTCATTATTTCCATAGAGGTTTTAATTGGTGAATTCCAAGTTCTTACTTATGAAACCCTAAGGGGATTCAACACCCATTTTACAAGTTATTTCTTGGTTAATGTTTATGTATCTTTAGATCTTGTCTTTAAGGCCTATTTGGATTCTATTGAATATATAGTTACAATTTTTTTGTTAAACATAAATGTTAATATAAAGTTGTTAATGTTGTTTATATTACACATCATATTTGTTACAGAGATCCACTAGTTAGCTCCTAACCTTTCTTTGAAGTGGATATAAAAATGATTTAAGCAATTATTTCTAGTTGAATATATTTAGAGAATTGGAATCCTAATGCGTTATCTTCTTATGTATTTTATGTTTTGATTGAAGTAAATTATATGATTGCATGGATTATTTTCACTTAAATAGGTTTACTTTCATTATTTGGGATACCCCCCATGGCTTCTAGGAGCTCACTTAAAGTGTAGGCGAAAGTGTACTGAGGTGACAGTGGTGCACTTCACGTTCTTGTTTCCCAGATAGCTCCTAGTTGGAAAGTGTGCTATTTTAGGAGGCAACATTTCTAGCATCATTGTTGGGGAAGACTTTATTTTTTCTCGTGTAACATTTTTGCGCCATTGCATAGAGTTTATCTCTAGGTTTGTTTTTGTATTATTTTTTTATGTATAACTTAATAAGATTGTTTTGAATGATAACCTTGATTGTCTCACTTGGTCACTCCAATAAAAAAAAATATAACAAAGAGGTGTGATACAAAAGATAAATCCCAAGGTATCGTTGATCTTGTGCTTGAGCTTTATTATAAAAGAAGAAAATACAAGAATAAGAGAACATAATTAAACAATCAATTATGACTTGAATACGTGCAATATATATGAAGATTATTTGTTGATAATTCAAGTTTCCTAACTCGAAATAAAATGGTTGCTCCTTGGTTGACTGATTCCTATAGACCATTCGATTTTACTACATTGCAGGTTAGCCTCATGAATTGCTTGCTTCATTGGAAAATATGCTTATTTTTCATGGTGATAATGCTATTGGTCCTAAATAACATCCAGATGCTTTTATGGATTATGTTACAAATTTTGGAATTTTTCATCTTGATGTGCTTTATAAAAAAATTTAAATGTTAAAAATTGGTTTCTTGGATTGCTCGATAATAGCATAAAATTGCTTTATGCTTGTAGAAATGATTTCTTTAATAGATRGATGGAAACAAAATATAGTATATTTTCTTTGAATGCTTTGAATAATTTTAAAATAAAAAAAATGAGATCGTGGAAAAATTTAATCTTGGATTTGATAAAATTGTTCAGGACATCCCTGAAACTCATCGACCTAACCCAAGATCCATATTGTTGTATTAGGTTAACTCTTTCCATGGCCAATTTAGTTTCTTTCTAAATTAATCCAATTCCAATTACCTGACAGAAGCTAATAAAAAAACTAAGAGTTTGAATGACAATTGGACTTTGTCAAGGAAGCTGGATATCCTAAGCCCTCCTAGAGCCAAGGCTAATCCTAAGCCTATAGTTTTCCATTCTACCAATCCCTCTCCTGATACTTTCACCACCATACTGGAGGGGATGAAAAGTTTAAAGAAAGATTTCACGTAGATGATGAGTACTTTGTAGAAAATATGCATGAGAGAAATCAACAACACAATAAGTTTCATCCCCCACCAAGTCAAAGACCTCATGCAACATTGGAGCTAACCAATCTGCCCAATCATGAAATTCCTTATGATTTTCAAGCTTTTGATAGCTCCCATGATGAAATAAATTATTCTAATTAGATCAGTTGGCTGTCTCTATACATGCATGCTCGTGGTGATAAACAGTCTATCCAACCGTTCGCTAATCATGCCAGAGAGGCCGTGGCTTAGGGTTAAGGAATCATAATGTTCGGCTTTAGAGTAACCACCCTCGGAGGCGATTACGGCTGGTGGTCGTCGGTTGGACTGAAACAGAAAGGATTTGCATGGTGTTCAATGCATGTAGACTCTTTAAGTCGCGTGACTCGCATTTTGTAACGGTCCATCCATCTAAATATTTTATTTAAAAAAATAATCCGTCATATTGATTATAGAGATTTAGAAGATTTGTTGAAAGGGTAGAAATTAGTAGTTGGGATTGCATAATCCAGACCAGAGTGGGATTTTTTTGTAAGAAGCTGAATCATTTATACATTAAAAACCATAATTAAAAACTGTATAATTTAAATTAAAGAAAATTGCAATATCATCAATAACATGATCAGATTTTGATAATAATTATCCAAAAAAAAGAATATTTATTAAAATCACAGGTCCCCGAACCTTCGATTTCGCCTTTTTAACAACCAAGAAATGTTTATTATGCGTAGCATTTAGAGAGTTTAAATCTGATTGTGTAAAAATTGTGTCCAAGTTCGATGTACAAACTGTGTTTGTTTTCCCTATAATATCGCAATGAAAATATGAAATATAAGTATTCAACAGAGATGCAATGAAAATATGACTTATAAGTGCTCAAGAGAGGGTTTTGAAGAAAAAATAATAATCAATTTTTATTAATTGTTTCATTTATAAGGTGATAGATTTTATTATTGTTTAGTGGTCAATATTTTTGAATGTAAGTTTGCTTATTATAGTTGTTTAAGGAAAACTATGCCATTTTAAAGTAATTGGGTTTGTGTAATGGGTAGATTTTACCAAAGGCCTCTCAGACTAGAGGGTGAACTGGTGGGACGTCTGGATCCTCGTCTCGAGAGGAGGGTATGATCTGGTTTGAAGACGGATCTGCTTGTGAAGGCCGTCTTCTACAATATATGCTCGAATTTTCTGAAGGACGCGTTGCTAGGTCTGAGTGAGGGAGGCACTCAGATATTAATAATCGATTTGGAGACAATGGCGCAACACATAAATAAAAGGGAAACGTTGCTACAGGAGGTCAACTCCTTGCCTAGCTTTTCTACGTTGTCCACCCACAAATTGGAGAGATGCGACTTGATCATATTCGCAACAAGAAACTCAGAGATGTGCACCAGTTCCTGTGGTGCGCATTCTCTCTCTAACGCTTGCTTACAGCCAAACGAAAACACCAACACTCGCTGACAACAAACGAAGAACGCCAGATCGCGTTCCTCTATCACTCGTCTCAGCAAAACGAAATTCAAAAACATATATACAAGAAGAAGAGATAACGCATGATTCACAAAAACTTCATCAATCATATTAGAGGATTCTATCCCTTCTTAAACAATCAAGGCGATATTCTAAAAACGGTAAATATTGCTTTATTCTTCTGCATTTTTCTGTGAGCCTTCTTTTATGACACAACTGACTATTAATTAAAATAAACATCGCCATTATTTACTTAGATTCGCTAATGGCTAAAAAAAACTAACATAGCATTACTTCTTCTCTCCTTGCTCATTGTGGATGACATGTACTCTGGTGTGCACTCTCTAAGGAAGGTTGTCTTCCTTCCTTATTGGTCCAATTCCTCCCTGTTTAGATCCGAAAACGTTCTTGCTTTCATTAGCAACTCAAGAAATCATTGTTGCACCGTCTCTGTTGTCATCCATTTGGCCTGTGCTGGAGTTTGTCCTTGTCTCCATAATTTGATCATGCAATAAAGGAGGTTGAAAATTCAGAATGTTGTCCATTGGATGTTGGACAATGACCGTGTCATCAAGAAGTGGCGGCTCAAATAGTTTTAAATTGTTGACGTTTAGCACGTCATGAATCCCCAAATGTGGTGGAATATTCAACCAATAAACATTTTCACCAATGCGATCCAAAACTGTATATGGTCCAAATCGTAATGGGTGCATCTTATGATGATGCCCTTTGAAGCGTTTCTTGTCCATTTGCAGCCAAACTTTGTCTCCTGGTTGGAATTGCACGGTTATGTGTTTATCATGCCTTTGCTTTGTGTGCTCTTGTGTTGCTTCTAAGGATTCAGTCACTTGCTTGTGTCGCTATGCTAAATTATGAATGAAGTGTTGAGCTTCTTGTTGGTCTTGTTGATGGTGCATTGAACCTGAAGGAGTCAAATTGAGTGGTAGCTCGGTGGGTGTAAGTGGTTGGAATCCCAAGAAAATGTCGAATGGAGAAAAACATGTGGAAAAATGCGTAGCTCCATTGTAGCTATGCTGCAAAATGTGAAGATAAGCATCCTATTGCTTATTTTTTATGAAGGAGTTGCATAGAGCATGAACCAATGTACGATTGACCACCTTGGTTTGTTCATTGGTATGTGGGTGGAATGTCGTGGAAAATCGAAGATGGGAGCCTAGTAAGGACCACAGAGTATGCCAAAAGGAACCAAGGAAGTGGGAGTCGTGATCATAAATGATGCTACTAGGAAGACCAAAATGTGACCACACATGTCAGAAGAATAGTTCGGCCATTTGTGTGACAAAAGTTGTTTTATGGCAAGGGAGAAAGAGCGCCATCTTGGAGAACTCACAGACCACAACCTAAATTGCATCATGCTTGTTGAAAGTGGTCGGGAGACCACTTAGGAAATCCACATAAATTGATTCCCATGGGCGAGAGGGGATAAAAAAAGGATGATATAGACCATGTTTGTGATAGACGACTTGGTTTGTGAGCAAAGAGCACAAGCTTTGATGAAACTATCGACTTTCTTGGACATATCAGGCCAATAGAAGTGGCACTGGAGGTGAAGGAGTATTTTGGCATTCCCAAAGAGACCACCACAAGAGGAAGCATGCACTTCCCCGATGAGGATCAAACAATCCTCTTATTGCAAAACACACAGTTGATTGAGATGATATAGCCATCCTTCCCGAATGGTGTAATGTAGAAATAGTGTTTGATTGATAACTGTGGGTTGTTGTTGATCAAAATCTGGACTAGGGGTCAAAATTTAACTCAAAAATAAAAGTTCTTGGAATTGCCTCAAAATGAACAGGAGCATAGCCCTTGTCATGAGAAACCCAACGCAACTTGTTTGGGTTCAAAAGGATGTCGGATGAGAGAGATATAACGATCTATTCGAATCCCCAAACAAGTAAAAATATTGTTGATTGTACAGTCCATACAGTCCGTACATAATGACGTGGCAGGGTTACGATCATTGACGTGGCAGGTGACATGGCAAGTGTTGATGTGTGATTTCTGAGTTGGCATAGTTTGGAAAAATCTGTTGGCGACATGTGGCATGGTCTTTGACAAATTATGAGGTGCCACGTGGCCCAGGCATGGGCTGCCACGTGGCACCATGTTAAGTTTGGGTGTTAAAAGTCTATGGAGTCCATGGGGATCGAACCTTGGACCTCCCCACGCGCATGTAAAGCCTTCAACAAAGTCCGAACCCCGGAGCTCCCCACGCGCATGTAAAACCTTCGACAAAGTCCGAACCCTGGAGCTCCCCACGCACATGTAAAGCCTTCGACAGAGTCCAAACAACCAATACGCCACACTATTAGTGCTTAACAACAATCCTTTGATATTGTTCTTAAATTAATACAATGGTGAAGTTTAAAAATTAAACATGGAGTCTGTGGGGTTTGAACCTCGGACCTCCACATATGGAAAGATTTCAGCGAAGGCCGTCCAACCAGTGTGCCATGGTTTATTACTTAACTATTTTATGTTTTCGCTTGTATTTAAAGGGTATCTATGGTAAGTTTGGCGCGGGGTTAGGGCTAGGGCTTAGCCCCAGCCCCCGGTTCTTATGTGCGCCCATGTGACCTCCACTACACGGATTTTTGGCGTGGATTTGGTTTTTGAAACGGTCCTCCAACCCACGCGCCTGCCACTTGTCACATGTCCATTTGATTTGGACTTAGCCCTTTTGCGCATGGTCACATGGACCATATGCCCAATGGCCTTTGCGGTTAGGGGTTGGGTGTGCCCTAACCGTCTTACAGTTTGCACAGTTATGCGGTTGCGCTCGGTGCTAGTTTTTAGCACACGTTTTTTAGTGTGTTCTTGGTTGAACGTATGGAGGTGCGTTTTGGCAAACCAGAGATAGTAAGCTTGGAGGAAGAAAATGGGAGGAGGCGTATCTTCTTCATTTTTTGGCCGAATGAGGTGCTGTAAAAGCCCAGCTAGGGGTTTTTGGACGTTTTGAATCCATTGGCATTGTTTTCAAAGCCATTTGAAGAATTATTTTGCAGGTTTTTAACCATTGAAGTTTCAAGAAGCTTCAGGGAGCTTGAAGCCCTCATTGTTTGAGTTCTTGCTCAGATGAGCCTATGTTTGTTTTATGTGATTGAATAATCAGTTTTGGCTAATTATTATGCTCTGAACACTTTGGGATAGGTTTGAGATCCATTTGAGGAATTTTATAGGTGAGCTTTCCAAAGAGAAGCTCAGGGAAGCTTAAGGCCACATGTAGAAGAGGTCATGCCCAGATGAGCCATGATCCGTTTTCAAAGTTTTATTAGTTATTTTTGGGGGTTTTATGTATTCTGAACCCAATGGTACAGTCATAATTTCCATTGGAGTTGAGAAACAACTTGTAAAAGAGTCTTTGACAAATTAATCCCAGAGAGCCAAGTCCATTGAAGGAGGCTCAAGGAGATGTAGCCCAAAGAGGGGTGAACTCCTTTATCATCTTGTTATTGTTGTGATTTTGATGGTTTATTTTCTGCAAGTTGTGTTGCTGTGTACTTATTTAAAGTACATATTTAACCATGTAAAAGAACATTTCCTCACACATGAACATTTAAAAGAAGATGCATAAACTTGACACATAATTCATCTTGCATATTTTAACACATGGAGCAAGGTCCTGTAAAGTTTTATTTTATTGAAGCAGAGGGTTCTTGCATAGCATAACAAGTCAGCCCACTATTTTCAGATCAGGTGGTATCAGAGCATAGTTTGTTTTTCTCATGTATTTGCCATTGATAGCTTGAGATTTAGTTGTTGGTATTTGTGCAAGTTTTGTGTTGAAGTTTGATATCTTGCAAGGATGGAGGAAGCTTCAAACATTGGTAGTTATCATACATCTTAATTATCTAAGTTCTTTGACAAAGAGATGTTGAAGGAGCTTCTAACCATGAGAGATGTGGTGAAAGAGATGTGGGAAGATAGAAAGGAGAGCATTGCCCTTGTAGAGCAGTTGATGGCCATGAAGGAGGAGAAAGACCAGCTTCTTGAAAAGTTGCATGAGATGAAGAATCAACTCCATGAGGCAAAGGAAACCCTTACCAAGTACATGCATGAACATGAGGTATGTAATGTTAGTTTATCTTCAAATTCCTCTCAAGATGAATGTTTTGGTGTTTTTGAAAATCACACAAGAGGAATAGGGTCCAAG
>ML782064.1:399262-411786 GCA_009831015.1 Picea engelmannii | reverse complement strand
TTTCAGTCTTGTATAAATTTGTTTTCAAGATTGATGGTTTTCTTGGCTTGTGACAAGATGTCACAGGAAAGTTTTTGCAGCCATTGGAGAGCGGATTGTGTTGACTCCAAAGAGTTCACAAGAGGGACTTGATTCTCAGTGGGAAGGTTGATAGTCTTCCAATCAAAAAGAGAACAGTGGGTCAACAACAGCCAGAGAACAGTGGTTGAGGGACATAGTCAGTTGCAGTGCAAGGCATGTCAAAGTATCCAGGTGATTGTCAAAAAGACTTTTCAAGTAGAATCAGTTGATAGAACTTGAAAGAAGAGGAGTATTGAATATCATACAGATAATCATAAGCTTTTGTGGGTCCAAAATCCTTTTAGTGGGAAGGTGTGATCAAAATCTAGACTAGGGGTCAAAATTTAACTCAAAAATCAAAGTTCTCGGAATTTCCTCAAAATGAACAAGAGCGTAGAACTCATCATCACGAACCCAACGCAACTTGTTTGGGTTCAAACAGACATCAGATGAGAGAGATATAATGATCTGTTCGAATCGCCAAACAGGTAAAAATTGTGTTGACTGTACAATCCATACAGAACATAATGACGTGGTAGGGGTACGACCACTGACATGGAAGGTGATGTGGAAAGTGATGATGTGTCATGTCTGAGTTGGCATAGTTTAGATGAATCTGTTGGTGACACATGGCATGGTCTTTGGCAAATTATGAGGTGCCACGTGGCCCAGGCATGGGCTGCCACATGGCAGCATGTTAAGTTTGGGTGTTAAAAGTCTATGGAGTCTGTGGGGATCAAACCCCGGACCTCCCCATGCACATGTAAAGCCTTCGACAAAGTCTGAACCCTGGGCCTCCCCACGTGCATGTAAAGCCTTCGACAAAGTACGAACAACCAATACACCACACTATTAGTGCTTAACAGTAATCCTTTGATATTGTTTTTAAATTAATACAATGGTGAAGTTTAAAAATTAAACATGGATTCCATAGGGTTTGAACCCCGGACCTCCACATATGGAAAGATTTTGGCAAAGGCCGCCCAACCAACGCGCCATGGTTTATTACTTAACTATTTTATGTTTTCGCTTGTATTTAAAGGGTATCTATGGTAAGTTTGGCGCGGGGTTAGGGCTGGGGCTTAGCCCCAGCCCTCGGTTCTTATGTACGCCCATGTGACCTCCACTACATAGAGTTTTGGCACAGATTTGGTTTTTGAAACGGTCCTCCAACCCACGTGCTTTCCACTTGTCACTTGTCCATTTGATTTGGACTTAACCCTTTTGCGTGTGGTCACATGGACCATATGCCCAATGGCCTTGGCGGTTAGGGGCTGGGCGCACCCTAACCATCTTATAGTTTGCACAGTTAGGCGGTTGCACTCGGTGCTAGGTTTTAGCACACGTTTTTGAGTGTGTTTTTGGTTGAACGTACAGAGGTGTGTTTTGGTGAACCAGAGAGAACAAGCTTGAAGGAAGAGAATGGCAGGAGGCTTATCTTCTTCATTTTTTGGCCGAATGAGGTGCCGTAAAATCCTAGCTAGGGGTTTTTGGACATTATGAATCCATTGGAACTGTTTTCAAAGCCATTTGAAGACTTATTTTTTAGGTTTTTAACCGTTGAATTTTCAGGAAGCTCCAGGGAGCTTGAAGCCCTCATTGTTTGAGGTCTTGCTCAGATGAGCCTATGTTTGTTTTCTATGATTGAATAATCATTTTTGGATAATTAATATGCTATGAACACTTTGGGATAGGTTTGAGATCCATTTGAGGACTTTTACAGGTGTTTTTTCCAAAGAGAAGCTCAGGGAAGCTTAAGGCCACATGTAGAAGAGGTCATGCCCAGATGAGCCATGATTCGTTTTCAGAGTTTTATTAGTCATTTTTGGGGTTTTTATGTATTATGAACCCAATGGTACAGTTAGAATTTCCATTGGAGTTGAGCAACAGCTTGTAAAAGAATATTTGACAAATTAATCCTAGAGAGCCAAGTCCATTGAAGGAGGCTCAAGGAGATGTAGCCCATAGAGGGGTGAACTCCTTTATCACCTTGTTATTGTTGTGAGTTTGATGGTTTATTTGTTGCAAGTTGTGTTGCTGTGTATTTATTTAAAGTACATATTTAACCATTTAAAAGAACATTTCCTCACACATGAACATTTAAAAGAAGATGCATAAACTTGACACATAAGTCATCTTGCATATTTTAACACATGGAGCAAGGTCCTGTAAGGTTTTATTTTATTGAAGTAGAGGGTGCTTGCATAGCATAAAAAGCCAACCCACTATTTTCAGATCAGTTGTACTGCTGACCATATCTCTTTAAAAGTTGGATATTCTCCATACATGTCTTTCCAATTGTCATAGGCTGCACATTGAACTGCTAAGATATTCATCACTTTGTGTTGGTGGTCTGCTTAATAAATCACCCATCTTATTGATAGTTCCCTTTTTATATTTAATAACCAAGTGAAATTGTTGGATATATGCTACCCACTTTAGATGTCATTATTTTTGTATCTTACTCTGTGAGTTGATGAAGATGAGCGAATGATGATCCATGTGTAGGATGGTCACTTTTCCTAGAATATAATGGCGCCATTGCTTCAGTGCTGGGACGAAGCTATAAAATTATTTGTCATAAGTATTGTATTTGAGCTTTGTGACTGATAGTGTCTCTGAATGATATGCTACATGGTGAACTCCTTGTTTAAGAAAAACACCAATCCCAAATTGAGAAGCATTCGACTCAATTTTGAATGGTTGGACCAAGTCTGGAAAGCAAAGGATTTGCACAGAGCATAAGAATTTCTTCAATTTATCAAAGTGGTGTTGCGCATCACAAGACCATATAATCTTTTCCTTGTTTGTTAACTGATGCAATGGATGAGCCAACTATGAGAAATGGTAGATAAATTTATGGTAGAAATTGATGCCTCCCATAAATATTTTAAGAAGATGGGCATATGTTGGCGTTGGCCATGCATAAATTGCTTGCACCCACATGTTTTCTAGGCATGCACCTATAGAGTCGACAACGAATCCTAAATATTGCACTAACCTTTGTGAAAAATAGCACCTTTTTCTCATTCACCTATAGTTGATGTTGTCTAAGAAATGCCAATACTGTGCACACATGTTTCATGTGTTCCTCTCATGAGCTGCTGAAAACCAGAATATCATCAAGATAAATAATGACGAACTTACTGAGATGTGACTAAAAAATGTCATTGATGAGTTGCATGAATGTGGTTGGTGCATTGGTCAAGCCAAAAGGAATGACCAACCATTCATAGAGAGCAAGCATAGTCTTGAAAGTTGTTTTCCAGATATCATTTGGTTGCATCACTACTACATGAATATGGAGATGTGTTTCACCCACCCACCAGACTCCCACCATCCTAGGACATTTCACATTCCATTGATCTCATCTTGTGCACAACTCTACCCAATGCACCCGCCTATCACTTGGCTCCCAAGGAGGCCACTAAATTAGAACGACGAATTGGCCAACTCTTTGAATCTGGCCACACTCAACCTTCCTCTTCCCCTTGTGCCTCACCAACCTTCATTATTCTGAAAAATCGAAAAACCTCGAGGGGGGGGGGGGGGGGGAAGGTTAGTAATTTTATCAGGTTTAAGAGGTCGGATTAAATATAGAGAGGCCTTGTGGGTATTAATGACATGGTGAGTAGCTGTGGTATCAGTTCACGACGGTGGTGACGTGACAACTAAGGAAGTAAGTACATAGGTGCGCCCAACCTGTTTAAGATGGTACTGATGAGTTTTAGCGTAATGCACAACTTTAAGTCATGTTGGTAAGGAAGAACGAGAAGGAGATCAACACAATCTAATGGGGAGACAATGTAGTTCACAATGGTATGGAAAGGACCAATGGCCGAAGTGACAATGCAACATATAGCAATCATAATTTGAGGACCGCCCTTTTGTACCTATCCAAGATGATAAGGATCGGGGTGTGGAGTTGTGGGGAGTTGCATAGGTTGGACTAAATCTTTTGAAATGAGATTCTTTGAATTCCATTGTCGAGAATCAGAGTGGCTAGTTCGATTTTGATTTGGTAGTTGTGAGTGAAGAGGGGAATGTTAGTGCGACCTAGTTCTGGTTTGGTCATGAGAATGAGAGAGGAGTCAACTTCGATGAGTTTGTCGAGGGGAATGGTATCTGAGAGTTCTTTCAAATCTGTTGAATTGACCTTGACTATCAACGTCTTAGTGTTGCAAATATTCTTAAGCACACGACAGTCCACTGAATTGTGAGAGTTGGTTTTGTGAAAGGTACACCAGACTAAATTTTTGGATGTGGAGGAAGAAGTTAAGTGAGGTTGCGGTTGGGGATTTTGTGGAGTAGCATTGGAGGTGCGATAAGTGGGGAATCTGCTGCGAGGAGCTACCTTTCATTCTACGAACAAGGCCCATAAGAAATCCTTGTCCAAAGAAGGATTGTAAAAAAGATCTACCTCCCGCCAGAGAGGTAACACTAAACTAGAATTGAACTTGATGATTAAAATCTCATCCAGTTCACTGACATAGAGTTGGATGCACAACTTGAAGAATACATTGATGTAGCCTTCAACCAACTGATTGGAAAGCTGACAGATTTGTAACCACTTTGTGAGCAAATTCTGAAGGTAGCCTAGAGGGTAAAAGCGTTCTCTTAAGGCCTGGTAGAACGTATCCCATGAAGTAATGTGGCCATTTGTCAGGGACGGTAGAGTACCGATATCGAATATCAATTAGGCGTTGTCCAAGTGTGTGTCCCTCCAATTTTGGGTGATTCCTTCGAGTTGAAGACATGATATTTTCAATTTGGTGGCCTCCTCCATCTCAGGAGAGGTTTTGAAATAATTGGAGAGGATATGCATCCAAGAATCCAAGGCCTCACCATTCATTTAGCCAACGAACTTGGGTAATTGAAAATGAGTGTTCGAATGCATGGTCATTAGAGGTCTTCTTTGTTGGAGTCGAAGCAGTTATTGGAGAGCCAACGCCAAGTCGACCACTCATCTTGATGTGTCTACGTTGGATTCCTCACTAGAGGCTTCTCGTCGAGGCGACATGGTCAACAACCCTGACCCAAAAAAAAAATGAGCCTTGTGGATGAAGTTCTTGGTCCCAAGGACAAAAAACACTCTGATACCAATTGATCTGAATTGAAGGCGGATCTTCTTGTGAAGGGCGTCTTCTATAATCGATGCTCGAATTTTCTAAAGGACGCGTTGCAAGGTCTGAGTGAGGGAGGCACTTAGATATTAATAATCGACTTGGATAGAATGATGCAACAAATAATTAAAAGGGAAACATTTCTACAAGAGGTCGACTCCTTGCCTATCATTTTTATGCTATCCACCCACTAATTGGAGAGATGCGACTTGATCATATGCGCAACAAGAAACTTAGAGATGTGCACCAGTTCCGGTGGTGCGCATTCTCTCTCTAACACTTCTTTACAGCCAAAAGAAAACACCAACACTCCCTAACAACAAATGATGCACACCATATAACGTTCCTCTCTCTCTCACTCGTCTTAGCAAAACGAAATTCAAAAACATATACGCAAGAAGAAAAGATAACGCAGGATTCACCAAAAATTCATCAATCATATTAGAGGATTCGATCCCTTCTTAAAAAATCAAGGTGATCTTCTGCAAATGGTAGATGTTTCTTTATTCTTCTGCATTTCTCTATGCAATTAGATTGGAAAAATAAATTACTGCATTGTTTACTAACACAACTTACTATTAATTAAAATAGACATCATCATTATTTACTTAGACTGTTGAATTCTTCATTATAGTAAAAGACTGACTGATGCTGACAATGATCAGAAAACTAACATAGCATTACTTCTACTTCTCTCCTTGCTTGCTACAGACGACTTGTACTATGTTGTGTGCTCTCTAATGAAGGTTGACTTCCTTCCTTATTTGTCCAGGGAATCTGTCTTGTGAGGAGGGGAGCCATGAACCTATTTCCTTATCTCCAAGGAAGACAAACTCTTACCTAATTAATTAAAATAGACATCGCCATTATTTACTTAGACTAGTGAATTCTTTATTATAGTAAAAGACTAACTAACGCTAACAATGATCTAAAAACTAACATAGCATTACTTCTACTTCTCTCCTTGCTTGCTACAGATGAATTGTACTATGTTGTGTTCTATCTAAGGAAGGTTGACTTCCTTCCTTATTTGTCCAAGGAATTTGTCTTGTGAGGAGGGGAGACACGAACCTATTTCCTTACCTCCAAGGAAGACAAACTCTTACCTAATTAGAGACACTTTTATATCTTACTCCAAAACCAAAAAACAACTTAAATAATATTATCAAGAAAACTAATTTCCCTTATAACATGATGAAAATTATTTTTAATAAAATCATGTAATATCTAAACTTAATCCCATAAATAAAACCAAACACTATTTAATTTATATTCTTAAATTTTATATAAAATATATAATTTAAACAAATTTTACACTTATTAAATTAAATTTGAATCACTTGATTCTAACACATCACCATTCTCCAAAAGTCAAAATGTTTGCTAAAATCCTACCGTATCAATGGAGAAAGGCCTATTTCCCTTTGATAAGTGTCTATCTTTCTTTATATATATATATATATATATATATATTCAATCGATCTTTCTATATATATCAACTTTTTTTTTGAAGCTCTTGCTCGTGTTCTTTGATCGTATATTTTCATATATATATATGGGGTAATTGTTTTTTAAGGTTTGTCTTCCTTTAATTGGTATATATTTTTATTTACTTTTAATGTATGTGAAATTGTTATATATTTTTATTTGTTTTTTTTCTTCTCGAAGAAAAGTATTTCAAAATTATATAATGGTATAATTTTTTTTACAGACATCGTATTGATTATGTCTGATACTGAGAGTGTTCAATCATACAATAGTTTTTTTATACTGTATAAGTACAAAAGACATAATACTGATGACACAACAACATACCGACATCAACTGAAACAAAGGCTGGATAGACGCATATTGATAACAAATCTGACCTCAAAACCACATGCTTACACACGGAAACACTCATAAAATGCTCATTTGTCAAAGATGTTTAGATGGGTAGGAGGGCTTTCCTCCCCATTTTGCCAATGATAAACAGTGAGTCTACCTTTGGGTTCCTTTAGCACCCACTTTGAGAGTAAGTCTGCATCTTTATTACGCTCCCAATAAATGTGCTGGAAACTAATTTCTTTAAAAAATTGTGCTAGTTCCAATGTTTTTCATTTCCAGCCATCCAAATTCACCGCTTGAAGTTGACCCTTATGATTTATCCAATCAATAATGACTTTTGAATCCCCCAAAATTTGAATTTTATCAATTTTCCAAAGTGAAGCCAAAGTGAGGGTCGCCCACAAACCCATTAGGTCTGTTTTTTTGTTTGTGCCCACTCCGCAGTTGATATACCATTTGGTGACCCTCGAAGAAAAACTAGTAAATTTCTTTAATGTATGCGAAATGTCAATTTTAATTATTTTCAAGTGGTTTTAATTTTTAATGGTTTCTCATTGAAGAGAAACTAGTAAATTTATTTAATAATGATTTTGTAAGGATTATTTTTACTCTATTATTAAGTGGCAATAAGATCTATAATTTAAATAAGAATTATACATTAAATGGAAAAAAACATATTTTGTAAAAAAACTTCTTATGTAAGGTTTATTTTAATATATATATATATATATATATATATATATATATATATATATATATATATATATATATATATAAAAGTTAAAGTGTAATTTTTAATGATTTAAAGATTTAATTAAAATAGATTTATACTGATTTATTTTATTATTATTATGGTGAGTATTTCTTGAAATTTTATGTTATATATATATATATATATATATATATTTTGATATATTGGGTCTATCTACATATATGAAATTTAGTTTTGTATAATTGTTATATCTCTTCACTTTGGTAAAGCCATGTATGATGGGAGGGGGCAACATAATCTAAAGAGGAACTCCAAGACAATACCCTAGATCCATTCAAGTAGGTTGAAGTCTTGGTCACAACTAGGGTCAAGGACGTGGGTGGAGAAACAAGGTTGTGAGGGAAAATAAGGGCGAAGGAAAAGATTTCAAAAAACCTTGAGG
This sequence comes from Picea engelmannii, assembly GCA_009831015.1. NCBI lineage: Eukaryota > Viridiplantae > Streptophyta > Pinopsida > Pinales > Pinaceae > Picea > Picea engelmannii. The sequence continues at coordinate 403,622 of ML782064.1, read as the reverse complement.
GGGAATTAAAGTTGAAGTAATAATGACAAGCATGGAGTGATTAAGAAAATAGTGGGAAACAGTGATGAGATCAAGATTCAAGGAAACAATTTAAATGAGTTCATTAAGAGAGCTCTACCCAAGGGAAGTATATATAATCCTAGCACTCACTCGACTTAGAAGTTGGAATTTGGAACCCTAAGATCTATAGTCCAACAAGCAACTAAAGTTGGAAGGATTTTTTCTCAATCTAGTAAGGAAGTATCAATGGAGAAAGAGTTGGATTAAAGTAAAGGGATACAATTTGTGGGAAGAAACCTTGAATTAGGGTATATGAATGGAATAAGGTTGATTGGAAGAAGTGTAAAACGAGATGAGAAATCAAGCACACATAAGAAAGTTGGGGGGTGTGTTAAGAGGAAGAAAGAGTTGGTTCAGATGGTAGTAGGTGATGAAATATAACCCAAGTAGATATTGGAATACTAGGGAAGGGAACTTATAGGAACATTTCATTGTAGACAAATGGGTGAAAAATAATAAGTGAGTGGGTGAAAATACATTGGACTGTCGTTTAGGGGTATCTGTCCATGTTTCACGTGATGACAAGAAGTTAGTTAGGGTTTATCTCCTAATCTAAGGGGTATGTTAACAATCCTATGGAAGCAATGGTAATGGGGCCCAACCGTTTTGACTATGGTGAAAAGGAGTGCATGTTTTGATATGATATCAAAACTAATTTCGAAACAACTAGTGTGGGTGTAGTTACCTAGTATTCTTCTTGAATGGAAGTCAGATGACATATCAATAGGGATAGGTGATAGTATTGGGGAAACCCTAAACCTAGATAGCTCGTACAAACAAAGTGTGCATAGATGCATAACATGAATTCTTATTGAAGTTGATTTAAAAGAAGGGATACTAGATTGTATTGAAATGGTAATTGGAGCCAATATGAATAGAAATATTGAAGATTATGTAAAAATACCCATCTGATGTGTAAGGTGTCATACATATAAGCATATAATGGAAAACTATGTCCAATGGTTTTTAAAGAAGCTGTGGAAGGAAAATGAAGTTCAATAGAAAGAGGAAGGGACTCAAAAACGTATGAATTCTATAAGTGAGGATAGAAAAAAAACAAAGTGGATACACTTGTGGGATATTTAAATTCAAATTACCTCCCATCAAAGGAGGATGAGTTATCAAGGGATACAATTCAAAGGAAAGAATCAATGAGTGACAATATCCTTCGTGATCATTTTGAATCCCATCAAGAACTACGAAAGAATGGACATGTTACACCTGAGATTCACCTCAATGTACCCTATATGTTTTCACTAGACGTGGACCATCATATGAGAATATTATATGCCTTATTGTAGCATGATGAGAAAAAAGTGTGGTTGTATTTGAAATCATGTATTGTATTGGACCATTCTTAGATGTTCTATGTATCTTTAGGGGGAGTATTTGGTATCTCCAAACCCCATGTGGTTGTTCATGGCACATCCTTTTGGGCCCCATATTTAGATTGGATTTTTATTTTATGGCTATGCTGGTAACTCTCACCATGTTATTCATTTATGATATAGGTGATATATGTAACCATCTTGGGGTTGATCTACTAGGACACATGATCTAGGGGAGTTTCATCGTCTCTTACCCCATTTGTATATGATGTTAAAGTGTTGTTCTTTGTAAAGGTTGTCATACATATGTATAGAACACTTATGGTATTCCTCAACATGGATCCCTCTCTTATTATAGTGTAGCTAGGGGAGTAATCGAGGGTCGAAGGGATCATAGTGATAATAATGGAGGCCATTCAATGTAAGGTTGACTAGGTCCACTATATTATTAAATAAGGCCCACTATGATAGTTAGATATATTGTAGTAGTGAACATAATATATGTGAGAAGGCTTACCAAAAGGTACATTCTCTACAATGTTCGTAGAAGGTAGTTAGTATTATATAAGGAAGTATGAGCAATGTAATGGGAACAATTGAAAAAATATTGTATTTGGATCATATCTCATTAAGGTGTTATCCCCTCAAACATGAAAGTGAAGATGGGTGGATCCCTTCCATAAAAGGATCAATTATAAGGTGTTTCCCTACCCTAATGTTTTTCATAATATTAAAGGTGACTTTCTACAATATTATCTATATCTTGTGTGGTGATTGTGTTTTTCAAATATTTGGTACTTAAAAAGTGGTATTAGAGAACTTTCTTCAACTGATAAAATATGATTTTTGTTTTCTATTTTGCAAGTTTCTAAAAGAAGAAAGAAAAAGAGGGCCACAAAACTTAGATAAATTACTATATCTTTCTAGAAAAAAATTGAAGAAACTAGTTGTAGATCTGAATTCCTCTTGGAAAAAAAACAATTTAATTATTTTTTTGTCTAAATCAGAGTTTGGGTGATCAAGATATAACTGATTTAAAATTATCCATTTTTTCATGGTTTTTCCGAGAGTGGCCGCAATTTTGTATATTTACATACCAATTGGTTCCGAATTGTGCCAAACCAATTGTATATATGAGTTCCCCACACAAAATCCACCAATTAAAAAAAAAAAAAAAACATCCAAATCAGAGCTTCGGATGTGAATATATTGCTGATCTAAATCAACAATTTTTCAAGGTGTTTTTTTGACGACCATGACACTGCAGAGCTCATAAATTTTGATAGGGCACTCAGATTTTGTGCCAAATTAGTGTCATTGGATGGAATATTTTCATAGATTTCTTTTGGTATATTATATGTGATGCTTCCAATGGATATAAGCTCTCAAATCCTCATGGGCCTCAACAAGGTTCTTTGAGATATTAAGAGCTTAAAAACAACTTTTTTCAATATTCAAGAGAACATAGATAAAATGTAGGACATAGATATTATGGAGATCATCATGGAATAATATAATCAAGAAATATATGATTGGCAAGATTTTGAGGACGATTGTGATGATTGTTATATGGATAGTTGTCATTTTTGGGATGACAAGCAATTTTATCTTCTATTTGATGACTCTACTACACCTTATGTAGAGCATAGTATGGAAAGTCGTCGAGAGCCTTCTCTAAATACTATTTTAAAAAAATTTCATTCTCCTATACTAGTGGATGATTTTTTGGATGGATCTACATAATTTTATCCACATGATCAGTGTAGATATTTGGAGCACCATTTTCAGCTAGTTATTGAGTTTCAATATCTTCAGCGAGGAGTTCACATGAACACTTTGACATGGGACCCAAGATTAAAGTGAAGCTTCTACTACTTCAACATCATATATAACACTTATACATGGGATCTCATTTCTCAAACCTACTTCATGATTATGGTGCATACTTATCCATGGGACTTTGTGTTATGGTTGTACTTCCTCATAACAAGCATTGAGGAAAACCCTTTCCTAAGGGGGGTGGAATGTAGTGTAGCTAGGGATATAATATGGGGTACCTAGGGAGGTACCCAAGGGATATAATAGTATATATGTATTTTAATGTACGGAGATCATTTTTAGTAAATAAGTCCTAGTGTGAACACAATTAATGTAAGAGGGATTACTAGAAGGTTCCACCTATTAGAAGGTTCCTCCTCTATACGATTCTTAGAAGGTAGTTAGTGTTATATAAGGAAGTATGATTAATGTAATGGTCATTATTGAAGGATTAGTGTATTTGGAGCATCTCACATTAGGAGGTTTCCCCATCAAAGAGGAAAGTGAACATGAGTGGATTCCTTACTTTAAAGGACCAATTGTAAGGTGTTTTCCTACCCTAAAGGTTTCCACAATAATAGAGAGTTTCTACATTCTTCTTTGTATCTTGTGTGGTGATTGTATTTTTTATATATTTGGTACTTAACACTTATGTATTCATCACACTTTAGCCATCTATTTGTTGATTAAGGTTGGTTGTCATTGATGTCAACCCTTGAAGAAAGACCCGTAGCACAAAGGTTTGGGTAATGGACCCAATAGTGTTTGATGTAAATATGACTCATTATTGTTTTGTCATGGTTGATAAGAAGTAAATATGGATGAACTCCAAAGTGGTCCCCTTATGGTGAAAGCCCTCAAGGGAAGACGCTTTGTGGAGTAAGAGAACCCATGATTAATTGTGGAATAATGAGATGAAGGAAAGTGAAATTGTCAGGGAAAATATCCTAGATGGATAGTTCTTGTCATGTCATTTCCGGTGGTATGTGGAATGTCACATAATTCCTCACGGTTAGAGAGTTATGGCCATGAGAAATTGGAGACCCTAGGTTTGGGTAATGGACCCAAGTTTGTTTGATGGGTAATGGTATGAGTTATGATATATTTTCAGATAATACTATTCTATATGGATAGTACATGTCATGCCATTTCTG
>ML782064.1:358382-389175 GCA_009831015.1 Picea engelmannii | reverse complement strand
GAAGATGAAGATGAAGAGAATCCGACAGAAGTAGAAGAGCAAGTTCAACAAGTATCTCCAAAGACACCTAGCAAACGAGTACCGAAGAATCATCCTTCAGATCATATTATTGGAAACAAAGATGCAGGAGTTGAGACTATAAGAAAAATCCATTCACCAGAACAAACACACCTATCACTCTTATCTACAATTGAACCAAACTGATTTGAAGAAGCCAACAAGGATGAATTTTGGAATAAGGCCATGGATGAAGAATTGGATTAAATAGAGAAAAATGACACTTGGGAATTGGTTCCAAGACCAAAGAATAAGAATGTGATCGGAAAAAAATGGGTTTTCAGGAATAAATTGAATGAAGATGGACAGGTTACGAGGAACAAAGCTAGATTGGTATGTAAAGGATATGCACAGATTGAAGGAATCGACTTTGAAGAGACATATGCCCCAATTTCCAGAATGGAAGCAATCTGTTTTCTTTTAGCTTATGCATGCTCCAAAAATGTTAAAGTATATCAGATGGACGTAAAATCAGCTTTTCTAAATGGGGAACTTGAAGAAGAAGTCTACATTGAACAACCAAAAGGATTTCGGTTGTCGGAGAACACAGACTATGTGTGTAAATTAAAGAAGGCCTTGTATGGTCTAAAACAGGCTCCTAGAGCTTGGTACTCCAGACTGGATAAGTATCTGCAACAGGTAGGGTTCATAAAAGGAAGTGCAGACAACAACCTCTACATCAAGGTAAGTCAGGGTAATATTTTATTAATTGAAGTTTATGTTGATGATATTATTTTTGGTAGTGATGATGACAGGTTAAGCCATAAATTTGCAAAAGACAAGCAGAGTGAATTTGAAATGTCATTACTTGGAGACCTATCCTTCTTTCTGGGACTTCAGATACGTCAAAGAAACCAAGGAATTTTTATTTCTCAAACCAAGTATATCAGAGAAATGCTAAAGAAGTTTGGAATGGAAGATTGCAAACCAATTATCACTCCCATGCAAACCAGTTGCAAGTTGAGCAAAGATGATGATTCAAATTCTACAAATCAGAGGCAATATAGGTCAATGATTGGCAGCCTACTATATGTGACAGCATCCAGACCAGATGTAATGCAGGCAGTTGGACAGGTGGCACGATTTCAAGCAGCACCAAAGGAATCACATGTATTAGCAGTAAAGAGGATCTTTAGATATCTCAAAGGAACAAAAGAGTTTGGATTATGGTATCCAAAAGGAAAANATCTATCACTTATGGCCTACACAGATGCAGATTGGGCAGGTTGTATTGATGACCGACGAAGCACCAATGGAGAAACGTTCTACTTAGGTGAGTGTTTGGTATCATGGCTAAGCAAGAAAAAATCATCGGTATCTCTATCTACAACCGAGGCAAAGTATATTGCAGCAGCAACATGTTGTACACGAGTTCTTTGGATGAAACAAAATTTGACAGATATACAGGTTGAGTATGATGAGCCCATTCCAATATATTGTGATATTACAAGTGCCATCAATATCTCAAAAAACCCGGTGATGCACTCCAAGACTAATCACATTCCAATCAAGTATCACTTTCTATGGGAACAGGTTGCAGAAAAGAACATCAGAGTTGAGTATGTGGGCACAAAAGAAAAAGTGACAGACATATTTACAAAACCACTTCCACGGGAAGCCTTTGAATATCTTCGCCAAAGACTTGGAGTTATTTCTACTCCAAAAATGAATGCTTTTTGAATGCTTATCTTATATGTATTAGATGTACACGAGGAAGCACCATAAGAGGACAGACTGTCAGGGGGAGCAACCCCAGATGGAAAGATACCTTTGCCATTGATGACAAAGGGGGAGAGATTTATCAGATGCAGAGGATAGAGGCATGGTTTCAGGGGGAGCATGAGTGATATGATTTCAGTGTTGCATCAGAGTGTTGCCATCAATACCAAAGGGGGATATTGTTGATTAAGGTTGGTTGTCATTGATGTCAAGCCTTGAAGAAAGACCCGTAGCAAAAAGGTTTGGGTAATGGACCCAATAATGTTTGATGTAAATATGAGTCATTATTTTTTTTTCATGGTTGATAAGAAGTAAATATGGATGAACTCCAAAGTGGTCCCCTTATGGTGAAAGCCCTCACGGGAAGATGCTTTGTGGAGTAAGAGAACCCATGCTTAATTGTGGAATAATGAGATGAAGGAAAGTGAATTTATCAGGGAAAATATCCTACATGGATATTTCTTGTCATGTCATTTCCGGTGGTATGTGTAATGTCACATAATTCCTTACGATTAGAGAGTTATGTCCATGAGAAGTTGGAGACCCTAGGTTTGGGTAATGGACCCAAGTTTGTTTGATGGGTAATGGTATGAGTTATGATATATTTTTAGATAATACCATTTTATATGGATATTACATGTCATACCATTTCTGGTGGTATGTAGAACGTCACATAACTCCTCACGGTTTGAGAGTTATGGCCTTACGAAGTTAGAGGACCCTCCTATGTCATCTAGAAGCCCCAAAAGGTCAAAGTAATCAAAGTGGTTTAAGAGATTTTAAAAGGTAAATAATAAAGTGAAGTGATGAGTGTACTATAATTCAAAGTGAATACAAAATGAATTATTTCAATAATAATTTTAATGGAGAAATTAGAAGTGGACCCAACCCTAAAATAAGGAAAGTGGGGCCAAGTGACCTAGAAAATGTTTTTAAGGAAGCTACTTAGAGAGTATAAATAAGAGGCAAGGCTCTCTCATTTGAATCAAACTTGAGTATATTGAATATCTATAGGTTTCTGAGGTTTAGAAATGATATCTAAGCCGAAATTATGAGGAAAGTGAAGAAAAGAAGGCCGAAATGCAAGGAAGGATAAATTCTTTTGATGGTGCTTTCTAAGGTATGTTATTTTCAGGTCATCTCACCATTTTCTCTATAATTTTTTTTATATAATGATTCAGATCCTGAAATTGATGTGCAAGTGAGAAAACATATCTGAGTATATTTTTTTACAAATTCAACTTGTGGTTCCTTGTATTTTTGGAGTTACACTCTGCGGAAAATAGGGTTTGTAGCCAGTCATGAAACTAGTCAAAATCAGGTGTTTCGGGTAAAAACGCCATAAATTCTTCATAATAGATACAAATTCCATGAGACGAAATGCGTTGGTTAGGGTAAAGTATTTAGTATGATTTGTAATAGTTTCAGATCATTGCATCAAATGTTTTTTGTGGGGCACACTCTACAAGGTCGCTCTCTAGAATAAGCCATAATTCAACATGGTATGCCATTTTTGATATAACTCATTTTATGAGAGGTTCCAAGTAGTGCCACTTGGAAGAATTTCATAAAACACACTGAAGAACATTTTGTATCAGTTTCATATCTTTATACATTACAGGTTCAAAGTTATGATTACTTCAAGTTAGGGTTGTTCACTAATCCAAAACTAGGCATGTGAGACTAAAGAAAAGTTTGATGAAAATGTTAGTCTCTTGTTTTTAAAAGTTAAGGAAGGTTTGCAGGAATGTGATCATATACACCAGGTCTATTAAAAATCTACAAATCAGATTTGGATGATGAAATTGATGAGGGATTTTGGTTGAGGTACATGTTGAGTACATGGTTGAGACAAGTAGTTGATGAGTTGGTGCACATATATGAGGTGTTTAGTTGATGATGTTGGTACATATTGATGAGTCATAGTTGATGAGTAGTTGACACATGATTGGTATGCACTTGGTTATGGTACAGGTTGGTGGATGGTTGATGCACTTTTTTATGGTACAGGTTGATTATAGGTTGAGGTACAGGTTGATGCATGGTTTAGATTTATTGGTACAGGTTTACATCGGTATATCTCATAGTGATAGTGTGACAGTGGTTCCATCATTCTACTTCTACTTCAGGGTGGCAGGACGGGGTAAGGACATGTGGTTGTAGCCACCTTCCGGTTGTATCCAGAGAACATTGGGGGTTGTAGCCTCCTTCTGGTTGTAGCTAGAGATTTGGGGAATTGGAGCTTCCCTCAGGTTGTAGCCTGAGAAACTAGGAGGTTGGAGCATCCTTCCAGTTGCAGCTGAAAAAAAAGGAAGTTGGTGCTTCCAATGAATGTAATTCTTCAAGACATATGAGAAAAAACATTCGGTGGTTTTCTCTCGATTTGGGTTTCCATGTAAAACATTGGTGTACTGTGCATGTGTGTGATTTTTTATTTATTACTGCTCATTATTGGATAATAATTCTACATTGATATAACATTTGAAGAAAAAGGATTATAATTACATTATCACTGATTCACCCCCCCTCTCAGTAATCCAACACTATTATCAAATATGATTCCACATATCTTCACTCAATATCACATCTTCTGAGGCAGTCTCATAGTTCTTGAGAAAGGTCACATGTCCCGATGAATTAGTCACATCCTTAAAGGAACATTTAGGTTACTTTTTGAAACATGGACATTCTCTACACATGCCACATTGGATATCCTAGCACCCTCTTGTTCTTTAACCACTTTTGGAGGTGTCTTTTACATGATTTAAGGGTTGAACCACAGGTGTGGGGTTTATGAAAATGATGTGGGTGTTTTGGGTGATGATTTGACTTGGATATGGATCTTCCTTTCCTTGTGTAGCATCCTTTCTTGATTTCAGGGCTTGGTCATACCTTGGAGATTACTTTTGTGTATCCATTGAGAACATTATGAAGTGGCCATCCACTTTTGAGGTCATTATCCAAATGTTAATGAGGTCATTCCACTTGGAGGAGAGGAACATTGGAGCTTTTCTTTCTTGGGAGGATACTTTCACCTTTTTGTGAGGTATCCACATCAATATTTCATTCAAACGTTGAATTAGGAGAGTAAATCATCCTCATTATTTGTGGCATATTCCTCTCTCATGAAGGTTTTATGTACATGTGGCATAATTTTAAATTATGTATTGAATTAGTCTCCTTTGTTTGGATGGTAAGTCTCCAAGGTTAATTTTAGGAAAAATTAATTAATAAATAATGAGGATGTAGAAGCTTTCTCTATAAATAGAGGCTCTCCTCTCATTCCAAATCATTGTGAATTGTTGGATCATTTGTGACTAGAATGAATAGAAAATATTCCTTTTGATATATTGGCGTCAATTCATGAAACTTTCTCTTTCTTGGTTATATTCTTGGTGCATTAAATATGTTCTATGGTGAATCAAGTCTTCTACTAGATTTCAAGATCAATCCATTTGAGGAGTTACTTAACCTTTTGGAGAGGAGGTTTTCTGGGGTTTGTTCCTTCCTTCTTCTTTTGTTAAATTGGGTAAGTACTTACTACATTTTTTTTTTCCTCTTGGTTCCTTTGCAAGTATTTTTAATCATTTTATTGAAGTTATAGTTGATCTTGTTCGTGAATATTTTTTTCTTTGAGGATACCTTCTTGTAGGGCCTAGTCCTCTTAGCTTATCTTGATTAGGTTGGCGATTATTCTTCCTTCATGGTTCTAATATCTTACCCTAGTCCATAAGATAGAAGTGATGAATTCTTAGAGGAGCATACTTCTTAACCCCATAAGCCCTGATTAGATAAACAAAAGGCACTAGTACTATATCCAATGACCGACCAAAAAAAAGTTTTTTTTTTTTTTCTTTTTTTTAATAAGAAATCTAATGGTGAAAATGAAAGAAAATCATTTATTTAGATTTTATTCATTCTATAGTGTAAATTTAATGGATAATTTCATTTCCTAGACTTATTATTCCTAGGGTTTATGATTAATGTTTTTATCTCTAACCCCGAGGAGGAAAATCGACCCTATTTTGTTGATATTTAAGGTGTCATTTAATGTTCTTTGGGTTTATTTAAGGTGATTTTTCAAATTTGAAAACTAAATAAAAGAATTAAAAAATAGATTTCTGATGTAGGAGAATTGCAAGCCAACAAAGTGGAGGATAGTAGGATACGCACCAATGCACATTTTTAGAATGTTTTGAATTTGAAAAGTTGAAGCATTAATGTAATATCTGAAAAGGATATTTTTTCTTTTATGGTTTGGTGATTGTAACACAGATCTTGAGAGGTTTATCTCATCTGTTTGTTGGAGGCAATTAATGTAATAAATGTAAAGTAGTTTTACTCTTTAATTTGATTAGATATATAGAGGTTGTAGGAGGGAAAACTCTAGAAAGCTCCCTCGTATGTATTGTAATGTATTAATTATTCTCATTGTAAGAGCATAATATCTGTAGAGAAAGAAGAATAGGAGAGCATAATAGAAGATAGATTGTAAAAGATTGTATAAGCAGATAACTGTTGCTATTGAACCCATGTACAAAAGAACTTGAGTTAATATAAGAATGCTTTGACTCAACTTCATGGTTTTTATGAATTTTGTTTCCATCTATTGAATCACATGTTTACAGTTTCCTTATATGCTCTATTATGCATTTATTTTAATGCTGTGTGTATGTATGATTTCATGTTGAATGTATGAAGTCTGTAATATGGAGAGTATGAGTTTCAATTGTTTCTCATCCTGATAATTTTTGCAAGGAGTGCAGTGAAAGTTCGCAAGAAGTGCGTCGACAAGTTCCGAGTTTCACCTCAGAAAATATCAAGAGAGATATGGTTGTTCTCATACCAACAGAAGTGTGAGTATAACATAGATTCATGCAAGGTGTGCGCAGGCGAGTTGAAGTCCTATACTTTTCCAACCCAGTGAATGGTTGAAGAGTTACTGTCGCAAGGAGTGCACAGAACTAGGAAGTGTAGATAATCAGAGATTATTGTGAAACCCTAAGGAGTGTGGGAAGAATCCCTTGAAATCCTTGAGTTTGCAGTAAGAACCAAGCTCAGGAGGGATCAAGACTTCAAAGACCTCAAAGGGAAGACGAAGGATGAAGTCACCTCACAGAAACCAAGTTCAGAAGAAGGCGCCAATTATTTTTCCAGAAAGTATCGAGAACTTGAACGGACAGTTAAAATTCTCAGATGGAGAACTATTGACTTTCCATGGACTGTTGGATCTAGTGGATCAACGGAGAAGTTAAGGCTGAGTGTCTATCAACACTCAAAAGATGAGGAGGAATAGTCTCTCTTAGATCTAGATCAATGGGAGTAGTTGATATTGTGATTTTGGATTTCGGCATTTCCAGATTCAGATTGTGGAGAAAGTGGTGACTTTGAGGTCTTGAGTTGCGAAATCCCGATACGCAAAATTTCAACATAATTTGGACCGTCAGATCGAGGAGGAATTAGAGTCGTCGATCTGAGGAGAAGAATTCGTGAGTTTAGAATTCAAGAGGAAGGACAGGAGTCACATCGTGAACTCATGAGTCATGAAATCCCGACGTGCTCAGAGGTGGACCCCAAGACGTGACTGAGGTCACATGGTCGAAGCATAAGAGAGGAGATAAAGACCCAGTAGCCCATTTCGGGGTTTCAGGGATCGAATGAGTCAAAGGGACTCACAACAAGAATCAAGAAGTCATGAATCCTGAAACACCTTTTTGGGTGAAGGTCGTGGTCACATCGGTTTGTCACGTGGAGTGGAGGTTTGTGCCTAGTTCTTGTTCGCATAGATGTAACTTCTAAAAAGGACTTGTGGTTTTATTTGTCTTGAAGGTTCTGTTGGGAACTAAAGAGTCATTTCTGCTCAAGGAAATAGAAAGATCCAAATATTGGGAGGTCATGCAGGACCTGTTGAGGTAGGGGTGTTGCGTCAGGTGGTATCAGAGCTTACAATCATTGTTTTTTGTAAGCAAGGGAGACAAAAGGAAAGTTGTGATTTAAATTCTACACTGTACAGATTTAAACAATGCCGCCAAGAAGACATCAGGATAGACCCATGCTCGATCCATCCATGGAAAGGGAAATGTGAGAACTTCGTGCTCGATTGGAAGATATGGAGACAAAACAAAGGTGAACAAGTAATACTGGAGATTTCAGTGAAATAAATATTGAGAATGAAGCAAGACCCGAAGAAAAAGAAGTTGCAGTCAAAGATGTTGCAGAGGAACGTCTATTTAGAGTTGCTGCAAGAATAGGGGCCAGAGAAAAAATGGACATCCCAATGTATGAAGGTAACTTAGATGTTGAGGAGTTGTTAGATTGGTTTAGAGCTCTAGATAAATACTTCGATTATGAGGATATCAAAGAAGATAAGAGAGAAAAACATGTTTTCACTAGAATGAAAGGGAATTCAACACTGTGGTGGGATGAACTGCAGGCTGATAGGCGTTGCAAAGGAAAAAAATGAATCAAAATATGGGATAGGATGGTTACAAAGATGAAATCCAAGTTTATACCCAAATATTACCAAATTAATCTGTTTCGAAGAATGTAGAATTTGAGACAAAAGGGGATTAGAGTGAAGGAATACACTGAGGAGTTTTACAGACTCAACATCAGGGCAAGTCATCATGAGAGTGATTATAAAAAAGTCGGCAGATACATCAATGGATTGAGATATGAAATTCAAGATGAGATGAGGATGGGGAAAATAAAAAATGTAGAAGATTATTATCAAATTGCTTCAAAGCCTGAAGAGAAATTGGCCCGAAAGAAAGGTTAAAGGGGTAGAGGTAGAAGTTAGAGCAGAGGCAAAGAAGTTGCCGAGGATAGAGTACAGAATCCAAGGATGAAGAAAACAAACCTCATAACCACCCAGAAAGGGGAGGAATCTCAAAAGGAGGACAATATGTCGATAGGAACACTTTTCCTCGAGCAAGAGGAAGAGGAAGAGGCAGAGGCGGAGGTGGTGAAATAAAGTGTTTTGTCTATGGAAAGATAGGACACAAGTGTTTTGAATGTCCTCACACAAAAAGGGATGGAGGAGGTGAAGCTCACATTTCAGAATCGTAAAGGCAAAATGTTGAGGCAAAAGATGCAGAAGACAGAAGATCCTTGATGATGAGGAAAATTCTCTTGAAGCTAGAGAAAGAGATAGAGAATCTAGTGCAGAGGAATTGTTTGTTCAAAACTTCTTGCAAGACCAAGGACATGGTTCGCAAGGTAATTGTGGATAGTGGAAGCACAGATAATCTAGTATCCATAGAAATGGTGAAAAGATGGAATTGGACATAGTTGCACATTCGAGCCCATACAAGGTTTCATGGTTGCAAAAAGGACATCACGTAACAATCACTAAGAAATGTTTAGTTGAATTTAAGATAGGGGGATATAGAGATGAGATTTCATGTGATGTTATTCCCATGGATGTCTATCATCTTTTGTTGGGGAGACCGTGGCAATATGACAGAAATGTTGTTCATGATGGAAGAAAGAATGCATACACCTTGGAGAAGAACTGTAGAACACATACGTTGCTTCCAATTGAAGACAAGAAGGTGAAAGTAGAAGCAAGAAACACTATACTTATCATGAGTGGGAAGGAAATTGTGGATGAAGTCAAGAAAGAAGAATACATGTAGTTTGTTGTGGTGAGAAAACCTAGAGTCGTCTTGACCAGTACTTCGATGGATGATCTACCTGAGGAAATTCAGGAAATGCTTGATAATTTTGTTGATATAGTGGTGGAAGATTTACCTTGTTCGTTGTTTCCCATCAGGAGTATAAGCCATCACATTGACCTTATAACAGGAGCGAGTTTACCAAACAAAGTAGTGTATAGACTGGCACTACAGAAGAATGAAAAAGTTAAGAATCAAGTCCAAGATTTGATGGACAAAGGCTTGATTAGAGAAATCTTAAGTCCATGTGTTGTACTAATAATGTTAATTACAAAGAAGGATGGTGGATGGAGAATGTGTACAGACTCGAGGGCTATAAACAAAATCACCATCAGGTATAGATTTCCTTTACCAAGCATGGATGACTTGATGGATTGCTTGAGTAGAGCAAAGTTGTTTTCAATTGATTTGAAAAGTGGATATCATCAGATTAGAATGAGGGAAGGTGATGAATGGAAGACACCATTCAAGACGAATAAAGGACTGTATGAATGGATTTTCATGCCATTTGGTTTGACGAATGCGCCAAGTAATTTTATGAGATTGATGAATGAAGTCTTGAAATATTTTATTAGGAAGTTTGTAATTGTATATCTTGATGATATATTGATCTTCAGTAAAACTGAGGAAGAGCATTTGAGACACCTAACTCTATCGATGAGGAGGTTACAGTGAGAGAAGTTGCTGATAAATCTGAATAAGTCATCTTTCTTGAAGAATGAACTCATTTACTTAGGTTTTGTGATCTCTTTGAATAAGTTGAAGATGGATCCTGAGAAGGTAAAATCAATCAAATAATGGTTGTCACCAAGAAATATCTTTGAAGTCAAAAGATTCCATGGATTAGTCAGTTTTTACAAGAAATTCATCAGAAATTTTAGTGGGATTAGTGCACCAATGATGGACACAATCAAGAAAATAAATAAATATTTTCATTGGACAAAGGAAGCAGAGAAAAGTTTCAAGTTTTTAAAGGAGAAGATAACTGGACAACCAGTTCTGGTTTTTCCAAATTTTAGTAATACATTTCAAGTGAGATGTGATGCAAGTGGATTTGCGATTAGAGTAGTATTAAGTCAAGACAATAGACCCGTTTCATACTTCAGTGAGAAGATGAATGATGCCAATATGAATTATTTCACGTATGATAAAGAGTTTTATGCAATCATATAGGTGCTAAAGAAATGGAGGCATTACTTGGTGCTAAAAGAATTTGTTTTGTACAACGACAACCATGCTTTACAATTCGTAACCAAACAAGAAAAATTGAACCAACAACATGAAAAATGGGTTGAATTTATGCAGAAATTTAGTTTTGTTATAAAGCACATTTCTGGAACTGTTAACAAGGTTGTTGATGCATTGAGCAGGAAATGTTTGATTATGCAGGAGTTTAGTGTGAAGGCCTTAGGTTTTGATAGCCTTAAGGATATGTACAGAGATGATTCAGATTTTAAGGATGCTTATGAAACATGTGAGAATCCTATTCTGAGAGACATAAGCCAATGGATTGAATACTTAATTCAAGATGATTATTATTCAAAGGAAATCAATTGTGTATCCCGAAGAGTTCTATGAGAGAGAATATTCTAAAGGAAAAACATAGTGGGGGATTGGATGGACATTTCAGCCATGAAAAAACATTTGTGCAACTGAACAGTTTATATTATTGGCCAAGGATGAGGACAGATGTCAAGAAATTTGTGAGCAGATGTAGAATTTGCCAGCACGTAAAGAGGAAAATACAGAATACAGGATTGTATAAACCATTGCCAGTACCAAAGAGGTCGTGGGAAGCGATAAGCATGGATTTTGTGTTAGGACTACTGAGGACACAGAGAGGTTGTGAATCCATATTCGTAGTAGTCGATAGATTTTGAAAGATGGCACATTTTATTCCATGTCAGAAAACCAGTGATGCAACACACATCTTAAACTTGTTTTTCAAAGAAGTTGTTTGACTTCATGTTTTACCCAAGAGTATTGTTTCGGATCAAGATACCAAATTTGTTGGTCATTTCTAGAGGACACTATGGAATAAGTCGGGGACATAATTATCTTTTAGATCAACATATCACCCTTAGACGAATGGACAGACTGAGGTAGTAAATCGAAGTTTAGGGGACTTTTTGAGGAGTTTAGTAGCTGAACTTCACGATCAATGGGATCAGATTCTTCCGCAAGAAGAATTTTCATATAATGACTCACCTAATAGGAGCACAAGACAAATCCTATTCCAGATAATGTATGGAATGCAAACAAGAGGCATATCTTAGTTGAGAGACTTGGGGCAACATGAGTACATAAGTGCTGGAGAAGAGGATTTTACAACAGAGATGCAAGAGATCCACATTAAGATTTGAGAGCGATTGCATAATTGCAACTAGGAGTATAAGCACAAAGCAGATCAACATAGAAGGGAGGTTCAGTTCAAAGTGGGGGATTTAGTTTTAGCACACCTCATAAAGGAAATATTCCCAAGGGGGACATATAATAAGCTGAAAATGAAAAAGATAGGGTCGTGTAAGATTTTATGAAAGTTTGAGGAAAATGCTTATGACATAGAATTTCCAGATGATGTGGGCATGTCACCCATATTCAACGTATACGATATGTATCTTTACAGAGAAAATGAAGCGAGAGGAGAAGAGACTCGAAAGGAATTTCAGTGGGTCAAACAGATGCTTGTAGTTGAAAAGCCGCAGATGGAAAACATCATTGATCAAAGAGTTAGAAAGAAGACCTGGAGAAAGACGTATCTTGAATACTTGGTAAAATGGAAAGGACACCCGATTGAATATGCCAGTTGGGAAAGCGACGTAGAGATCCAAAAACATGGACAGATGGTGTAGGATATCATGGACAGGAGCCCATGAATTTTTTCATCCAGAGGAGTATGATGTAGGAGCATTGAAAGCCAACAAAGCAGAGGACAACAATATACGCCCCAACACACATTTTGAGAATTTTTTGAATTTGAAAAGATGAAGCATTAATGTAATATCTGAAAAGGATGTTTTTTCTTTTATGATTTGGAGATTGTAACACAGATCTTGAGCGATTTCTCTCATCTGTTTGTGGGAGGTAATTAATGTAATAAATCTAAAGTAGTTGTAGTATTTAATTCGATTAAATAGATAGAGGTTGTAGGAGGGAAAACTATAGAAATATCCCTCGTATGTATTGTAATGTATTCATTATTCTCATTGTAAGAGAAAAATATCTGTAGAGAAAGAATAATAGGAGAGAAGAGCAAAATATAGATTGTAGAAGATTGTATAAGAAGATAGGTGTTGCTATTGAACCCATGTACATAAGCACTTGAGTTAATATAAGAATTCTTTGACTAAAATTCATGGTGTTTATGATTTTTTTTTACATCTATTGAATGGTATGTTTACAATTTGCTTATATGCTCTGTTATGCATTTATTTCAATGTTGTGTGTAGGTATGATTTCGTGTTGAATTTATGAATTTAGTAAGATGGAGAGTATGAGTTTCAATTGTTTCTCGTCCCGATAATTCATGCAAGGAGTGCAGGGAAAGTCCTCAAGAAGTGCGTTGACAATTTTTTTGTTTAACCTCATAAAATCTCAGGAGAGATACCGTTGTTCGCATACCAGAAGAAGTGTGATTATAGCACAACGTCGTGCAAGGTGTGCGCAGGCGATTTGAAGTCCTAGACTTTTCCAACCCAGTGACTGGTTGAAGATTTACTGTCGTAAGGAGTGTGTAGAACTGGGAAGTGCAGATAATCAAAGATTATCATGAAACCACAAGGAGTGTGGGCAGATTCCCTTGGAATCCTTGAGTTTGCAGTAAGAACCAAGATCAGGAAGGATAGAGACTTCGAAGAGCTCAAAGGGAAGATGAGGGATGAAGTCACCTTGCATAAACCAAGTTCAGAAGAAGGCACCAGTTTTTTGGCCATAAAGTATTGAGAACTTGAAGGGATGGTTGAAATTATCAGAGGGAGAACTATCAACTTTCCATGGACTATTAGAACCAGTGGATCAATGGAGAAGTTAAGGTTGAGTGTCTATCAACACTCATAAGCTTAGGAGGAATAGTCATCATTAGATCTATATCAATGAGAGTCCTTGATCTTGTAATTTTGGATTTCATCATTTCGGGAGTCAGAGTGTGGAGAAAGTTGTGACTTGGAGGTCTTGAGTTGCAAAATCCTGATACGTAAAATTTCAACATAAATATGGACCGTCAGATCGAGGAGTAATCAGTGTCGTCTATTTGAGGAGAAGAATTCAAGAGTTTAGACTTCGGGAGGAAGGACAGGAGTTGCATCACGAACTCATGAGTTATGAAATCGTGATGCGCTTGGAGGTGGATCCCAGGATGTGACTGAGGTCACATGGTCAAGGCATAAGGGAGGAGCTAAAGACCTGGTATACCATTTTGAGGTTTCGAGGATTGAAGGAGTCAGAGGGACTCACAATAGGAATCGTGAAGTCGTGAAGCCTGAAACACCTTTTCGGGTGAAGGTCGTGGTCACATCGGTTGGTCACGTGGAGTGGAGGTTCGTGCCTAGTGCTTGTTTGCACATGCGTAACTTCTAAAAAGGACATGTGTTTTTATTCTTGTTGAAGGTTCTGGTGGTAACTAAAGAGCCATTTTAGCTCAGGGAAATAGAAATATCCAAAGACCGAGAGGTCACGCATAACCTGCTGAGGTAGGGGTGTTGCATTAATTTGGTGAAACCCTATGACTAGGTGTATTCTTTCTTGTGCCTAGCCTCTCTTTCATTTAGAGATTGTTTATCAATCTTATATTACATATATAGAGGTGATATTAATCTCTAATGCACTTGTAATTTTTCATCATTTCCATAGAGGTTTTAATTGGTGAATTCCAAGTTCTTACTTGTGAAAGGCTAAGGGGATTCAACACACATGTTACAAGTTCTTTTTTTGTTAATGTTTATGTATCTTTAGAGATTGTCTCTAACACTTGTCTGGATGATATTGAATATCTCATTACAACTTTTTTGTTAAACTTAAATTTTATTATGAAGTTGTTAATGTTGTTTATATTACACATCATATTTGTTACATAGATCACTAGCTCCTAACCTTTCATTGAAGTGGATATCAACATGATTCAAGCAATTGTTTCTAGTTGAATATATTTAGAGAATTGGAATCCTAATGCGTTATCTTCTTATATATTTTATGGATTGATTGAAGTAAATTATATAATTTCATGGTTTTGTTTCACTTAAAGAGTTTTACTTTAATTATTTGGGATAACCCCCATGGCTTCTAGGAGCTCACATACAATGTAGAATAAAGTGTACTAAGGTGAGAGTGATGAACTTCCCGTTCTTGTTTCCCCAAATAGCTCCTAGTTGGAAAGGGTTCTATTTCACGAGGTAACATTTCTAGCATCATTGCTGGGGAAGACTTTATTTGCGTTCATTTTAACATTTTTGTGTCATTACATAGGGTCTATCTCTAGCTTTGTTTTGGGTTTATTCTTGTATGTGTAAATTGATGAGATTGTTTTGAATGCTAACCTTGATTGTCTCATATGGTGACTCAAATCAAATAAAATATAACAAAGAGGTGTGATACAGAGGCCAAATCCCAAGGTATCGTTAATCTTGTGCATGAGCTTGAGCTTTATTATAAAAGAAGAAAAAATAGGTATAAGAGAACATAATAAAATAACCAATTATGACTTGAATACGTTCAATATATATAAAAATTATTTGTTGATAATTCAAGTTTCCTAACTAAAAATTAAATGGTTTCTCCTTGGTTGATTGATTGTTGTAGACCATTTGATTTCACTACATTGTAGGTTATCCTCATGATGTGCTTAGTTCATTGGAAACAATGCCTATTTTTCATGGTGATAATTCTATTGGTCCTAGATAACATTCATATGCTTTTATGGATTATGTTATAAATCTTTGAATTTCTCATCTTGATGTGCTTTATAAAAAAAAATCTTTGTCGTTGAAGAAAGATGTTAAAAATTGATTTCTTGGATTACTTGATAATATGATAAACTTGCTTGATGCTTGTAGAAGTGATTTCTTTGATAGATGGATGGAAACAAAATATAGTAGATTTGATTTGGATGCTTTGAATAATTTAAAAATAAAAAAAAATGAGATCGTGGAAAAGTTTAATCTTGGATTTGATAAAATTGTTCAGGACATCCCTCAAACTCATCGACCTAACCCAAGAACCATATTGTTGTATTACATTAACTCTTTCCATGGCCAATTTAGTTTATTTCTAAATTAAGCCAATCCCAATTACCTAAAAGAAGATAAGAAAAAAACTAAGAGTTTGAATGACAATTGGACTTTGTCAAGGAAGCCAGATATCCTAATCCCTCCTAGAGCCAAAGATAATCCTAATCCTATAGTTTTCCATTCTACCAATCCCTCTCCTGATAGTTTCACCAACATACTAGAGGGAATGAAAATGTTAAAGAAAAATTTCACATAGATGATGAGTACTTTGTAGAAAATATTGGTTTAGCATGAGATAAATCAACAACAGTATAAGTTTCATCCCTACACCAAGTCAAAGACTTCCTGCAACATCGGAGCTAACCAATCTGATCAATCATGAAATTCCTTATGATTTTCAATATTTTGATTGCTCTCATGATGAAATAAATGATGCCAATTACATGGAAATGATGAAGGATAATTCTCAAAATAGTGATGGATATTTGGATTCCTGCAAAAAAAATTCATATGGAAGACAAATATTCTAGTTTTCCTAAGAGAGTATGAAACGAGTTAAGGAAAAATCCATATAGGCACAAATATATATTTCATTGTTTGGTGACAGGACTTCCCCCAAGGAAAATACGAGAATGTATGAAGAAATATTTAATTTTATAACTTATCAAAGAAAACAAGTTAATCTTCCTCAAGGAGATCAACATGGTCCTCCCAAAGATCCTAGGAAATATAATCAACATATAATACCAATTGTGGAGATTCCTCGAATTTAACCTTCAATGAATAGACCATTAAATCTAAATCTAGATGTAACTGGTTGGATGAGGAATGCTAAGGTGCCTAGTCCCATTGTTGAGTTGGCAAAGATTGTTTTTGTAAGAGAGCAAATTAAGGAAGCTTTGGGGCTTGAGGTTATGATGAAATCAACCCATTTTGTATATGAAAGTGAAGATTTGCCTATTATTATTCAAACAATGAATCAAGAAGGAAGGAAGAATCATAGTCATCAACCCTTTTTCATATCTTTGGTGGTTTTTCAATTATTATTGCCTCGCTATATTTTGGATTTAGGAACCTTTACCAATGTGATGTCTCTCAATGTGATGAATCAATTGGGACTCAAAACCATAAGACCATATAGAAACATATGTGCTATGGATTCAAGATAAGTACAAGTTTCTGGTTTGATCAAATATCTTCATGTGAGTTTAGCAATCTTTCATACTGTCTCTTTGACTATGGATGTGGTTATGTTTGACATTACAAATTCTTGGAATGATTTTATCCCATAAGTGGGCGACTAATCTCATAGGTGGCATATAAATGGACTTGTCTTATGCTACTATTCCCACTTGTGATAATACTTATGTGACCTTTAACAATGAGAAAATGAGGAAGTATCATGTAGAAAACCACTCATATATTAATTTTATATGAAGAATACTTAGGATTTTATACTATTCTTGCAACTAAGATATGACCCCAGCAAGATGTCAACAATTCTTGGGAAATAAAATTTGATGGAGATAAGTCTAGAACAGGGTCTAGGGAAAGATTAATGTTTGTTTCCCTTAAGGGTGACACTTTGTGTTATTCCTTTCATTGATAATTTCAATAAACAAACAACATAGTTGAGTATGAAGCCCTTTTTCCTAGATAGAATATGGATAAGTTAAAACGAATTAATAGTCTAAAAATCCAAGGTGACTCTCATTGGGTAATCATACAAGTAAAGAACCAATTTTCATATAAGAATGAAAGATTGAAAAGATATAGAAATGTAGTGTTGGATTCTATGGAATGGTTTGATGATTTTACTTTAGAAGCGAAGAATAGGATGTTTAATGAGAAATATGTTTCTTTAGTTGTGGCTCCTTCGAATCTTAAACCTTGAAAGGGGTTATTGGAAGGGAGGAAATTAGAGATCATTTTTATACCTTCTATGCATGACAACGTTGAACATTGGCAAATTTTTGACGATAATGTACAAATTATAAGATTTCTTAACATCCTTCAAGAGTTTTTTGAGAATGAGATTGATTGGAGAGAAGAATGACAAGAGTATCAAGATCATTTAATAGATAACAAAATCCCCACTTGTATTTTTTCTTTGGAAGAAATGTTTGATATACATGGCATGTACAAGGAGAATAATGATATGCTCAAACATGATGATTACATGGAAGTTAATATTGGTTCTCTGGAAAGTTTGAATATTGTGAAAATTAGTAGAGGAACTTCAAGTGAAGAGAGAAGGTATTAAATTGAGAATTTGGTCAGAGAATATAGAGATTTATTTTATTGGTCCTATGATGATTTGAAATATTACAAAGGTGATACTATCTAGCATAATATACCTTTGAAGGAGGATTCCAATACTTTCCGATAGAGTTTGACACAAATTAATTCAAAGTTGGCTCCCCTTATTCAGAAATAATTGCAGAAATTGCTTGAAGCAATGATAATTTCCCCTACAGGACATTCAACTTCGTTATCCAACCTTACAATGATAAGGATAAGGAATAGTGATATTAGATTATGTGTTGATTTCAAGAATATAAATGTGTCATCTGAAAAGGATAATTGCCCATTTCCCAACATGGAGCATTGATTGCAAAGAATTACAGGGTCGACATTGATGTCATTTTTAGATGGTTTTTTAGGCTACAATCAATCATGGGTAAACAAATATTATAATGGTAAGGAAAAATAATTGTGAGATTAGACATGATAAGGAAAGAGAATGTTGATATTATACTATGTATTAATTTCAGGAATCCAAATATTTCATATGAAAAGGACAAGTATCCATTACTTAGCATGGAGAATTTATTGCAAATAATTACAGTGTCAACAATGATTTAATTTTTAGATGGTTTTTCAGGATACAATCAAGTGTGGTTAAAAAAACATGATAGACATAAGGTTTCATTTACTACACCTTGGGGCACCTTTGAGTATTTGAGAATGTAGTACTGTTTGATTAATTCAGGTGCCACTTTTCAAAGAGCCATGAACTATGCAGTTAGAGATATTATGGGAAACATAATTGATATATATCAATATGATCTCACCATGTTCTCAAAAGAAATAATTTCTCACATTGGGCATCTTAGAAAAGTGTTTGAAAGAAATCATAAGTCTAGAATGTCACTAAACTCAAAGAAGTCAATATTTGGGGTTCTTGAAGGAAACATTATTGGGAATATATATTCAAAGGATGGGATAGAGGTTGACCCTTCAAACATGGAATAAAGGGAATGATGGTGGGAGATTCATTCAAACCGACTTCAAACATGGAATAAAGCCACGTTATATTTTGTGGAAATATTCGGTGGGAAAAATCTCCCTAAAAATATCGACATCTTCATATTTAACCTTGTATTTGACCCAAAAATCCTCATACAAAAGTGTAAGAAAGAATGGAAAAAATAAGGATAGAGAGACAAAAGATTCTGGCTTCATATGTTTCCAAATACATTAGATGATATACCTAAAAAATGGTATAATATTGAAGAAACAACAAGTCATACTTTTGACTGGAATGAAATAAAAGACAACTTCCTTAAATATTTTGAATTTAATCCCAAAGAGGCACTCCTACAAGAGGCAACTAAGAAAATTAAAAATTTCCTGCGAAAACCAAATCCTGAAAAAATTCAAGAAAAAGGAAAAACTAAAGTCGATGAGGGATCAACATTGACTTGTAACCTAGTATCAACACATGTTGTAAAAAAACATAATAACTCATTGAGTTGAAATGGAAAACATAAGTTTTCCAGGTCAAAGCTTTCGATGGAAAAAAGACCCCCCACCTAGAGTACAAACTTTTGTAAAAACAATATACTCTATGACCAAGGAAGACACAGAAGAGAATGAACGCATAGAAAAATCCAATTTCCCTTCAAGTTACAATCAATTTATAGAAGGATAATTCCATTTATATGAGTCAAAAGAACTTGAATGGATGGATGCATAAATAAATTCCAAATAATTTTACATCTCTATAGATGGGTGAACAACAATGGCCAGAGTAGGTGACTATTGGTTCGAGAAGAAAACCATGGAAATAGTTGATCTACTAAAATAATATCAGGATGTCTTCCCACGTGAATATAAATACCTCAAAAGAATCTTACAATATATGGGAGAAATGAAGATCAAACTCCTCCTTGGAGACAAACCTATCAAGAAACAATCATACAAACTGGTGCACAAATACAAACCCATCTTTCAAACAAAAATTGAATCAATGTTAATTGAAAACATTATATACCCAATTGACAATTCAGAATAGGAAAATATGATGGTCGTGAAACCTAAGAAACACAACCCAAAAAATATGAGAATCTATGTCGACTTTCGAGGATTAATCAAACTCACATTAACTGACCCATTTTCAACTCTTGTCGACGAAATTATCAATGAATTTGTGGGTCATTAATGTTACTCGTTCACTAATGCTTTCTCTGGATATAATCATGAACTAATATCAAAATAGACTTAATAAAAAACAACATTTGTTTCTGAGTTTGGATCCATTGCTTACAGAGTAATGCCTTTCTGTTTAAAAATTCCCTAATAGTATTTTCCAGAATAGTGGTTAAGGAATTCTAGGAGTACATCTATAAAAAACTGGCAGTATACTTTGATGACTAGAACATCTATTGTATCCTAAAAGACCATATACAATGGCTAAGAATGATGTTGTATATATGGAAGAAAATCCATTTATCTTTAAACATTGAAAAATCCATCTTTTCCATGCCAATTGGTATATTGTTAGGATACGTTGTATGGAAAGACAAAATTAAGGTAGAAATGGCTAAGATCAAATTTATTCTCGATTTGAAACCACCATTAAACCAAAAAAAATTAAAATATTCCTTAGGCACACATGATACTATCGAAATTTTATTCATCACTACTCTGACATAACATTTCCAATCGATAAGCCACTGAAGAAAGAAGTTGAATTTTACAGGATCCAAGAATGCAACAAGTCCTTTGAGATATTAAAAATAAAGTTGGTAGAAGCACATATCTTAATATTCATGGATTGGTTGAATAAATTCCACATGCATGTCGATGGATCTAGCTTCGTCATTGACTCAATTGTTTCCTAGACATATGATGATTTGATTGGCCATCCAAATGCATATGCCAGTCGGAAGTTAAATAAGGTAGAACAAAATTATTCAACAATGGAACGTGAGGCCCTCGCAATGATATTTTCCCTTCTAAAATTTAGGAACTACTTATTATCAAATACATTTATATTCTTTACAGGCCACTAGGCATTGAAATACATTATAAACAAACCTGTACACCAAGGGAAAATTTGTCGATGGATATTACTATTTCAATAATTTGACTTTTAAGTAATAATCTAATGAAGGAAGAAAAATGTAGGTTCATATCACCTATCCTGACTAGAGACAGGGGAAGATCCGACCAGAATTGAAGACAAATTCTAAGACTCAAACTTATTCAGAGTAGAAGCAGTCCCCAGGGACCTAGAAGATATTTCTAATATATTAGAAGAGGGGAAAGCACTAGATTATCTCGCAACTAATAAATGGAAAATTATATCAATGAAGGTTGCACCATTCACCCTATTTAATGGTTACCTCGACAAGATGGGACTTGAAAATATTTTAAGGAGATGTGCACTAGAGAATGAAAGAGAAAAAATCATTACTGAGGAACACGCAGGCCCAGTAGGAAGTAAATTTCAGGCCAATACAATAACCAGGAAAATTTTACAAGATGGTCTTTGGTGGAAAAAAATATATAAATATTGTTGGGAGCAAATAAAGAAATGCGATAAGTGCCAATGGATAGACCAACATCTATGGAAAAATGAGATTCCCTTACATTTTGTAAATCCCAATTTACCATTTGAAATATAAGATATTAATTTTTTCGGACTGTTCCTAAAAAGAGAAAAAATAACAGGGACAAGATATATCATTACAACCATTGAATACTTAACCAAATGGGTGGAAGAAAAACCTGTCAAGAATTGTAAAAAGGAAGTAGTTGTGAAAATTATCTATGAAAATATAATAAATTTTTTCAATTTCCTATGAAAATAATTAGTGACCAAGGAACACATTTTATCGATAGTACAATTGAACTACTACTCAGGAAATTTATGATTGGGCATAAAAATACAACTATTTATCATCTACAAGCCAATGGAGCTGTCGAATCTTAGAATACATGGTCACATTTATTTTTTCAGAAGAAATGAGAAAGAATAACATGGAAGAATTGACCAAATATGAATTAGTGGTGAGAGGTCGACCGATTGACAGAGATAAGGAAAATTATTTGGTAGAAATTCTAAGTTGAGCAGTATATATAAATCCCATGTTCAGTCGATGGAATGATGTTGGAAATATGGTAAATATGGGCATTACAAAAGGGACTGCAAGTCGAAGGTAACGAAATTCAATATAGGATATGACGAGAATCAGTCGACTAAGAGAAATTTGACTCCAAATAAGGGAGGTGATGTGTACTTGGTGTCGACTATTACAAAGTTAGATCAAGATGTTTGATTGGTCGACTCAGGAGCATCTTATTATATTACACCACATAGAGAATTGTTATGTCAATATTAACGATATGAAGGAGGAGTTTTTTTCTTGGGGGATGACTCGAAAACCAAAATTGTCAGACGAGGAATATTTCAACTAATACTGTGATATGGGAGGATTAGAACCCTTCCAGGTGTTCTACACATTCCAAGTTTGGCAAGAGACATAATATCTATCAGCAAGATGAGTGATGTAGGGGTGCACACTCTATTTCAAAAGGATACATGCAATACAGTCAGAGGTGTGATGGTCTTAATTAAAGGTGTTCATATTAGAACCCTATACATGTAATTAGGAAATGTCGACTCAACTAGATACAACATCATCATTTTTCCATAAGTCGACTGGATGCAACATCATTGTTGTTCCTAAATTGAGAGTCAACTATCAACACTACATGTTCAAATAATAGAAGTTAATTTTAATAAAGAAATGGAAAGAATAAAGGACTTATAAACTATAAACAAAAATGGTTGGATAGGAGGGAGGATGACTAGAGGATGAAGAGAAGGGATATATATGGTTGGAAAAGGTAGAATTAAACACTCATTTATTCAATAATTACGAGGAGATATTATGGTAGCAAGTCCAATATGTTTAATGAGATAGTAGTTATGGGAGTGTCATACTTTCAATTAATGTACTTAGAATCTAATGGAGCTAATATAGATGATATATTGAATATTAGATTTTTTTTCTTATGTTTGTGTCAAGATAAGTGAATTAGATGTTAATGGGATGCTTTTCAAAGGAGTATTTAAATACCTTTATATCTTTATTCAAAAGGATAAAATACATAGGATATATGGATGACTAGTGGAATTTTGTATAGGGTTTTATGAATTACTGGAAGAAACTCTCTTAAGGGTGAAGGTAAGGAGAAAAGGGAAAGAAACTTAATATTTTGATGCTACATTTAAAACTCTAATCCCTAGAAAGGAAAATTCAAGGATGTTTTATGAGTTTAGATCAATATCTTTTTACAATTGTATAAATAAAAGTTTGCACAAATATTAGCAGTTTGAATCAAAATGATACTTTTGCAGGTAATTTCAAAGGAGCAGTTTGGGTTCCTAGCCAAAATTTAAACTCATGATGTAATAGGATCAACCTATTAGAGATTGCACACTATAAAGTCCAAAAACCTCCCAGCTATGGTAATGAAACTAGGCCTATCAAATACATATTACAATTCAAGTTAGCCATATATCATATTGATTCTTCTACATATTGGTTTTAGTTTACCTATTGTGAAATGGATAATGGGTAATTTGACATAAATTTCATTTGTTGTTCTTAAATATAGGTTAGCATCAAATTTCTTCACTCCATCATGGGTATTGAGAGAAGTATGCCTTCTCTCCCCTTTGTTGTTTCTTGTAATAAAAAGATGATTATGTTGGGAATTCTTAGAAAGAAAGAGAGTTGGGGTGATAACATGAGTATAGTTGGCAAGAGATCTATTTCTAACTCAGTTTTTGTTTAATTGTTATGTTTTATTGTTTATCAATGAATCATTGAGAGAAGATAAAAGACTAAGAGAAATTATAGATCTATATTGACTAGCAATGGTTTTGGATATAAATGTATTAAAATCAACAAATTTCATTTAGTGGAAATTTTAATGGAATTAGGACATGAAAGGGAGATGCTTCAATTTTTTCCATTTAAGAACTTTGAGATTCAATCAAGCTTTAAATATCTGATCTTTCCTCTTAAAAAAATGGATACAGGAAAAAATATTGGGAATTATAGCTAATAGAGAAAATAGAAGAAAAAATGATCATTGGTGCAATAGATGGTTATCTTTGAGATGTGATTTGAGTTTTTTCAAGTCAGTTCTACAGGTCATTCCCATGTTCTATAAAACTCTAGTGCATGTTTCTAAGGAGATGATGGAGAATAATAATAAAAATATTTTTATATTCTTTTCGACATGGAAGAAAGATATTGAAGGGATTACTTTAGTTAAATGGGAATTAGTGGCTAAGGAAAAGGTGGAGGAAGGTTGGGGCCTAAAGACCATCAATTTGGGAAAATTTTAGTAGCAAAAAAATTATGGATAGTATTTACTCATGATAATATATGGAAGAAAATATACCATGATTTATTGGATCAGGAGATGGAGGAACGTAACAAAGAATGAGTATACTCATTTGAAGACATTAGTACAAGCCTTTCCTTTGATAATAAACCCGTTTGTTTGGAAAGTGGGGTTATGGGAATAAGTAAGGGATTCTATTGAACCTTGGGTAATATTCACAAATGAGAATAAATTACCTGATACATTTCTAGAAAAATAATAAAGAAAATGTGCTTTTACTCTTATTCAAATAGTACGCTGGTAGTGTACAAATTTGTGGCAGCAAGGGTGGATGAAGGAAGACAAGTTGGGGATATAAGATGAGGATACAAAAATATGAAAGAAATATATATATTGATAATATTCATAGAAGACACGCATTAATTAGAGAAGATGAAGACACGATGATTTTATCAAAGAATTAAACTCTCAAATAGTATTCTACAAAATTTAGTTATAAAGAAAAAAATTGTTTTGAGATAGATCACTTGGGTTGGTGGTGGTAGATTGTTTTATAAAATAAAGGAACTAATAAAAAATCACATATTTTTGTGGATGACAATTGAGAACAAGTCTTTAAATTAGGAAGTTATGAAAAGTAGTGATGCATAGGGGTAAAGAATTTGTATCCTATGTAGAGAGGATGAAGAAATGATAAATAATTTACTCATCATGTGTTCATATGCTAAGCATACCTGGTTAGATATTAAAAGGATGATATATTAAAATGATAGTGGAATGGAGATCCAATGGAGTAATTCTTGAAAATTTGGATGAGTGAAAGAGAACTAAAGGAGTGGTGGTGGTTACCATGCTTGATTATGTGGGGTTGTGGTTGGCATCATGTAATCATTTCCTAGTGGTATCATGTACATTCCTACATCATAACACTAATGCATTGGATCCCATTAGAAATTCACAGTTAAGTGCACTTAGGCTAGAGTAGTAATGGGATGGGTGAATGCCCGGGAAGTCCTAGTGTTTTACATGCCTATGGAATTTTAAAAACTTAGTCCAATTTATCCCACATGCATCATGGGATTTGTTCTCCTCTAGCTCTCTCATATATAATTGAGGTGAAGAAGGCCCTTTTAACATGCAATGGAGTGTGATGTAAATATTTTTCGAATGAAGTGTAGAAAACCTCTCTTTCTTTTCAGAGATAAGGTACCCCATTCTGCCAGTTTTTGTTCTACAATGTTTCTTTCTCTCTTATTCATTAATAGAAGTTGGGTTTCACTGTATTTATTTGTTCTCTTCTATATTTTTGTTTTTTTCTAATTTATTTCTCAGCATAATCCATATTAGTGGTATCAAAGCAGTCTTCTTCTTATCATTTCTCAAAGTAGGTCCCTAACAAGGTTAGGGTATACAAATTTGGGTCTCTATCTAGTTTTGCTTGAGAACAATTGCTCTCGCTAGCACAAGCAACATCCCATGGTGGAAGAAAAGAGATATGAAAAAGCAGGAGATCCTTTCAAGATGTTGCTTGAGGAAGCCCTTGTGAAAAAAAGGAATGAGATGATGGACAACTTCACTCCAATCCTTCGAAGAGTACCAATGGTGACGACCGAGGCATATTCAACAAGAATCCATTTCGCAAGTGTGGCACCCTTCTATCATCACTCTGTAGATTCCCAGAGGTTGTTTAAAGGCAGAAGAAATTTACCAGACGTAACCTTATCCAACCACTTTGAAACTGGGATCTATCCCTACCAGTTTCACAGAGGGATCTCTCTGTAAGTTTTAACTTTGTTTCCAAAATTCATATCTTAGGCTAGTTAGAATAAATAGGACTAAGTTGTTTGTTTTTTATAGAATAGATGAAATATCATTTACGCATCCATTGGGCTATGGGGTCTATTTTTTAAAGATTCACTTCACAGGGCAGGATAGTGCAACTATTAGATTCTTTAGAAATAAAGTGATGGATGGCCGGAAAATATGAGATTATCAATTAAAGTAAAGAAGCAATTAAGAATTTCTCTATTGTAACATAAGAGGATAAACATGTAGATATTTAAAATTTTAGAAACAAAGTACACAAAGGTAAATTCTGCAACTTTAACTCCTTTTAAACGATCATATTAGAAAATAACATGATAACTAAGAAAGATAAACATCCCATGAAGAAAAGAAAAACTTCACCAACAACCAACATGCAGGAATCCCGTGAAACGTCTCTTTGTATTAATGGAAGATATCTTGATAAAAATTACAGATCTTACATCTTTCTAGGGCATAAAGATCAACCCTCAATACTTCTAAGTTTGAAGTATTTATCATCAAAATTACAAACGACCCTATCATTAATTATCAGGACGTGGTCGATTCTAAGTCTAACTAACTAGATAACAAGATGCAAAAAAGTAGGAATTGATGATGATCTCTCATATTTTTCGTGCTGATTCTGGGGAAGGTCATTGTTGAGTCATTCATTTGAATTTGATTGCTCCTGCTTGCTGACTTGGATTGGACACCTCATCTCTTACTCGATCAAATTGCACAACTCTTCCCATCTCAACTGACTGGGAATGGTGACTTTGAGTAGTCTTCGGTAAGTTTCATCCATTTCAACATATTTGGAAAAGGTCGGCTTGAATATGAAAATATATTTGATTTCGTGCTATATGCTGAGGTCTGGCTACAAAGTATCCAAGAAAGCCTTTCCTATTATGTTGCCTTGTATCCCCGAGAACTTAGAATTGTCCTTGGCCACTGTAGATATCTTCTACTTGTAGTCAGGAAGGGTCATCAACTTATCATTTAACATCATTAAACCAGGAAGACCTTTCTTTTGTAGGGCATCGTTCTTGCTGAAAAACTGTTGAACTCCAATGTCCATGTTCTCGACTTTCTCTTCCAGCTGCAAAATCAATCCTCTTTTGGTCAACACCCTCTTGACTTTGAGGATAGTATTCATCATGTATTCAATCTTCAGGTCTTCCAATTCCTCCCTGGTTTTCGAATTCAAAAAACTAATGATTTCGTTAGCTTTTGTGGGCATTTAACCCAACTCTCCTTTTATCTTGTCGATATCCTATCTTCTTCTTAGCACCAGGTCATGTTGCTCGAACATTATTTGCACCATGGGTCATATTTCATTTATGGATTTGGATATATCCATCCAAATGCTCTTCTTAGCCTCTGCTAGTGTTTTTCCTCCCACTGTTTGTTTTTGAAGCTGTTCTAATTCCTTCTTGAGATTTTTCACTTCTTGCCTCTCAATATTGTATATTGTTTGGTAGGAAGACTTAAGCTCCTAGAGATTCTCAACATCCTTTTTCAGTTTGTTGATTTCTGTTCCTTGCAGGGTCATCTCCTTCATTGATTTTGCTACCTCTACAGATTTTTCCAGGGCTGTCAGTGGGGTGGGCGATGGAATTTCTGTTGTAGTGGTTGTTGGTACAATTGTTGTGCTAACTACTATGAGGGGAACCACACTCAGTGGGATGACTTCCATAGGTGTTGCATGTTATTTCTCCTTCACCAACCTTTCCAACTCTGCCTCTATTTCCTTTATCTGTGCGTTCTGTTGCATGATCAACTTTAGTAATTCCTCTTTCTCATCCTTTGTCTCAGCTATTTCTTTAGCTTGTGAGTCTTCTGTAGGTGGTAGTTTTAGTTTATTTCTCAGAGATGCTATGTTAGCATTCTTTTTCTTTAGGATCTCCTTTGTTTCTTTCACATTTGAGGGGTCATACCCATTTTTGAGCACCGATTCTTCTAAAAACTTGATTATGTTATCCTTGGCAAAATATGATATCTTTTCCAACTTTAACTGAGTCTGAACATTGTTCAGGGAGACTTGTAATTTTGCAGTAGTAGAAATAGCATGGGCCATCGTGGAGAAAAACATTTCACTATTCTGCCCATGCAGATTCATCTGGTTAGCTAGATGAACTTGTTTGGTATCAAATTCAAGGGTTGACCTTTTATAGTCAGTGATCTTTGTTTGTTGAGGTACATGTCCTTGTAGAAATGCCTGGTGAGTTTTTCCTTTCTCTGTATCAAAAGATGATAACAGTATGTGTTGTGATGTGGATGTTTGCTTCCAGAACTGAGCATACGCGTTGTTGATCATCATCTAATTCTTCTTTTTGATCATATCATATTTCTCAAAAATGCTCAGCTTTACAGATCTCTGTGGAGGTTGGGTGGTCACAGTTGTATCAATATGATTCTTTGAAGAAGAAGTAGATATCATCTGATGGTCGCTTGAAGGAAGTGGTGTAATTTCTCCCTCGACCAATTTGGCAGATTGGGTCTCCTCCTCCTCAGACCTGTGAGTGGTGTGAGTTGTTTTAGGCCTCTTACTGTATACCTAAAAATCCTCTACTGATACTTCAGTGACTAAAGGAGAATAATCCTTCCTTTGTCTTTTTTCCTTTGGAACCCATGGAGTGGTAGTCTGTGAAGTCATGGTTAGGGAAGAATGGTGTTTAGTGTCTTCCAAGGTTTTCACTTACCACTCTGTCTGGTTAGAAAATTTCTCAATGTCAGGCTTGAGTATATGAGTGTATGGAGAACTTTTGTTTTTCTCTCTCATCTATGCAATGATCCCACTTGGATCATAATGCCAAGTGAAACTGGCACTGAATTTCATTTCGTTTAATAATTTGTTTGCTTCTTCCCCAATAGCTCTATTGTTGCAGATAAAAGGTCCTATCTGCCCTTTGATTCTCATCTGTTGTTTTTTCTTCAGAGATACAAAATGTATATCATCTGAATTGATCATTTGCCTAATAAAATCCAGGGAAAATATCCTGACATGCAAATATTTAGGCATCTTGTATGGTGCTAGCTCACATCCATATACATTGATTTCGATATGATTTTGATAAAGGTACCAATATCCTATTTTGGTGAGGTCAAAGAGGTGTAATATTCTCTTGACCTCCTTATTTATCCTCGGCTCTAGTCTGTCACTGACCATGCTTACCACTGGATGGTAAAACTGCTCAATAAACTGTTTGAAATTGAATTTTGTGGAGTTTCTTCTGAGCAACGACGTCCAAGAGGTTACAACCTGTGGTTTGTTGTCCTGGTCCATCTTCTGCATATGGAAGGAGAACCTGTCTTCCTGGGAGAAAATGAACATATAATCCAGTATTAATGAATACCGCAACATGCCCTCTATGGCGAATTTGAGAAGCTGATCGTTGATGTTTTCAGCCAAAAATGTGTTGTAATCGAACTGGATGGAGTCCTTTTCTTCAGTCGATAAAATGGATAGGAAACCCAAGATGGGTGAGTCCACCCACTCTTCTGAGAAATATCCAAGCAGACAACACAATCATTAGATAATCTGGTTTCCCTTTTTCGATAACATGGAGGAATGGTAAGGGGGGTTTTTCTTGGGAAATTGGGCATCCTGTGGAAGGAACAACTCAAAAATCTGCGCTCTTTGGGGAAAAGTCAGATTCTGGTACATTTCTATAAGCACTTCAATGGTGAGGGGAGAGTGGGATTTGGCTCTAGGTATCTTCATCATTTGATCTATGGCCTCGGGTATGATGGAGAACAGAGTTTCTCCAGATGATGACACTATGGTTCTTTGGTCGGGGAGGTAATGCGCTTGATATTTGAGGGTAAATTCGGGAAAATGGTGGATTTGAAGAAAAGGATATAGAGGGAGATTTGACTCCCAGATCCCAATCTCATCGTTGTGATCCATGAATGTGTCTTTGAACTATTTTTGCAGTTCGGTGAAGTTGAATTCACACTTGGTTTCTATGATCAGGTAATCCTTATCTGCGAACGAAATGCGGTCGGTATCAATAGGAGGTGGGAGGAATGTATTTTCCTCGACCTATGATATTTTAGATTTAGGCGCCATTGATCCAATAGGTACCTGCACACTAAAACAAAACATTATTAGGCAAGGGCTACGGTCGTGTTACTAGTTTGAAAGGAGAGACAAAGAGTTTTTTGGGCATGTAGGGAATACAAGTAGTGCACAAATGGCAGAAACAAGGTTAAGATTAAGAAAACAAGTATCTGTTAAGCATGGGGAATATGTCAGTAGACTAATGGGTATGCTAACTCGTAATAAATAGACAAAAAATCACTTGAGGCAAGAGGTGGCATGTAAGGATGGGTGACGGGTGTTCCAGGATGATGTGGAGGATGATGGTTGGATGATAGGGGAATGAGATGTGACTTGTAATGGGCTAATGGAGGGGATAGGCTGACAGGGTTATGAGACAGAACTTGTAAGGATGGGTAATGAGATATGACATCATGAAGTGGCGGGATAATGGAGGATGATGTCATGAGGCAGTGGCGATAAGTTGGAAGGGTGGTAAACAGTAAGTGGTTTGGAGCAGAGGGAGTCTTATGCAATGGGTTGACGATACATTGGGATGGGGCCCTCCATGAAAAACTGCCTCATTCTGGACCCCCCCCCCCCCCAATGTTAAAGGTAGGATG
>ML782064.1:339335-358270 GCA_009831015.1 Picea engelmannii | reverse complement strand
AAGGGGGTCCATAATTTGCTATCCACCATTGATCTGCACGCAGTTGGATCAATCGTTTATTTCAACGAGCTCTTTATTATCTGGGTGTGAAACAAAAATGTGCAGCGCAAACTTAGGCTTAGTGTTTTTTTGTGGGTTATGTGTGTTTCTTCAGATGCCTTTATCATCACGGGGTTAGGAAAACACTTCAAACATCAAGATCATGCATTTCCATCGAACATCATATAAATTTTATTGAAAGAAAGTTGACTAGCCTATGTCCTATCCTACTTACCTACACCTTTAGCCCAGATTAAACTGTTGGGCTAAGAAATTACACTATCTTGGGGATATTTGATCAGGATTAAATAGTCTGATCAAATTTATTCACTAACTAAACTAACTACTTGTCTAAGATTGAACAGTTTAGCCAAGCTTATTTACTAATCCTATGAACACAAATTCAAAAGGACTTGGCCATGTTTAAACTATATGGATCAAGTCATTGTTATTGGATGGGGCTTTATCCATTTTCTTTTATGCCCTCTTTTATTCTTTTTATCATTTATTCTTTCTTTTCTTTTTATTTCTTTTTCTTATCATTTGCAGAATGCAACATTATTTGCAAACAAAAAATACTAAAGGAACAAACTTTCAATCACCAGTCGATCCTATAAATTATCGGGTTATAACACATCCAAGGTACAAGTCAATTTTGATATCACTTTATTTGAAGGATAGATAGATGCAGATGCTCTAGAAAAATGGTTGAATATGCTAGAAGGCTATTAATCCATCCAAAAATTTTCCAACAATGAAAAGATCACCTTCGTGCTCATTAAATCCCTTCCCTATGTTAGATCTTGGTGGGAAGGTTACTGGGAGAGGTACATGTTGGGCTCTAAATATGTCATAAAAATAACCTCTATGCATCAACTGAAGGTAGGCACTGGCAGACGCATTTTACTTGTCAGCTACGTAGGTTCTTACCTTTCGTTTTCAATACCCAACCTTGAGAGATGTGACACCTGTAAAGGAACAACAATTGTAAAGGGAACGACAATTGTTCTAGTGAAATGAAAGACACTTTCTCTAAAGGAAAAATCAATCGTAAAGGGAACTACAGTCGTTAAATTGGGCCGAACTAATG
Source organism: Picea engelmannii (assembly GCA_009831015.1). Classification (NCBI taxonomy): domain Eukaryota; kingdom Viridiplantae; phylum Streptophyta; class Pinopsida; order Pinales; family Pinaceae; genus Picea; species Picea engelmannii. The sequence continues at coordinate 357,141 of ML782064.1, read as the reverse complement.
TGGAATTACTTGCATTGTAATATTTGCCCAACTATCTAATTTGTCAACCCGGGTTATGTAAACTGATGAAGCACATACAAAGTATATGAAATATTGAAGCGGGACTAATATAATCTAATGTTTAAGTTATTAATGAAATTGAATCATTAATCTAATGCAGGAAATTGAAACACACGATTGAAATGAAGTTGCGTAAATGAAATTAATCTAGGAATGGAGAACTACATGAAGGAAAAGAAAACACAAAATGTGAAGAGTTTGAATGACACAACAACATATGTGAGGTCACGCCAATGAAGCAATCTTACATTACAATAACCAAATCAATCTTCATAACATAATAATGAAAGCATGAAAACCAAAACCATGAATCAAAGCTAAGAATCCCTTTCTCTTTCAAATCCTAAGGACTACTCAATGACTACCAAATTATTCCTTAGTTATTACTACTTCTCCTACTACTACCTCATGAAGAGAGAGCACTCTCTTTTATATATGAGAACCTTGAAGATAAGATAACCATATCATAATTACAGATCCACTATTCTCTCAACTATTTTCCCATTATTACAAAATATAATCCCTTCAAATCCTCACACATATCTCTCATATATCTTGGATAAGATATGCCAACCAAATATCCATGATCTTCTCCTTGAATTATCTCCTCAAATATTGAAATCGTGGAGAAAGTATTTGAGAATTCCTTTTGAATTAATCCTTCACATATTCCTACACATTACAAAGCTCACACATTTTTGAGATATATATGAAAATATGTCGATTTTGTAATATTTAATCACAACTTCCTCTTTTAATACTAAAATGAATAAAGTGGATAATAATAAGGTGAAAACCAAGTATTTTTATGAAATGATATCGTGAAAGGTTAATGGGGTGATGAAATGTGAAGAATAATGAAGGGAAAGGTGGATGAAAACATGACATTTATGAGCCCCAAAAATACACCACAAATGAATCTACACCATTCAGGAGAGAACACCCCCGGGAGGGATTTTTATATTCCCTAAAGGATGAGTACTACCCTTTAAGAACATATTATGACTAGTATATAAGATGGACGACTGTGCATCAGAAAATAGATAAGACAATTCCAGAGTACACTAAGATATTTCATACCTTGTGCTCAAATTTGGGTATCAAAGACTCTGAGCGACACCATGTTTTGAAGTATTGAAGTGGTATGAAAAGGTACATCCAAAAAAAATATGGATTTCTTGTACATATCCTCACTGGGTTTTGTTTATCGATATGCAGTCAAAATTGAGCACAAATTCAAGCAACATAGTAAGAGAGGGTTTGGTTTTGAAAACACACCATGACACAATCATCACAAAGGAGACCCTAACTCATGGAACAAAGGATAGAGCACATAAGTTCAACCTCAAGATATCCAGTCCAAGACATAGGAAAAGAAGGGTATCGAGAAGTCTAAGAAAGACACTGGAAAGTGCTGTGAGTTCCACAACAACCCCTGGCACAACATGGATGAATGTTGCTCAAAATAGTCATTGGTGGTTGATCTCAAAGAAAAAGAATCAGAAACTGAATCTGATTCAAATAAGAATAAAGGGAAACGTATTATTAATGCATAACCCACTTATACCATTGCGGCCACAAAAATACAACTAGAATTAACATAGGATCTTGAGGAGGGGGAACACCTCTTCCACTCACAGATGTGGGTAAAGGGGACCCCACTACATTTCATTTTTGACAGTGGGAGTTAGAAGAACCTGATCTCAATCGATGTTTTCAAGATATTGAAGTTGCTAATGACACCACACCCCCAACCATACACCATTGGATGATTGAGCCAAGGACAAGAAATACGTGTCAGTCAGAAATATCCTCTTTCCTATGGCATCGATCACTTCAAGGATTATGTAGTTTGTGATGTTTCCCCACTTGATGTGTGTGATGTTTTTTTAGGACAACCATATATGTGGAAATTTCATGCTATCTATGAGTCCCATCCCCACAATGTCTTTGTTACTTTGGAAGGTCAAATATACAGGGTACTAGAGGGTAGCTCCAACTACTGCCACTTTATCCATCTGAGAAAATAAATGTCGCAAAGTAATCTCTTGGACCACAAATTTTCCCATCTCATGATCTAATCAAATGGTGAACATAAGGTCACTACAACCACTATAGCCTCGACCCAAGGTATTTCTATCGAGCAGAAGCAGGTCAAAAATGTTATAGAGGAGAATAAAGAGAATGAGATTCTTCCATATGTTCATCATAGCTCTATTGGATACGACCCTTTTCAAATGTCCTTGGGGTTCCAACCATTAGCCCCCATTGATATAGCTCTTCTTGTTCCATCTTCACCGACGGAGTCCTCCCACCTTTAGACCAAGGAAGATCATGTAGCCAGATCTGTTGAATTGATCCAACACCTCCAACGGGTTCATGACACTCTTCCACGGGAAAAGTAAAAGCAATACATCTACTTAAAAAAGACAAATGACCAGGGGGGGGCATTGCTTCTTAAGGGGGGTGAAATGATCTAGGTGGATCTCGATGGCCATCCACCTTTTCCATTGAATAAAAATTTCAAGCCTATAGTGTTGATAGACCATGATATTCACCCTTTTGATGGGGAATGTAATGTAATTCCATCTTCAATTGTTAATTACAGACATAATGTAATGATTTCCTAGAGGTCTTATGTACATTCCTACAACATAATGTTATTGCACCAAATCCCATTAGAACTTCACAGTTAAGCGTGCTCAGGATAAAGTAGTACTGGGATGGGTGACCCCATCGGAGGACCTAGAATTTTACATGCCTATGGAAATTTATAAACTTTTTCTAATTTATCCCCCATGCATCATGGGAATTGTTCTCCTCTCACTCTCTCATATATAATTGAGGTGAAGGAGGCCATTTAAGTATGAAATGGGGTGTGATGTAAATCTTGTTTTGAATGAAGCATATCCAACATATCTTTATTTTCATAGATAAGATACCCCATTTTCCCAACTTTTTTTCTACAATGTTTTTCTCTCTCTTATTGATTAGTAGAATTTGGGTTTCATCCAACCGTTGGATCCTTGGCGGAACACCCATATTTATTTGTTCTCTTCTATATTTTTTTTGTATCATTTCATTCTTAGCATAATATGGATCATTGGTTGAGGCATGGAGGACACAGGTTTGGAATGTCCAGTAGAGGGTTGTGGGTTTGATCTTTCTTGTCCATCGTTGGATGACACCATGCATATATGAGAAGAAATGGGTACAATGATGGTTGAAAAGGTAGGATGGATAGAGAGAAGTGAGAAGAGATGATGCATATAGAAAAGGAATAGGATCAAGAAGATCAAGAGGATCAAGAAATAAGAGAGAGGAAAGAGAAGAGGATGGGGGACATGAATAAACAACAAGCACAAAATCCAGGAAAACCGGTTGAGCATGAGTTGTATCCAACTCATACCGAGTTTTCACCACCCGAGCATGAGTGGGAGCCAACTCACTATGAGATGGCAAGAAAACCTGAAGAAACAAGGAACCTAAGTATGTATAAAAGAGGCGAAGTTCAGGATCAACAAGAGCAACCATAACAAAGAGATAGTAGCGGAAGAGAAGAGACAAAAGAGAAAGCTGAGAGGAATTTTGAGTAGTTATGGTGACTGTAGGAAGTTATGTGTAAATAATCCATGAATGGAAGAAGAGGAATGTATATTGTAAATCTATTGTAGCACATTGTGCAAACAAAATCCCATAAATATAATAAGGAAGAAAATATTTTTTGGACATATCCTAGGAGGGGGTGAACCATGATAAATCTGTGTCGAATTATGCTGTTGAATGGTTATGATGCTTGTATTGTGTTAATTCATGTCTATATGGTGTTATTTCCTACCTTCAATATGGATGACTTATATCTTTACTATTATTGTTGATAGATTAATGAACAATAGTATTAAGTGTATGCTTTAATACCAAATGGAATGAATATGGATTGATATGTATAAATAATTAAGTAACGAGAAGATATTAACTAATATATAGTGCAAAAAAGGATTTTGTAGGTATGGCAGAGCCTGTCTCCCTTCTTTCCCTCACTGTTGAAAAATATTGGTTCCTATAGTACACATAAAGATACCTCGGGTGAGACTTTGTCTTCTTACAGGTTATGTCAAAAGGGTCGGTATCTATAGGGTTTTGTTGGACTACTTACTTTGAAACTAGGGTCTTGAACCTTCCTGCATATCTGTGCCAACAAATGGTTCCATTGATGGGACCTAGAATCTAAAAGTGAAGGAATGATTTGGAGGTCGACGAGGAAAGAGATAACCAAATGTATGGAGAAAAAAGAACAAGAATTTTCTCAGAAGGAGAATAAAAATACACGCTTAAAGAATAAGAAATGGTTGCAAAGGTATGTGTACATAGACTTGCATGAGATCTTTTTCGGTGAATTTCCTAATATTTGAGATGACTGGTTGGAAATATTTGTGGTAAATACTGGTAGACATAGACCAACCATGCCACATAACTAGACTCCTGAACTAGTGAGACGAGTCGACTTAGTAGACAATAGGACATCCCGTGCAGTGGAATTTTGGCTAGATAGTATATTGGGAGGCTACGTAACAAAAATTTCCAGAAACTGTACCTAGGATTACATTGTCATAGAAATATACTTCTTTAAAGGTCCACGAGGAAGATTCTCAAAATTGTTAGCTATCGGGATAAATATGTTGTTATGTGACAAGGAACAATGCAACAATGAGACAAGAATGTAGAAAAGGAGAAAATCAAAGAAGACAGTGAGGCATATGAAGCTAAAAGGGAGAATCTTGAAGCAGAAGAGAAGGCCAAGAAATCCACACAAGGAAATATTGAAGAAGAAGAGAAATCCAAGAAATCAGAGTAGGAAAATAATGAAGTAGAGGAAAAGGCCAAAGAAATAAGGAAGGAAAAGGAGGAAGATGAGAAATTAGTGCAAAAAGTTCAAGTAGTAGTACAACATATATATAAGGAATTACCAAAAGTACCAATGGTGGTAGAGGCCACGGTCAAAGAGCAAGTAGGGAATATTAGCGAGGATATCCAGGGCCTTTACAAGAAGATCACATAATTAGAAATGAGCACAATACTAGGGACACCACTAAAAGAAAGAGCACAAAGGGAAAGGACTACACAGACACCAGTGGTGAAGATTAAAATCTTGGAACAAGAATGTATAAAAATATGTGAATAAGGAACATGTCTGTGGACATAAATGATGAACACTCCAGAGCTACAAGAGCTAGATGAGAAAATAAGGGTTGTGTAAGAACAAGAGATTCAGGCCACTAAGCACACAAATACTTTCCCACCAAGTGAAAGAATGTCGATAATCTTGGCTAATAAGAAAATATACCTAGCAGTGGTACAACTGAAAGAAAAAAATTGGAGGATCACACAGGACTTGTAACCATGACAGGACGAGTCACTTGGGGTACTAGAGGAACTAGCTACTGCACACACCAACAGGACATTAGCAATGCAAGACACCAAGGCCAAATTAAATATCTTGAAAGCGTAGACAATGGAGGAAATTGTGAACAACGAAGTTGAAATCAGAACAATGGTACAAACAAAACAGGATATCCTTGAAAAATTCATTGAGGAATGGAAGATCATGAAAAAATAGGCCTAAGTGTCCCAAGATGAGTCATATGTGAGTGTTAGGGTCCTATTGGGTAGGCAAGTTGGATAGAGAACAAAGAGAAGATACAACACAAAGAGAAAAGGCACGAGATTAAGAAGATCAAGAGGATCAAGAAAGAAGAGAGAGGAAAGAGAAGAGGATGGGGGACATGAAGAAACAACTAGTGCAAAATTAGGAAAAACCAGTCGAGTATGAGTTGTCACCAGCCGATCATAAGTGGGAGCCAACTAACTATGAGATGGAAAGAAAACATGAAGAAAAAAGAAACCTAAGTATGTACATGAGAAGTGAAGTTTAGGAGAAACAAGAGTGACCGTAACATAGAGAGAGTAGCAGAAGAGAAGCGACATAAGAGGAAGTCGAGAGGCATTTTGAGTAGTTATAGTGATTGTAGGATATTCTTCGTGAATAATTCGTGAACGTAAGAAGATGAATGAAATCTATTGTATCACATAGCGCAAATAAAATGTCATAAATATAATAAATAATAAAATATTTTGTGGACGTAGCCTAGGAGGGGGTAAACCATAGTAACTCTATGTCGAATTATGTTTTGAATGGTTATTGATTCTTGTATTGTGTTAATTCATGTCTGTATGGTGTTATTTCTTTCCTTTATTGTGGATGAATTTTATATTCACTATTATTGTTGATAGATTAATGCATAATAGTCTTAAGTGTATTCTTTAATACCAAATGGCATGAATATGGAATGATATGTATAAAGAATTAAGTAACGAGGACAAATTAACTAGGCTGTAGTGCACAAGAGGATTTTGTAGGTATGATAGAGCATGTATCCCTTATTTTCACCATCGCTGCATAATTTGGGTTCTTGCAGTCCCCATAAAGATACCTTGGGTGAGAATTTGTATGCTTGCAGGTGATGCCAAAAGGGTCGATATCTATAAGGTTTTTCTGGACTACTTTATTTGAACCTAGGGTCTTGAACCTTCCTGCATGCCCATGCCAACAATGGCTATTGGAGGTGTTTTATAGTATGCACCCAACAAGATAGAGTCTTTGTAGACTTTGGGGCTAAGGTCATTGATGGGGGTAGTATTTTGGTCCCCACGAAAGGAAGAAACCACATTGTCAGGATGAAGTTAGGCCTGGGGGTCATGGTAAGCCAGTTGATCGATGGTGAAAATCATCCCATTGTGGGAGAAAATCATATTACGAAAAAATGATGAGGCCACAACCTTCATGGCATAGATGAAGATATGTACTAACAACAAGTTATATTATAGAGGGGAATATATCACCTACAAATCAACATGGACTTATTTCCCCCCTAGCTTGATGGGACAATTATGGTATAGGCCCTAGGTTTGGGAGGTCAAACATCATATGCTTGGATAGAGCTTGTAGATGAGACAAGGGTAGGGGATCTTATGTGCTACCAAACCGGAGCAGACATGATTCATGTGGATGCACCTTCATAAAAAATACAATGATGGAGCTTGTACTTGTTGATGGTCACTAGGATATTGAAAGAAATAGAAGAGGGCAAGCATAAATGATAAACTTGATCAATATAGAAGGTTATCATGTGATCATATGAAGGTAAAAAAATCCTAGGGTAGCAAGCAAATCCTCCATCTATGAGGGGCATGTATGAAGGACCTCACAGGATGATATGGCAACAAGGGCTTGGTTTAGGTGCTCAATATTTCTATAATGCTCAAATTCCTTCCCATGAAGGTGATCAACATTCCACTGAACTGGAACCTTTGGGACCTCCAAAGAGATCTCAATAGATGGTTGAGGGATCTGTAAATTCCCCAGGGTGCATGGGCGAGGATCAAAGGGAAAGATTGGTTATGACTCAAGGTGCATACCATATTGGTAGGATCGAGAAGTGAGATTCACATCGACTAAATCCAACATGAGAATATGGTAAGTACCATTACCATATGGGTGAGGAACAATGGCAAGGGAAGGGGGAGGGGGAGCATAAGTGGTCACCAACCCATGGGTTGAGAAATGGTTTTGCAACATAGTCAAATACAATGAGGATGGATGGAAAGGTTGGGCATTGGTTCACTGAGAATATTCAAAGTCTTCTTAGGTTCGAAACATGATGGGGAGGAGAGGAAACTCATGAGTGTAATGTCCATAGAAACTGCCACAAACATAAGGTTTATTTTTGTGGAGAGGTTGGTTCTTCCCCATTTTGGGTACTGGCTTGGTTCCATCAATTTTATTGGGGTTAGGTTGGTCATCTCGAGTGTTGGGGGTTGGGTTGGAGGTTCTAGGATCCCTAAGGTCCCTGGTTCTGGTTATTCTGATTCCATTTTCTCTTGCTATTTCTCCTACTCTGAATGGGAGGAAGGTTAGCATTTTTCTACACATATAATTTTCCTTGTGGAGTGATCCAGGTGGATATTGGGGGCCACCCTCCTGTACCAACTAGCTCAAAACCGCTTTCTGGCAATTTTGGCAATTTACTATTTTTAGCAGTTTTAACTTTCGGGGCCATTTTGAGGGCCTAAATGAAGGTTTTTCAGGATAGAGATTCTCAATGATATTTGAAGGCATTATTGAGCCCCCAAAATAAATATCCTCGATGATACCTTTCTAAAGGGTTATCATATTCCTAAAATAGAGATCGTATGCAAAAGTTACAACCTCGGGAAGTTGATGTACTAACTTACCTAGACGGGGCCCACATGACTTTTGGCGCTTCATCTCCTAGGATTAGGTTTTTGGATGTCTAGGGTTTTTCACATTCTTTTTTATTGTAAAAAGTCCTTTAGAGCCTCATTGTAATAATCTTCTTGCGAATGAGCGCAACCATCACATCTCTTCTCAGAGATAAGTTGCCACCATTCCAACAAGCTTGTTTCCACTGCATTTTACAATTTCATCTTATTTCCTCATTGAATAGAAAACCATTTTTACTATATCTTTATTATTTTGTGTTAAGAACTTGTTAATAATTTCTATTCATTTCATTCTGCTCATAAAATATGGATCAATGGTATCATAGAGGTCTTCCCCTTGTGATCTTAATGCATGTCCCCAATGAGGTCGGAGTACAAAGAATTGGGTCTCAAGCTTGTTTCTCTTGAGGACAAAAGCTCTTGCATGCCCAAGCGACCTCTCATGGCAGGAGAAAATAAATATGATGGGACAGGAGATCCTTTCAAACTGTTGATTGAGGAAGCCCTCACGAAACAAATGAATGAGATGATGGATAGTTTAATGCAAATCCCTCGACGGATACCAATAGGTGACATATCTTCTTTGAGCGGAGGCGCCACCCCATTCAAGGTACAAATAAACTTCGATATTCCTATATTTGAAGGTCAGATAGAAGCATATACTGTAGATAAGTGGTTGAACCTACTAGAAGGGTATTTTTTTGTCCATAACTTTTCAAATAGAGAAAAGATTACTTTTTCACTCCTCAAAGCCATTCCCCATGTCAAATATTGGTGGGAAAATTTCTGTGACCAAAAGGAAATAGAGGAATCCTCATTATTTAGAGTCATGTCCACCTGGGAATCCTTCAGGGATGCTATTAAGGAACAATACTACCCTGTCAGAAGTTATGACGAATTGTATACCAAATGAACCACACTACGGAAAGAAAGAGACCAAGCAGTGCCATATTTCACAAATATCTTCCATACATTGCGCACCAAGATGGGTATCAAATATTCAGAGCAAGATCTAGTGCTCAAGTATCACAGTTATCTGAATAGATACATCCAGACTGAAATAGAATTTCTGGACATCTCATCCTTGGGCACGGCCTACCGATATGTCGTCAAAATTGAGCAGAAGATCAAACAAAATATGCAACAATTCAGGCCTGGGAACCCCTCACAACAAAATCCAGGAAAGGGCGGCCCTAACCTATAGAAAAAAGGATAGAGTAAATATGGATAGTATCAGGACAACCAATCCAAGTCGCAAGCAAAGAAGGACACCGAAAAGACAAAGAATGATACCGGGAAGTGGTATGACTTCCATAACATCCCTTGGCATAACACTATTGACTATCACTCAAAGCAATCATTGGTGGACGAAGTCAAAGCCTCTGAATCTGATGCAGGTTCTGAATCTGAGCCATAACTAGAAAGGGGAAGATGGATCATTGATGCGGAACCCAGTGCCACTGTTGCTACCACCAATCTCCATCCTGGTGAACCAGACGATACAGAATAAGGAGAACGCCTCTTCCATTCACAGATGTGGGTAAAAGGCACCCCGTTGCACTTTATCGTTGATAGAAGTAGCTAGAGGAACCTCATCTTAGAAGAGGTTAGCAAGCAACTGGCCCTACTGACAACCCCATGGACATAACACTACACCATTGGATGGCTCCACCAAGGAAGCGATATCCGTGTCATCCAATAGTGCCAAATTTCATATGACATCAAGCCCTTCAAAGAAGAGATATTGTGTGATGTTTCTCCTCTCGAAGTTTGTGATGTTCTTTTGGGCCAACCTTATTTATGGAAATGCCATGTTGTATATGAGTCTAGGCCTCGTAGTGTTATTATTACTTTGAAAAGGAAATTGTACAGGATACCCGAGGCAGACCCACCTAGTGTTATTTCCTTGATCTCTATTAAGCAATGCATGAAGGTCATCTCTCAGACGAGGAAGTTTTTCTTCTTCGTGATTCTCTCTCAGAATAAGATAAAGATCACAGCCACATCCAGGGTCTCTGTGGGCTACCTCTCCACATAGAAGAAGTAAGAAAATAAGGTTATGGAAGAATACTAATATATATTCTCCTCACCTACTGGGGTACCGCTGCACTTACATGTCAAGCACCCCATCGATCTAACCCCTAATGCACCGCTACCCAATGGGCCAGTCTATCGTCGCTCTCCGTTAGAGAATGAGGAGATCAAGCAACATATCCAAGAACTTCTCCACAAGGGGAACATCTATCCCAGCACATCACCTTGTGGGAGCCCAATCGTGTTGGTACAGAAGAAATATGGAACCTAGCGACTCTGCATTGATTACCGAGCTCTGAATAAAATCACAATAAAAAACTGGTACCCAATTCCTCGAATCGACGACCTCCTTGATCAACTCACGGGGTCCAAATACTTCAGTAAGATTGAGCTAAAGTCTAGCTACCACCAGGTCTCGATAGAACAGAAAGATGTATGAAAAACTACCTTCAAGCCAAAGGAAGGCCTTTTTGAATGGTTGGTCATGCCCTTTGGTTTGACAAATGCTCCAATCACTTTCATGAGGATGATGGACGATATACTGCAACCATTCACCAATACTTTTATAGTGTTGTATCTGGATGACATTATCATTTACAGAAATACTTGGGCCAAACACTTGCAGCATATTCAGTAGGTTCTGCACACCCTGCGGCAACACAAGCTATATGCCAACTTGGAAAAATGTTCATTCGGCATGGACATGGTCCATTACCTGGAACACATCATTGATCCACATGGCGTACATGTGGATCCAACCAAGATCCAATTCATTCATGACTGGCCAGCCCCAATCACACTCACTGAGCTTCAGAGCTTCTTGGGGCTTGGAAATTTCTACCACAGGTTCGTATTAGGATTCTCCCATATTGCATGCACCCTCAACCAAATAACTAGGGGTGGTGGTAAGGAGAAATTTGCATGGGGCCGGTCCCAACAACAAGAGTTTGATGATTTGAAGCATCACTTGTGCTCAACCCCATTACTTTCACTACCAGACCTACAACAACCCTTGGAGATCAAGACATATGCTTCAGACTATGTGGTGGGCATCATTCTCACTCAGCATGGCCACCCCATGGCCTATCATAGTGAGACACTATCAGATTTTGTCCGTAAGTAACCTAATTATGACAAATAAATGTACTCCATTGTGCAAGCCTACCACCAGTGGAGACATTACATTCTTCGGAAGGAGATGGTCATCCACACTGATCATAAGCCATTGCAGTTCATGCAGACACAACGAAAATTGTAGAATGATAGCCATCATAAGTGGTCCACATACTTGCAACATTTCCACTTTAACATCAAGTATAAAACATGAAGCACTAATCACCTTGTTGATTACCTCAAAAGACCGCTAGTTGCACCACTCACCACGGTGCTAGAATCTTGCAACCATGAGACGTATGGATGGCTCCAACTCTATGAGACAGGTTCGGACTTCACCACCACCTACCAAATGTTGGGTAAAAACACATTTGTAAATAATTGCCATCTTTAGGATGGGTTGTTGTGTCATCTGGGCCATATCTGTGTTCCATTAAGTGAGTGAGAGAATATGAACTGGGAAGCCCACTACAGTCCAGTGGCAGGACACTTCAGTGTCGAAAAGACAGTGGCAATGCTACAGAAACATTTCTACCGGCCAAAACTTCAACAGGAGGTTAGCAAGTATATTAGGTCCTGCACTGCCTGCGTTATTTCCAAAACGACCACTAAGAAACATGGCATGTACACCCCTCTTCCTACTATTGACAGGACATGGGAATCCATCTCAATGGACTACATGTCGGGCCTCCCATCCATCAAGTGGGGAAATGATTATTTTTTTGTGGTTTTTGATTTCTTTTTTAAGATGGCGATTCTAGTTTCCAGCAAGAAAAACCTCACAACAGAGGTCACTACAAAATTCCTCTTTGAATGAGTCTGGGTACATTTTGGAATCCCACAAACCATTGTCTCATATCAGGACAATCGATTTCTCGGCACATTCTGGTTGAGCCTATGGTCACTGCTAGACACCAAGCTCACCAAATCCATGACCTTCCACCCCCAAACAGATAAACAAACTGAGGTTGTAAATCAAATGATTATGCATATCATTCACATGTATAATTCAAAGAACCCTTGCAAATGGGATGAGAGCCTTCCCTATGTCAAACATAGCTACAACTGAGCCCTTCATAGCTCAATAGGACACAACCCCTTTCAGGTGGGGTTGGGATTCCAGCCATTAGGTCCCCTAGATGTTTCACTTCCCCTTGCGGTCACCTCAACCGACTCATCTCCTGCTCCAACTAAAGCTGACAAAGCCACCTATTTCATTGAGCGGATCCAGCACATCCGCCAACAAGTTCAGGATATCTTACATAATTCTAGTGACAAGTACAAGCAATGCCATGATCAACATTGGGTGCCACATAAGTTTTAGTTGGGCGACAAATTTTTCTTGCACTTGCAGAAAGAACGCCTTACAAGACCCCATCGGAAGCTTTTCCCATTCTGCTATGGGTCGTACACCATCACCAAGGCTATGCGGGATAATGCGTTTGAGCTCAACATTCTTCCTTTTGTTTCCCTGTACCCAGTGTTCAACATGGATCTCCTTTGCCGTTATTTCCCACCACTATTGAACACCTCAGAAGCAGAAGAACAACTGACACCAATAGAGCTCAACCCCGAATGCATACAACAGTAATTTAGTGATCATATTGTGGACACAAAAACCAAGGGCCCTCGACAACAAAGGATCCAGCTTTATCGAGTCGTCAAAGAAAGGAAGCTCCTGCACCAAGGCAAGTGGCTCACCCGGGGCCAAATTCAACAGTAATTTTCTCATCTGATGGGGGAAATCAACGCAATGGATACCATTGCTTCCTAAGGAGGGATGATTGATCCAGGTGGATATCGGTGGCCACCCAACTTTTCCAACTAAATCAAAACCGTTTTCTGGTAATTTTGGCAATTTACTATTTTTAGCAGTTTTAACTTCTGAGGCCATTTTGAGGGCCTACATGAAGGTTTTTTGGGATTGAGATTCTAAGTGATAGTCAAAGGCATGATTGAGCCCCCAAAATGAATATTGTCGACGATACCTTTCCAACAGGCTATGATACGCCTAAAACAAAGATCTTATGCAAAAGTTACGATCCCGACAAGTTGATGTAGTAACTTACCCAAACAGGGCCCACATGACTTTTGGCGCTTCATCTCCTAGGATTAGGTTTTTGGATGTCTAGGGTTTTTGGCATTCCTGTTTATTGTAAAAAGGCCTTCCAAGCCTCATTATAATCATCTTCTTGTGAATGAGCGTAGCTGTCACATCTCTTCTCAGAGATAAGCTGCCACCATTCCAACAAGCTTGTTTCCACTGCATTTTATAGTTTCATCTTATTTCCTTATTGAATAGAAAACCAGTTTTATTGTATCTCTGCTATTTTGTGTTAAGCACCTATTAATAATCTGTAGTCATTTTTGTTCTACTCATAAAATCCGAATCATAGAGGGGTTCATGAGGAATATATTGGACAGGGGGAGAACCTATGGGTGGGATAGATGTTGTTGTTGGTGGACCAGAAAAGGATAATAATGGTTTGTGGTAGCCCCATAATATGGATTCCCACACCGAGGACCTTAACCATGGTAATGTGACTAATAAGGAGGTGCAAGGTAGGATATACTCATGCCCACTTGAGATGAGACATGTTATGGTCCTTAGGTGGGGTCGAGTATCCATAAGGAGTGGGGGACCCACCATAAGGAAAGGAATATCCACTATTTCCATGTGGTGGTGGTGGAAATGAGGGAGAGACAAATCCAATGAGACCATTGGTGGCATGGGAGGTGTCAGGAGTGGTTGATTCACTTGATTGGGTTCAAGGGACATTGGGGAAGATGGTGTACAGATACCCATATTGAGTGTAGATCAAATCGTATCGTTGGGTATTTTGTATGGCCTCTTCCTCATTCTTAGGAAATTTCATGAAAACATCCTTGGCAATGGGAGGAATGAGGAAATTCAAGAAGAAATACTTGAGGAATATGTCATCTAGATTGGATTTTCAGAAGCCACAATGTCTCTGCCACTAATGGATGTGGTTTGGTGACATGAAGTAAGGATTTCAATCCCCATTCCATGGAAAATAGGGAGCTGGAAGAAGGCGAGGAACACCTTTGCAATGGACTCAAAGGTATGGTGATATTTCCATGGTTGATCTATGTACCACGTTGTAGTGGCACCCATAAAGGTTCACTTGAAAAGATGGAGTCCTCTATAATGGAGTTCGAGGAACACGCGAAGTGGAAGGACATCACGTGGTTCAAAGGGTCTTATCCTAACTCTCACTCAAACTTGGGGATGTCATAGGGAAACTTGGTGGGCATGGGGAGTCAATTAGGATCATGGTGAATGGGATCATTGATCAACTAGTTCAGGTCAGGGATACTCAAACAATCCATTAAAGGAAAGGAGGTTGAGGTAGTTCTGGCCATGGGGGGACTAGAAGGACATGGTCCTAATGGAGGAGGTATAGGGTGAGAATCCCTTGTACCAGTACCTCACAAAGGGGATGGGTTTTTAGACTCTGAGGAACTAGAATTGGAAGGAGGAATAAGGTGGGAGGACTTTCCTTGTTGGATGGATATGAGGGCATGTCGGATGAGAAAATTGGGAAAATTTCCCTTTAGCATACAACACTGCTTGTTTAAGGGAGCATTGGTGTCCAAGGTGAGTTTTGAGTTTCAAACATGTTTCAATGTTTTTGGTTTGTAAATTGTTTTGGTGTGTTGATGAATCTGTGTATTTGAGTTCAATTGCTTAAAAGTAGATTATTGATGACATAAAATAAAATGATGAAAGTAAATAAATTTTTGAAAAGAAAATACAATAAATGTATAAACTTTTATGAACACAAGAGATACAAATCAAAAGGGTAAAGCGATGAATTTTCCTTTTCAAAGGTAGAAGAATGGATGCAAGTGAAATAAGAAATCTAAAATGCAAACTTTTATTTCCAAAAAGTGTAGCTAAATTTCAATGGTGAATCCCTATCAACAAGTAAAAATAAAAGGACAAATGGTATTTATCTTCACTAAGGGATTTCATATGCAACTACAACCCATTGAAGGTTTTGAAACAACAATGAAATGGCATCCGATGGCATTAACAATTAGAAAATAACTATGTGCAATCATATCGAATCTATGGTCCTACCCTATATGGTTCTTTATTGTTCTTTTGAATGCATTGAAGATGGTATGCAAGGCAAGAAAATAATCTAAGGGAGTGTTATACTAGGCATCACAACCTCCATTTTTCTTGGAGTCTTCCTGAAAGTCCATTTCCTTCCCAAGAAAATGGGACACCTCCTTTTCACCTTTTTCACCTTGAAGAGTTACCATGGTTTTTGGTCCTTGTTAATGTCTCTCTAGTCATTTTTCTTAATGCTTCAAGCCTGGTTTGGTTCAATTATTTGTTTTTATACTTAGACAAATTTGTAAGAATTCTTCTTTTGGTTATTGGATGAGTTCCTGTCAACTCCTCCGGTACGCACTGAAGGACTTCATACAAAGTATTTCAAAACACATAACTTGTAACCAACAAGGTTAAAATCAACCTCTTTGATACAACCAAATTAGTTTTTAATAACTACGTTGGTTGAACCAGAGAAGTTTCCTTGATCATCGTCAATACGCTACGTGTTAATTGGAAGACTTCGTCTAAATATCTCTGAAACACAAAAGATATAATTGGAATACTTCTCGTTATGGTTCCAGTGTACTCAGAGAGCTTCCAACTAATTCCCCTGATGCCTTAAGGAGTCAGTGCACTTCATGTCATCTCTTCCGAAAAGAAAAACTGGTGCAATTCCCATCATGTGCTCCAATGCACACCAGAAACTTTCACACAATCTCCTCTGACGTAGCCGAAGCTCTTCCAAACATTGCCTCTACTAAATACTTTAATTCCCCAGGTGATCTCAAACCATGTGCCATACCTATAAAAGGTACGCCCCATCCCATCCTTTGCATCATTTTCCTGTCACTAAAAAGAGACAAGAGTTCCGAGTGATCAAGGAACGAGACACCCCCACCCACGAAAAGTATCGACCTGCTGGTGTTGCACTCCTCCCCATCAACATGCCATATTTATATACGTATTCCTTAAGACTCTTCTTGGCAATGTTATATGTATATGTATATATATTCCTGAGATTTAGAGTTAGGGATTTGTTCTTAAGATTGAGGTCATCGATTCTTTCAACTGCTCCCTTAACATTGGCCTTCGCTAGTTATACCTTCACTAGTTTTTTAGTCACCTCTAGCCCCTCCACCTTCACCCCATGAGAAACCCCCCAACCGCGGTCCTTTTCGGCCTCGACCATATCTCGAGCTCCCATGCCCTAATCATTATTATTCCTCTGGGTTTGTTCGAACCTCAATCTTTCCTCATCTCTGGCTCTTAGCCAGGGTTCACTCATCTGGCAATAAAATTAAACCCTCGAATCACCAAATCCATACACCCATATTGGAAATAATCAAGCCTTCGTCACCCCAAACTTAGCCAATAACTTATAAACTATTGCCGTGCAATAGACGAGATAGGTTTCATAGCTTCCAATGTTTTTTTACTATGAATGCTTCCATATACTCGATGACAATGTTAACATGATCTTGGTCGGTAAGTGTACCAAAAAACATTAACAACATTGTTTCTGTTTGACCAACGGTGTTAACATAAACTCCACTGATATAACCATAACCTTGCTATAACCCTCTTGGCCTTGGCCGAGAACCCATTTTGAGACTTACTGAAAATTTCGGGTGCCATTTTTATATTTCAGAGAAGTTAGTAAGATTTCTTCCAGTCTTCACCAGAGGAATTTATAAGATCACTTCCGGTTTTCACCAAAGGACTTTGCATTACCATCAATGGTATTCACTGAAGAAATTTACATAAACCCCTCCAGTGTTAACCTTTCAATATTAGAGAACTTAGAACGAATGTTTCCGATCTGACGGACAACTTTAACATAATAGCCTCCAGTATTTTCCGGAGGACTTTGCATGATTTCCTCTGGTCTTCACCAGAGGACTTAACATGAACTTTTCCAATGCTAACGATGATTTTGATAAATTGTGAAGCAAAGAGAGATGCAGAGAGAAAGAATAGAACAATATATTGAAATGTATAAAGAAGTACAGAACTCAGAAGATACTCAGAAGATTGTTACAATGTAAGATGGTTGAGCTAAATATGCTCAAGCAAGACGAAAATAGAAAGTACAACTGTCCAGTACAACTGGCAGTGTACGGTCATACTGTTGAGGGTACAATATATTTAACACTCCCTCTTAGACTCAACAGTTACAATCAACAGCACTAACTATGCCTAAGTGCTGTCTCT
>ML782064.1:309587-323683 GCA_009831015.1 Picea engelmannii | reverse complement strand
TGGAGAAATTAGAAGTGGACCCAACCCTAAAACAAGGAAAGTGGGCCAAGTGACCTAGAAGATGTTTTTAAGGAAGCTACTTGGAGAGTATAAATAAGAGGCAAGGCTCTCTCATTTGAATCACACTTGAGCATATTGAATATATGTATGTGTCTGAGGTAACCAAGGATATATAAACCATAATTATGAGTGAAGGTGAAGAAAAGAAGGCCGAAATGCAAGGAAGGATAAATTCTTTTGATGGTGCCTTATAAGGTATGTTATTTACAGGTCATTTTCACCATTTTCGCTATAACGTTTTTTCTATACTAATTCTGACCATGAAATTTCTATGCAAGTGAGAAAACATATCCAAGTATTTGTGGTAAAAAATTCAGCTTGTGGTTCATTGTATTTTTGGAGTTACACTACGTGGAAAATAGGGTTTGTGGCCAGTCTTGAAACTAATCAAAATCAGGTGTTTCGGGTAAAAACGTCATAACTTCTTCATAATAGATCCAAATTCAGTGATACCAAATGAGTTAGTTAGGGGAGTGTCTATAGTATTCTGTGTAATAGTTTTAGATTAGTTCATCAAATATTTTGTGCGGGGCACGCTCTACAAGGTTGCTCTTTAGAATAAGCAAGAATTCAGCAAGGTATGTTATTTTTGCTATAACTCATTTTATGAGAGGTTCCAAGTAGTGACACTTAGAGGAATTGCATAAAACACACTGAAGAACATTGTATATGAGTTTCATATCTTTATACATTACAGGTTCAAATTCATGATTACTTCAAGTTAGGGTTGTTGACTAATCCAAAACTAGGCATGTGAGACTAAAGAAAAGTTTGATGAAAATGCTAGTCTCTTGTTTTTAAAGTCAAGGAAGGTTTGCAGGAATGTAATCATATACACCAGGTATGTTATAGATATACAAATCATATTTGGATGAAATTGATAAGGGATTTTGGTTGTGGTACATGTTGAGTACATGGTTGAGACAAGTAGTTGATGAGTTGGTGCACATACATGAGGTGTATATTGTTGATGTTGGTACATACTGATGAGTCATTTTTGATGATTATCTGACACATGATTGATACATACTTGGTATATGGTTGGATTCACTTGTTTATGGTACAGGTTGATTACAGGTTGGTGCATGGTTGATGCACTTATTTATGGTATAGATTGATTACAGGTTGAGGTACAGGTTGATGCATGGTTGATGAATGGTTCAGATTTATTGGTACAGGTTTACAATGGTATATCTCACAGTGATAGTGTGGCAGTGGTTCCACCATTCTACTTCTACTTCAGGGTAGCAGGACAGGGCAAGGACAGGTGGTTGTAGTCACCTTCCAGTTGTAGCCAGAGAACATTGGGGGTTGTAGCCTCCTTCTAGTTGTAGCCAGAGAATTAGGGAGTTGGAGCTTCCCTCAGGTTGTAGCCTGAGAAACTAGGGGGTTGGAGCCTCCTTCAAGTTGCAGCTGGAAAACAAAGGAAGTTGGTGCTTCCAATGAATGTTATTCTTTAAGAGATATAAGAAAAAACATTCTGTGGTTTTCTCTCGATTGGGGTTTCCATGTAAAACACTAGTGTACTGTGTATGTGTGTGATTGTTTATTTCTTACTGCTCATTATTGGATAATAATTCCACATTGATATAACATTTGAAGAAAAATGATTATAATTACGCTATTACTGATTCACCCCCCCTCTCAGTAATCCAACAAGAAGAACATAAAATTGAGATTAAATATTTCATAAATGCAGTTAGCATAGGTTCTCATTCAAAGTCCTAGGTTCCTCCCTTTCTAATTACATATGAAAACTTTAATTTCAATGTACATAATTGTTTAGCGGATTCTGGTGCTTCCTCCAACATCATGTCGTACTCAGTTTTCTAGAGAATAAATGTTGTCCCATAATTTACTACCACAAGGATCATACAATTGGATAGGTCAGATATTAAAATAAGACGTGAAATTAAATATGTTATGATTATACTTGCATCTGATCCTAGGGTCCATTAGGTTATTGACATTGTTGTTGTTGATATTCACAAAAGTTATGGTTTACTACTGAGCATGGACTATTCTACTAAGACTCAAGGTTACTTCTCTATAGATTGGTCCCACTTATGGATCCCATACAAAGTTAAGATAAACCAGATATGGGCAAACAATGAGGCTCATATGAAGCATATGATAACATAACTGGAAAGTAAAAATGATCCCATTAGATTCACCCAAATTGTTTTGGTAAATTATCTTTTAGAGACTGAGCATGGTTGTTTTGAAGCACAGTCATCTCCAATTTGATCATATATACAATCCTAACTCCTTACATGGACTCATAATGATTCTTGTACTATATTAAAAAAACTAGGTTTTTGTGCAACTAACAAATCTATATATATTAACATGTGGTCAATGTTCTTTGATGGATCCAAATTTTAAGAAGGATTTGGGTAGGATGTATCCTTATTGATATATAACAATGTAAAAATCTCATATCCTACCCTTTATAATTTGAATACACCCACAATAACTTTGAATATGACTCCTTGGTCCAAGGCCTGAAAAAGGCCATCGACCTTAAGGTAAAATGCCTTCGAGTATTTGGTGATTTGGAGATAGTTGTTTGAAAAGTAAGAAACATTATTCATTGTTTATCTCCCCACTTGAAAGGTTATAAACATGAGGTATGGAAATTTTTCCATTCCTTTGAATCATTTAATATTACTTCTATAGCTTGTGGTCAAAACACTAATGCAAACATTTTAGTGAATACAACATACAGGTTCACACCCACTAATGACGGTTTTTATGTTGAAATAATTTTCAAGACTTCATTACTGGATAACTTCACAAACTAGATGGTATTTAATAATGATACTCATATTATAAATTTCCTCACTAGCTCTGATGTGTTATAGGATTTACTGATAGATGAATAAGTGCATGAACAAGATCTCCAGGACTACTGGAAATAATCATGTAAGATAAAAGAAAATTGTATATCGAAGAATGTATTATCGCTTGAAAAGTTGTTTGGAAAAAAAAGTTCATAATGTTGGAAATTTGGTTCTCATTGATGTAAACCCTGATAAATAGGTGAAGTATCATTGATTGATTGGTTTGAGAAGAATTATCAATATTGGACATATTTTTATGAAGGTGACTTGAATGTCAAGCATTGTTAATATTGGACATAATGTTATGAAGGTTCGACATAATGTTATGAAGGTTCGACATAATGTTATGAAGGTGACTTGAATGTTAATCATTTCCAATATTGGACATAATGTTATGAAGGTGACTTGAATATCAGTAGAAATATAATATTGACTAATATATTGTATGAGCTTGATACACTCATTCTATATTGTATAATGTTGATTTTGTGTCATTAACTTCCATGCAAAAAAGAAGAAACTGTGAAGAGATTGTCTAGATAAAAAGGGTAAATGGAAAATCCAATATGGATCCAAACAAATCACAAATAAATAATCTAATAAGACATGGTTCATGAAAAGTGATTATAAAAATATGAATTGAAGAAGAGTATAGAGATGAGATAGAATGTCAATGGTGTATATTTGGTGAGGAAGCATTGACACCATCGAGTCACAAGTCGATTTGATTCAAACAACAATAAGGTCAATTATATGCAATATGATCAACTGTAAGATGAGTCGAAGATAAGTCGACCGATTGCAAGCCTATAGATTGACGAAAGTTGGAGAAGACAAGTCACTCGATTTCAATATGATTCGACTAACTCTGGGTCGAAGTCGAAGGAAAATTGAGTCGGGAAATGCAAGTCGGCCAAAGGAAGTTGAGATGACCAAAGTCGAATTTCTCAAGTCGGTTTTCTTCCAAGTCGAGTCGGTCCAAGAAAGAAGTAACCTAAAGGTGGAAGTTGAATAAAACTAAAACACAAGTCAGTTCGAGGCTAAAGCAAGATGGGTCGATTAGAATTGAAACACTCAAGTCTAAATTTCTCCTAGTTGAGTCGACCAAAAATATGTTTGTTGGTCAAATGAGGAAGAAAATACGAAAAAGGGTGAGACAATGTCAAACCTTTAGTGACTAGCTACTGAGAGGGAACCGATTTTAATATAACGATAAGCTAAAATGATTACAAGTTGATTTTAAATAATCACCGACAAAGGGGACATGTGGAGGTCGATTTATACATTCATGAAAAGGTAATATGTACTAAAGTCGATATGGCATCCAATGACGAAAGAAAAATATGGGCAAGTTTCCTTCAAAGAACTGTTTGTAAAGGAAATTATGCACACTTTCTAGGGAAATTTCTTAAGTGTTGGCTAATTGGGAATGTTCTGCAAAAAACCCATGTCGTAGAATTTTAAAATTTTCTTCCATCACTCCAAAATATTGATACGAAAATCGTTGTCTAAATTGGTGTACGAAAATCAATTAATAGAAGTTACCATTTGTGTTAATTAAATGAAGGGGTGCAATGTTACATTCCAAAAGGACACATTGTTTAAAGTGGCACCCTTTGCAGGACTATATAAGTAAAAGAATATGAAGGGAAGAATATGTCTTGGTGGATATATATATATATATAATGGATTGAATGAAAGTTCATTCTATTAGGTTGGTGTTTGTTTACAAGTTGAGTCTTGTCATGAGGATTGGATTCCTCAAATCTCAGTTGGATATACAATCAATAATATGGGTCTTTTTATGAGGGTTGGATTCCTCATTTCTCAGTTGAATCTAAGAACTACAAGTTGGGTCTTGTACCAGAGAGTTCGATCTTTCGTATTCATTTGAAGTTGAAGATATTAAATGATTTATTTTATTCATATTCATTCAAGTTAAATAAATAAAATAATGTTATTTTATCTATTGCATGCAGTGTTTGTTATACATGTTTATGAATAATTAATTGAACTGCATATAGCTTATTCAGTTAATTTAATTAATTTAGGAAAGTGTGAAAAGTATCCAAAAGTTCCAAAAACTAATTCAACACCCCTCTCTTAGTGTCAGGGTGTGTTTCAACAATTGGTATCAGAGCAAGGTTTCTTCAAGGAAAAATATTCTAATCACAAGAAGGAAGATCCTACTAAACACAAAAATAGATGAACAAATGGCTCTCTCCAGAAATGAAGCTCCTATATTTGATGGAACAAACTACTCTTCATGGAGGGAAATAATGAAAATATATCTGAAGTCAAGAGGATCTAGAGTTTGGAACTGAGTAGTAAGCCTTTGTACTTAACTACCTCAACAAACAAATCCAAAACTGCAAAAGAAGCAAAAAGAAACAATTCAATGTAATTAAAAGCAATCCAGAATGGACTTTCAGACCGAATCAAAGAAAATATGGGACACTACACTTTTTCTAAAGTATTATGTCTCCAACTAGAGAGTTCTTATCAGAGTAAAGAAAAAAAAATAGAGAAATAAGAAAATACCATCAAGGAATTGGTGCAATCCCCAATCATAAATAAATAAGAAAACTCAAACAAGGAATTGATGCAATCCCCAATCATCAAAGAAGAAGACAACTCAAACAAGGAATTGATACAATTTATAGTCATCAATGAAGAAGACAAGTCCATAAAGGAATTGATGCATACCTCAGTAATCCATGAAGAAAAAATACTAAATCTTAAGAGTGATGTTATAGCTACATTAGAAGAGATTCATATGGAACTAGGAATTGGTGTATATAATTAAGATCATGTGGAGGCTCTTGACAATGTCGAATACATAACTATGTGTACTCTAGAAGAGTTGGATAAACTTAAAAAGAAAGATATGTTTCTACTACAACAGTTATATCAATCTAACAACCATTAAGAGAAAGAAGAAAAGATTCATCTATAAGACAAAGAATAAGAGATCAATAGATTAAATACTGGAGTTGTTGATATTACAAAATAAATGAATGAGTTGAAGGCATATGAAAAACTCAATAAATGCACATAAGAATTAGAAGAAAAAAAATATATGGTCAACCGTCTGAAGACTCAACTTGAAGAAACTAAGGAAAGTGAAGAATCCCTTGAAGATCCAATTGACTAAAAAGGAAGAATTGTGCCACACATTGGAATTGGAAGTCATCAACCTCAAAATTATTCATCTACAAAACAAGGAAGAAATCAAAATATTGAAGACTCGAGTTGTTGATCTAACAAAAGAAATAGAATAGTTGAAGACATATGAAAAAACCAATAAATGCACATAAGTCTTGGATGAGACAGAATAAATATTCATCAGTCTAAAGAATAAACTTGAAAATCTAAGGAAATAGAAGAAGACTTGAATATCTAGTAGACTAAAATAGGAAGAAACAAGTCACATGTTGGAATTGGAAGTTATCAACCTAAAACAAAAGAATGAAAAGTCAAAATCAACTGTCAAATTCTAGAATATCTTAGCCATCCTAGGTAATTTCTGGAACAGTCAAAGACCAACCAATGAAAAAAAAAGGTCTTGGGTACAATAAGAAAGAAGAAGATGGAAAGTGGAACACGATTCACAAACATGAGAAATAATTTTCCTTCTCAAAAGGAAAAAGTGCAATCACAAACCAAATACAAACCATGAACTTTGTTAAAGGAGGAAGCTATAAAAGTAAAAAAAAAAAAAAAAAAAACATATCAAAAAGAAGATTTCTCATGTCACAACTGACTCGAGTATGTAAACACCTTCAATGGTTATTGTTTTTCTTGTAAAAACTTTGGTCAAAAAGCATTGGAATGCAAGAGTCCTGAAAATAAAAAATTAGGAAGGTCCAATAACTTAATGAGATGTTGGATATGTAATTACATTAGGCACACAACAAAATTTTTTCATACCATGAGATGCTACAAATGTGATAAGTTTGGGCACAAATCCCAAGACTACAAGAAATCAATACAACTCATGAAAAATAATCCATACAAGTCAGGAAAGAAATCTAATGAACTTTGGAAGAATAAATGTCAAAGGAAAAATGTAGAAAAGAAAAGTTCATCAAACAGAGTTTCTTATGGAAAGATATGGAGAAGAAAATCTGAAGCAGAAAGAAAGAAAGATGGTGAAGATATTGCACCTAAAAATGAAGAAAATGATAACAATAAACTTATGGATGAAACTCCTAATAAGTATTGTCAAATTCAGAGCATTGCATATGAAGAGGAAGAAGCTCAAGGAAGAAGAATTTATAAATAAGAAGATGAAGAATGGTGCACAAAAAAATGATGATGATGATGAACTCTCAAAAGAAAATCAGTCTGTAGAATAGTGTGATGAATAAAAAAAATAATATCTAAAGAAGAAAGAAACAAAATGAGTTCAAAATATATAAAGACACAGTATGAACAGAGAAACATTATTAATGATATGAAAGAATAGTAAAGATCTATTGGAATCAAAGAACTAAATAATATCAAGAAGAAGAATAAATAGATCAAAAAGATCAATAAGCTTCACACCCTTGTCCATTATGACAAAGGAGAAGGAAGTAAAACCCTATTTGAACACAAAAATCCCAAGATATTGAGATAACAACTGGCACATTCATAGGAGGGAGGAAAGCAGTCAAATTTTTCTTTCGTTTGTCATTGATGTCAAAAGCGGAGAGATAAAAAATAAAAACAAAGTCCAAAATAAATGGGACAAAGATAGGGGGAGCATCACCTCATAGGGAGAATAAACTTAGTGGGAGCACCATCTCAAGGGGAGAAGAGAAATATTCTCTTTCTCATTGTTTTCAAAGGGGTAGAGATAAAGAGTAAAACAAAATCAGCTCAAAGGACTCAAAATATAGAATACATATCACAAGGGAAGTAATATTGTTTTACTAAGGTTTCCATCAATAACAAAGGGGGATATTGTTGGCAATTTGGTTTTCATTGATATTAACCTATATAAATAGGCGAACTATCATTGATTGATTGATTTGAGAAGCATTGTCAATATTGGACATATTGTTATGAAGGTGACTTGAATGTCAAGCATTGTCAATATTGGACATAATTGTTATAGAAAGTTTTTCCTCACCCCATTCAACTTGCTCAGAAGGAATTTCCATTTCCCTATGTAGACTTGAATTCCCCTTTTTCACTTCTCAGAGCCAAAAAATCATATTTTTACACATATGCATGCCCTACTAGTTAGACAACATGTGTATACGCAAGTTGCACCACTACATCCCGCATACATTAAGTTTGGTGCTCAAAATTAAAAATTCTGTGGGGTTGTCGTGTCACATCATGAAATCTATGATCCTTGACCTTCCATATACTAGAAACATCCAACTTGTCCCTTCAGTTCCATTTGAAGGCTATAAATTGGGCCATATCCAAACCATGGAGGAGGAGAAAATTCAACTTTTGAGAGCAAAGATACTCTAGAGAAATTTTCACTTCACATTGAGTCTGCATCCCTTTGTCCATTAAAGTATGAACACATTGTTAATCCCCCAAGATTTTCCCTATTTGATGGAGAACCTCATTTCCTCTCTTATATGAGCTTGCATTTGGTGGAGGATTGAAGTGGTGGAGGCCCAACTCGAAGGGACTTAGTTTCTTAGTTCTGAGATGTGTCGACACAAACATTTGTCACTTATACACTTATGTTGATCATTTTTTAATAGAAATACTCTTTTCTCATCCAATTGATATCTTGCAAATATTTGAATTATTATTCCATGGGTGTATTTTTTTATGAATGTTAATAGATTATACTATCGTATGTGATAACATGATATATTATCACCATATGCTTGCGTATCTTGGTTGTCGAGGACAATTTACATGTATAAAGCTTTGAGTCACGTGTTCAACGATGGTCTTCATCGAACGTCCAAATGAGGTAGGATCTTCACCTTGTCTTGTTAGCATTTTCATTTATATATCATACTTGGGATTAGAGGTGATTTTTGCAGTCCGTCTATTGTGGTTTACCCCATGCCATAGAGTGATTTTCCTTCTTGCATGATTGCTTGAAAGTCTATTTTTATTTTTCATCTAAGTTTCTCGGCCTTATCCTGTCCCTGGCAATGTTTTAATACATATACATAGATTTTCACTTGACAGACGCATACATACACGAGATATCCTTCTATAGGGCGCGTACATACGTGGTTTTTTCTTAAATAGTCACATACATCAACATTTTTAGCTTATTTTATGAGTTTGGTGTTTGGTGGGTGAGTTTTGATGGTTGTTGAGTCTTCTTGGGTCTCTGTCCTAACTATTGAGTGCTTGCAGAGTGATAGGAAACCTTTTTATTGTTGACTTTTCAGTCGATTTAATTTCTCATCATCTTTTTCATTGGTTGTCCTTACATCCTGGTCTGAGTGTTTTCTTCTTGGTATCCTCCTTGGCTTGTCTCTTTTTGCTTGTAGTAGGGTCTATATATCAAGCTACTATTAAGTCCTTGCATTTTCATTTATTTATAAATACAAAAATATACATTTTGCATTTTTGGCATTTTCTCTTTTGGGTTTTTAGTATTGATCTTGATACATATTGAAATATTTCATCTTATTGAAATTGCAGAGTTGAATTCAAAGTTTCATTTTAAAATCTCACCATCTTTTGAGAATTGAAGATTAAGACTTAGCTTTATGTTCATATCCATTTCTTTAATTTGTTGAGTAATAACATCATCAGTTTCACAACCACGTCTCTTAAGTAAACAAAGCCATTAAATGTAGCACTAATTAATTAAAATTGATTAGAAATTATTTCATTTTTTAGAGTACACAAACAAGCATAGGATATAGGTCCTTGGAATAGGATTTTGTGAGTAAAATTCTCCAAGGATATTAAACTCAACATATGTGTCTGACCAGGCAGTGGTGAAATCCATTGTGTAATTAGTGACGTTGAGATGCTCTTGTCACACCGGATTTAAGCATGAGGTTGCGGAAAGTTGGTTGCAAAGATATCCCTCTAATACCTTCTTAGCGTCAGAGATAGTTTTGGGGATCTATTCATATTTTGGGGTCTTGCTAGTACATTTACCTCGGTGAGAGGTGGTGCTTTCAATATTTTGGGCTTTTTTACCGTTCCCATACGGTGGGCTTGACTTACGACTGTTCTCCTGTGCAATGGTTATATAGTGGTGGATTTAGTTGCTTGACATAGGTAGCCACATAGGTTACTTGTAGGGGTTATTCTATAGGTGACAGGAGTCAAATAAGGGTCGAACAACACATGACCTTTATGGAGGATTACCTCTCCAGGGGGATCTGACCAACTACGTTGTTAATCCCGTGAGATCCCTTATAAATGATTATGATACCTCTGATCTTTTGAAGAGAGTCTTAGGCCCCTCTTGGGCAAGGCATACCTACTCTAGTGAGGGAGACCCCTTTTCAGCTACTATATTGTGTTTGTGTGCATTTGGCATGTTTGTTTATCTTGGTGTGCTCTTTGATTGTTAATTGGCCTTAGGATTTGTTTTTGTATATCAAGTCTTGAGTCATCGTGGAGCCAGACCAACTTCCTCGCAGGTATCACCATTTGTTAAAGTTACCACCGCATCTTGAGTCTTTTCCTTCTAAAAGGTGTAAAGTTATCAAACGCGGTACACACACCTCCACCTACTAGACTTGTGAGCATACAAGTATGAGTACCGAGTTGAGTCAGAAAGATATTGGGAGTCCTTCAACTCCTATACCTATTATAGTTAATGAAACTCCTTTGACTCCTTCAACTACTACGATTGTAGTGTTGGAGGTTCCCATCATCACACCTATCCGGCCTGTGGTTGCTACTCAACCCATAGTAATGAACCCTTTCGGGTCTCTTTTTGGTATGCCCGGATAGAATTTTTAGTCCATCCCTTTGGTCTCTAACCCTTTCTCTTTTGGTATGTCAAATATGACATCACAACTTTCATATTCCATTCCAGCGAATAATACAAATCATAGTATTGGACCTGGGGGCATGTATCCTCTGGATATTCCACTCTTGTTTGGTGGATCTCATATTCCCCCAAAACATCCTACCTGCGTTGGAACCCAACCTCCTTTTCCTCTTGGGTTTAATCCTATTCTTAATGCTCCTGGATGAAGTAATCAACCAGGAGGAAAAGCTACACCATGAGGACAAGATATTTCCTATATTATGCCCTTTCCACCTTTCTCCTCCACATCGATTTCGACTAACATGTTTGGTATGACAAATCCACTCCTATCCTCCAAATTTCAACCCAGAGGGAGTCAGTTTCATACTATGGGAAACCCCTAGCCTAGAGCTCCTATAGTTGGGGGAAATGTTTATAACCCCCATTATAACATTCCTATAGGTATGGTGCCCACACAACCTCCTATGAATTAGTTTGAAGAAGGATATTACCATACCTGATAGGGCCATGGTGCATACCAAAACCATGTATGGGATGCGATCCCTCAACATCAATATTTCCTAGGAGCATTGGCTCACATGCCGCAACCCTGGCCCCCTTTTATGACCACACTTATTTTTCCATGCTTGTCAATATTAATGAATGACTTGATGTGTCATGACCCGTCATGGCCCCCCATCCCCACCAAGATTACTTCAGACATTCCGAAATTCGATGACAAGACTAGTGAGGATCCAGGTGATCATGTTACTGCTTTTGATCTTTGGTGCTCATCCAATTCCATTAATGACGATTCTATTCATTTGAGACTGTTTCAATGAACCCTCACAGGGGTTGCAACAAAGTGGTACGTTGAGTTGTCAGGGGGAACATACAAAAATTTTAATCATATGGTTTTAGTCATTCTTAACCACTTTTAATTGTGGGTTCGTTACGATGCCAAGATAGAACTTCTATCGGCCCTCCTCCATGACAAAGAAACCCATATCTCAGACCATATCCAAGATTGGAGTAGATGTAAGTGATTTATCAAAGCCTACATTCCTCTACAGTTCCTGTTGGAATGGATCCTTAAGTATTTATTACCTTATATTTTAAAGGATGTTTCTACATTTGGGGTAACATCTGAAGAGGAATCTATTTTCAAAGCCTAGCAATTGGACCTCATATATGCTCAATCTAGGATGTTATACAAAATTCTTCCTAACGCACCAAGGTCAAATTATGACCCAAGACTAAATCTTGGGCCTCATTCTGATGTCATTATAGGATCTGTAAATACTAAGTATACAAACTTGGTGAAAAACCAGTTGAAGGAGTTGTCTCTAAGCCAGTCTGTAGCAGGACAAGCTTTGTCTTTATCCTCCACTAGCACTCAATCGATAGATGTGCATTCTGTATAATTGTCAACCGACCCAAATGGTAACCAACAACCAAGAGGGAATATAAAAAAATCACGTGGTAATAATCGTAAGGGTGGGAGAAATAATAATAATAAACCCAAGTACAATGCTAACAATGATAGATCAAATAACAATGTTGGTGAGGGAAAGAAAGAAAAGAGGAAGGTGAAGTTTCCTTGTAAAATTTGTACAGATGATCACCTTACCCACTTATGCCCCAAACTTGAGGAAGTTGTGAGGCTCTTATCTCAATTGCCCGATGTGCTGACCAATCCGTTTCTGCATAATAAGCACATGGCCTCGAGCTCCTCTAATGCCTAAAATTCATCGATTAGGAATCAAAACCCCAGGAACATGAAGGTGACCATCTATGTGTAAATATGGTCAAGTCTCATATTAATGTAGCCACTCGATCTCGTGATTACAATTCTTCACAGATTTTTCTAGGTCCAGAGTCTCCCCCTCCTCCGAAAACACCTTTATAAATCGAAAATATAGAGACTTCACCTCATATTCTGAAAGGAGTACTAAAATTCTCTTCCCATGACCCTAATTCTATATTTTCCTAGAACTATTCAATTGTCGAACATATGAGTTGAACCCCTTGTGCGATGTCGTATTTGGAGGTACTCCAGACGTGTCCTTCACAACAGAATGTCTTGTTTTCTTCTTTAGGAGCTCAATAATTGTGTGGCTCTAAGGTTACCAAGTTTTACATCAAATATGTGAAGCCTTGATTTCCTTTCCACGTGGCCTTTCAAATCCATGCAAATTACTCAAAGTATACAATCAAACATCTTGTTATTGATGAAGGTGCTGCAATGTGCTTGATGTCCCTAACCTATTGAAAATCCATTGGATCTGCAACCCTCTCTCAATCTTTGACTATGTTGATCACATTTGATGGTCGTTCTTTCAAACCCCACATAATTATTCCCGCCTTTCTGGTCTAGTTAGATGTAAAGATAGTGGATATGGATGTCGAGGTGGTTGATGCACCCCTTGACTATAATTTATTACTAGGGCATAATTGGGAATATGCTATGACTGCAGTCGTATCGTCTATTTTTTGCACTTTATGTTTTCCTTGCGAAGGGAAAATCATGATGATTGATAAGTTATCCTTAGCGCATGCCCTTATACACCATAATCCCATGCTCAGAGACTAAGAATCCTAAAAGACGACATTGAGGCCTAAAGGTGGAACATTCGTTTAAACCCTCACATCCGTTTAAACCCTCATCCGTTTCTTTAGATGCTAATTAATTAATTAACTAGCATCTAAAGAAACCTCCAAGGGTGATGTCATGCCCTTCTAGGGTGACATTGAGGCCTAAAGGTGGAACATTGAGACTAAAATGTAGGGCTCTTGGCCTCTAGAGGCCTCACATGATGCCCACATGTGCCACCAGGCTCATACATGTCTCCAAAATGAAAACCCTAGCTCTAGATGACGTCTAGGGTCATGATGATGACTTCCAGGGCCCTTAAGGGATAATTTCCATGTGGAAGAGCAAGTTACCCCTGGGTCTAGGTCTTCCAGGGTGGCTCCAAAGGAAACACCTTTTGTTTGAGTTGGGAGTTCTTACATAAATATAAGCGATCTTTGTACCATAGTGAATCATTTTTCCATGTAAATGTATCTGATGCACTAGAATCCTACTGCAACCTTTCAATGAGAGTCCACACTTTTACGTCATTATTCCATTCATCTCTTGCTTCTATTATCCAATCGGGTTGGATGATCGAGATAGCATAGAGAAAGGCCTCAACATCTTCATCCTTTCGTGAGAGTGCATCTGCCACAACATTTTGCTTCCCCTTTTTATAGACGATTTCAAAATCATAACCCAGTAT
>ML782064.1:240375-306059 GCA_009831015.1 Picea engelmannii | reverse complement strand
ACATAAATAAAATAACATTACTAATCTAAATTACAACTAATGTCCTAAAGCCGACATAAATAAAATAACATTACTAATCTAATATGCCCCAATTAAGTGGTAATGAGCCAATATTAGGGCTTAACACCTTGTCATAAATGAAATTGTTTCCTAGCCCATTCATTGCCTTTTATTCTTAGATTTATTTATTTTTATCTTTTTCTTTTGTGATTCAAGGGAATATTTGAGAGCCACTATCCTAGCTTGATAACTAGAGGTGACAACATTATCCACAAACATTTCATGGAAATGAGAAGGCTGGATCATGATGAGATCCCATTTCTCTTGGCTATGCCACTAAGATCTACTACCCTAGTTTGGTGACCAGATAGGTGGCAGTGTCATACCGCTACATTCCCATGGTCATAATAGGCTAGCTTGTGATGAGACCTACTATCCATCAACTAGTACCTTGAGTGTTTATGTATCTTATGGGTCCCCTTTTCTTACTGAGAATATTTTCACAGATTTCTCGAGGATTCTAGGGCGAAGCATATCAAAGGTTTCAAAATTGTCTTTTAACTCTTCCTAGATACTTCTAGCCTCTAGGCCTCTAGCCCCTTCTTCCCACAAGGTAAGTTACTACCCTTCATAGCGTAGCCAATCCCAATTCCAAAACAAGGATAGGGGAGATGGAAGGAATAAATATGGAAAGTGGTAAGTATGGATGGAACAGACAATGAATTTTCATAGAGCCACCAAGTATCAACCCATCCTAAAGGGAAACCCACTTACTAGGACACTGTGTTACTCTTCCAAGTATACATGAGGCAAAGAGCATAATTTCCAAGAAAACGTCATGAAATGAAAAAGGATTTAATACAACATATTCAAGTACTTAAAAAATTAGAGTGATACATACCATGATACCTGGACTCATTACCTCATGAAGCATGATCCACTGCTACTTTAGGACCAAGCTAGTGGGATGGATACTGATATTTGTGATGAATGGACTGAACTGAAGAAAATAGGGGCCCTTCAGGGCCATGCTCAAGTCGTTTGGTTCTTGGTACTCCATGTCTATAACTTGTCGGCCTCAAGACGTGATCTCCTTAGTTATCCATAGGCTAGGGGATAACATTTTCCTCCAAATCAGGGACAAGTGCTCACCATAGAGTGCATGAGAACCTCAACATCTCTAGTATGACTTGTGCCTGCTAAATCTCAACAAATGATATTAGTAATGCGTAGGGTGGTGATATCACCCCTTGTTCATATACAATGTAATAAACAATTAAAGAGAATCTATAATCTAGCATATGATCATGAGCATGCATATATACATAATCAAACAAGATAATATTAAAATTAAAGTAAAACTATGCTAACATGATATGCAATGCTATGTACAATGGATGCAAATGCCTATCTATCTAAACTCACTTGTACTTACCTGTCAAATGCTAGGTATAAGCATAGAACCAATATAACCATGCTAGAAATGTATCATAACAACTTCCTCTATGCTTCATCATAAACCAAATCAATGACAAGTTAAGAACAAGATAAACATGATTTATAACATGCATTGTATTATAGGAAGTTGTAAAGTCTAGCTCATGGAGGCGGGAGGGAGGGACAAAATCATGCCAAGTCACCCTTTCAGAAAAGTGATCAATCCATCTCAGAAAAGGATCGTGAGAGGTAAAGGACTCAAAAGGGTGGCTCAAAGAGTCTGAGGGTTGACTACCTTGTATGTCATCACTCCCTGGGGTCTGAGAAGGGATTAACAAGAACTTAGAGGGAACTGACAAATTCTCAAGGGAAAGATGAAAGACTAAGATAATAAAATTCTTAAGGCATTCAAACTCCCCTTGAATTCTAATGAAAAAAATTTCCCAAAAGAAAAATTGAAACAAGAGACATGTTCCCCAACTACATCCTTAGTGACATAATGAGGTAAAGAAATCAGAGGGAGTTGGACAACCTTGTCACAAGTATCCTGCTTCAGGTAGGAAACATCGTATATTTTTTCAAAATTTAAGCACAATGGCGGTTGATAATATTCTTCATAGAATAAATCCAAGTGATCAAAGTGATACTCATCAAAATCCTCAATCTATGACCGAGAATCATTAGGATAAATTTGCACCAGGTCATCCTTGGGTGCTTCAAAAACTTCTGTAATTGTATCGTCATCTTGTTGCCAAACGTCAAAATTATTAGGAACATTATATGATTTTTGTAAAGGTAACATTCGAAGATATCCTTACATATCATAAATGGGATCCTCATCAGAACTAATAACATCCCATTTACTTATTCCAACATGTACTAACTCGTCAATATTATCAACCATGTCACTATCTTTATCATAACATGAAGGATTTAATGCATCCAAGGGATCCTCTAATATTTCTTCACTCTCCAAATCATAAAATAAAGCATCATCAAAACCTTGGAAAGGGAAATAACTTACCATGTTCACTTCTAATTGTGCAGGAGTGTCAAAGTCTTGGATGACTTCATCAAATGGAAGGTAATATAGTACATCATCCCCAAAACTTATCTCTTTAATCATATTTTCTCCTTCATAAAAAAATGAAGGACCTATCTCTTCCAAGGGA
The DNA here is from genome assembly GCA_009831015.1 of Picea engelmannii. Taxonomy (NCBI): domain Eukaryota; kingdom Viridiplantae; phylum Streptophyta; class Pinopsida; order Pinales; family Pinaceae; genus Picea; species Picea engelmannii. The sequence goes on along the minus strand of ML782064.1, from coordinate 303,450 downwards.
TCCTTTACTTCTTCACCTTCTGAATCATAGAAAAAAGTGTCATAAAAAAATGGGAAAGGAAAATTATTCACCTCATTCTCTTTGTCTTGTACAGGAAATATAGGATCTTGTAGAGCTTCATCGGACAAAGGAGTCGATATTAGTGCTTCATCCTCATAACTCACTTATTTAGTCAAGTCTTTATTGCATTCTATTGAATCATGGGAAAAATATTGATCCTCTTCAAGGGGTTGACAACATTCTTCATAAATATATCCTTCTATATCATAGTGTTCCTGGTATTGAGTATGGTATACATCCCTAATATCTTTCACAATCTCAGTGGTGAATCATTTGTCCTCTAGGACTATTGCAAGATTTTGAAGTGCATATTCATATGTCTGGCATTGTGGTTTCACAAAATCAATAAACCTACTAATGAGGTCTACGAAAGATGATATACCATTATCTTTGCAACAACCCTTAATCCAATCTTGCAAAAACTACGGCCGGGAAAGTATGAATAATTTTACTAGAACATCCTCCCCTTCAAATTCTATCTCACTTATATACTTAAAGAATGCTACAATGTGAGTAATTGGGAGACCTCCGAATCTTGGAGAGTTGTTTAACCATTTTATATAAAAATAATGTGGGTATCCTTGATAACTTTAAAAACCAATAGTCAGATACACTTGTTCCCAAGGCGCCATGAACCCATAACTTGGAAATATCACAAAGTTGAGAGTAAGGTGGGACCTTGGAAAAGTTCAGTGGAGTCGCCAGATATCCTTTTAATGAATGTCAAAGGGAGTGAGGGAAGCACCCTCAGTGGATTCACCGGGTAAGATTTGTAAGATGAAGGATTTGGGGGAAAGGCTTACCGAAAAATTGTCTTTCAGGAAGACTGACTCAGTGTTCCCCAACAACGGTGCCAAAGGTTTTATCGTGCAATCTGTACTTGCCCAAATCCCAAGGCAAGTAAGGGATATTGGCGTAACAAATAGGATATACTATCATTGTCACCTTAATAGGAAATCCCTACATTTTAGAGATAGGCAGGGTCTACCCCAGGGGAGGCATACTCGGTAACCTAAAGGGATGGAAAATTAGGGTTATGGTCAAGATATATTCCCCCCTATCACTAGTTACCAAAGTTACTAAGTCTGTGTCTAAAATATGAGGTTAATGAAGTGCTTGATGTACCTACCTAAAACAAGACAATATAGCATGCATATACAATACTTCCAAGTACACATATGATAATAACACCTCAATAAACAATGGGTAGTGAAAATAAGTGCTAGCTAATATAAAATTGTAGCAGTTAATAAGTTTACAATAAAAATTAATAAATTGTAACAATTGCAATAAAAGCACTTCAGAATTGCTGGAAAAGATAGTGAAAATATATCATTTACTAAGAAGAATGATAATTAAATGTCATAAGAAACATATGAAGTCTTTAGCTAGCATTGAAATTCGATTATATAGAAAATTTGTTGCAGCTATATGGTTGTAGCAGACATCTATTACAACAACATGAAAGTTAGCGATTTAGGCTAAATTGGTGTAAGATTTAATTAGTAATAACTTAAGAGAATAGTGTTTGAGTGTTTGATCAACCTTCCAATAAAAGAGAGAGAAGAGACTACTTCCTTTAGGGTTTATGGAGTCAATTATAACAACACATTCACTTGGAGAGACAAGAATGATTATACTTGTCTAAAAGATAACAAGGTGGAAGCTTGAGAAGTAATACCTTAAGTTCTCAATGGCCAAGCCTTAAAGAGAAGGTTCAACTAAGGTGTAGGCACTTCTAGGCCCTAATGATTTCTCCTATCCTTAGAATATTGAAAATTATTTAATGCAATAAGAACTAGACAAAGATTCTAAAGTTCTAGCACTTTAGGGCTCTAGAAGTTTGTCTAGACAAGATCTTCTTAAGAAAAACTAGAAAAATATAGAGAAAGAAAGAAGAACCTTATGTTTCTTACTCCTAGCGTTTCAAGCAAGAAATTTCATAATATTACATATGAATAAGTAAACATATCATATACATATATCGTGAAATGAAAATTGCATATTTACTTATTTCACCAAGAATAATCAAGCACAAAAACCCTAGATTTGCCAAACTTTCACCAAGTAATGATCCAAAATGCATACAAAATAGCCTCCAAGAAAGTGTGCCTAGGTAATTTCAGCCAATAACCCCTTTATGGACAAAATTTCAGTCTTCCCTCTTGTGAGAGGTGAGTTGTGATGTAAAAATGAGAGCACTTTATGTTTATTTATACAAAATTTTGACCTTTAATTAATTTTCAAGTCAAAATAAGGTCGACCTAGACAATTTACAATAAAATTCAATTTTGACATAATAAAAATTAATTATCATCTAAAGACACCTTGAAGGGTGATGTCATGCCATTCTAGAGTGATTTTGAGGCCTAAAGGTGGAATGTTGAGCGTAAAATTTAGGGCGCTTGGCCTCCAAAGGCCCCATATGATGCCCACACGTGCCACCGGGCTCATAAATGCCTCCAAAATGAAAAATCTAGATCTGGATGATGTCTATGGTCATGATGGTGATATCTAGAGCCCTCAAGGGCCAACGTCCATGTGAAAGAGAAATTTCCCCTGGGTCTAGGTCTTCCAAGGTTCCTCCGAAGGCAACGTCCTTCTTTTTCTGCACTTTATGTTTATTTATACAAAATTTTGACCTTTAATTAATTTTCAAGTCAAAATAAGGTCGACCTAGACAATTTACAATAAAATTCAATTTTGACATAATAAAAATTAATTATCATCTAAAGACACCTCCAAGGGTGATGTCATGCCATTCTAGAGTGATTTTGAGGCCTAAAGGTGGAATGTTGAGCGTAAAATTTAGGGCGCTTGGCCTCCAAAGGCCCCATATGATGCCCACACGTGCCACCGGGCTCATAAATGCCTCCAAAATGAAAAATCTAGATCTGGATGATGTCTATGGTCATGATGGTGATATCTAGAGCCCTCAAGGGCCAACGTCCATGTGAAAGAGAAAGTTCCCCCTGGGTCTAGGTCTGCCAAGGTTCCTCCAAAGGCAACGTCCTTCTTTTTCCTTATGCAAATCTTCAATTACTTCTTACCCCTAGTTGGGGTTGCAACATCCATTTGTTGGATTTAAGCCCCAATTAAGGTGTTAGCTAGTCATTCCCTCATGTGTACATGTCCACCGGGAAAGGTCTTGCAGAAACAACAAGTACCCTTCGAGGGGTTTATAAGTGACAGGGATCATAACATGTAAATCACATACAATAATTAAATTACCCAAACATGTGCATTAAACCCCCCTTTACTGAGACAATTGCTCAAAGATGTTATGTAATTTGAAAATTTAGGTATGGAGAAGGTCTCAGGGTGTCCTATTGGGCTAACGTCTCTTAAGTTTGGAGTGTTTCCTAGGTGGGATATAATCCAAGTCATGTAAGTGTATGAGGTGGCATAGGGTACATATTTGGGCATGGGGTGCATGTAATAAAAAGGAAATGTAAAGTCGTACATGTGGGTTCCTTTGTAGAGGGTGAGTTGGACCTTGTCATAAATGCAATTGTTTCCTAGCCCATTCATTCCCTTTTATTCTTAGCTTTATTTATTTTGATCTTTTTGTTTTTTTCTTCAAGGGAATAGTTGAGGGCCATTGTCATGGCTTGATGACGAGAGGTGACAATGTTATCCACAAACATTTCATGGAAATGAGAAGGTTGGATTGTGATGAGACCCCATGTCTCTTGGTTATGCCACCAAGAGCTACTACCCTGGTTTGGTGACCAGATAGGTGGTAGTGTCATACTATTACATGCCCATGGTCATAATAGGTCAGATCATGATGAGACCTCCTATACATCAACTAGTACCTTGAGAGTTTATGCATATTATTGGTCCCCTTTTCTTACTCAGAATATTTTCACAACTTTCTCGGGGATCCCTAGGCAAAGCATCTCAAAGGTTTCAACATTGTCTTTTAACTCTTTCAAGCTACTTTTACCCTCTAGTCATTTAGCCGCTTCTTCCCACAAGGTAAGGTGCAATGCTTCCTAGCATAACCAATCCCAATGACCAAACAAGAATAGGGGGGATGGAATGAATAAATATGGAAAGAGGTAAGTATGGAGGGAACATAAGATGAATTTTCACATACCCACCCAGTAGCAACCCATCCTAAAGGGAAACCAACTTACTAGGGCACCGTGTTACCCTTCCATGTATAAATGAGGAAAAAAGAATAATTTCCATGCATGCGTCATGAAATGAAGAAGGAATCAATACAACATATTCAAGTACTTCAAAAATCAGAGTGATACATACCATGATACCCCAACTCATTACCTCATAGATAAAAACTCACCACTACTTCGAGACAAGGCTAGTGGGATGGATACTACTGCTGGTGATGAATGGACTGCACTGAAGAAAAGAGGGGACCTCCAAGGCCATGCTCAAGTCATATAGCTCTTGGTACTCCATGTCTAGAACCTGTGGGTCTCGAGACATGATCTCCTTAGTTATCCCTAGGATATGGGATAACAAGCTCCATGAGAACATTGTCTACTATCTTAGTCGAAACTTAGTTGGTCCCGAACTTAAGTACTCTCACGTTGAGAAGATAACCTTGGCTACCATACACATGGATCAAAGATTACAAAATTATATATTTATTTGAAAAACTACCATAGTTGCTGATGTAAATCCATTTCAATACGTCCTTACTAGGCATATTATAGGAGGAAAATACAGTAAGTGGATTGTTATTCTGCAAGAATTTGATCTCGATTTTCCTTCAGCAAAATCTAAGAAATTGCTAGTTTTTTCCGAGTTTATATTAGACTTCCCTCTACTAGATGAGGATGTAAATCATGATGATTCAGTCACAGATGAACATATTTTCCTTATATCGTCTTCATACCCCTGGTATGGATACATTTTGATTTATCTTGAAACCTTTAAGTTCTCTCAGCATCTATCAAGAGACGATCGACGATGCATATGACATCAAGATAAAAAATACATTATCATTGGTGACACTCTCCTCACCCACAAAAATCCAAGTACACCAAATCTCTTCTATCCAGCCTACACAACCCAAGAGAATGGACCCCCTTCTCTTCCACACAGTCCCTCAAGATGTCCATCTCCTTCCAGGGCTCCAATGCAGATAGTCCAGAATCTCCATGCTGGGACTCTCAGGACTCGAAACTATGAGAAAATTGAGCTCAGACCAAAACCTCTCAGACATGCAGGTCTTGAATCATGGATAGAATACACCATTAGACTCTACAACCAACAATACCATGGTTTCTCTTCAACAATTTCTTTTCCTTTCCCAAGCCAAGACAGAATGAGGAATGAAGAGTGGGTGAAAGAATGAATGGAGTGAAATCCCAATGAAAGTTATGAAAACTGAGCAATTGGGTGAATGGGTGAATGATTGAAGCAACCGGTAGAAGAACAAGAATGATAATAGGAGTGAGAAGCCCCCAAAAACACTAATGACAAATTTATGTAATTCTTGGAATTAAGGAACCACTTGGCCTTCCTCCCAAGAATCTTACGTAACTTATATTCTTCATTAAACAAAATGGGTAAATAAAATAAATACTTAGCCCCTCAATCCCCCTCTCTTGTGAAATCATATCCCCCTATAGCTCATGTCCTTTTCTATCTAACAACCAATGACGTGTTTTATATTAATAATGATCAAAACATAACATTTCCTAGGAATGATGACCTCTTAATAATTGTTTAAGCACTTTGGCCTTTCATAACTTAACAAAATACAATATTTAATATGGGGCTCAAAACCTGGGGTGTTACATTTCAACACTCTATCTTTCCTACAACGGATTTGGATTTTCCCTTCCTAGAATTCCCATGGTTCCTTGAGCCCTTTCCTCTATCCTTTTTTCTTCACCTATTCTCCATGGTCAATACATTAAAAAATGTATCACTTTTGTTTTTCCATCTCATTTCTTCTCTAAGGAAAACACCAACAACATCATAAAATTTCAGAGTGGTTCAACTAGAGACATAGTTACTTACACCCATGACCAAGTCGTTCTATATTTTTGTCAATGAGAACAATATTAGAATATCCATAACCGCATAATCAAAGTCCACTTTTACAAAACTTAGTTGATTAGTAACTGTGTTAAATTCATTTAAATGATCGACAATAGACCCACCTTCTGATATATTCATATTAAATAATCACTTCCTTACAAATACCTTATTTAAGGATGATGGTTTTTCATATAGTTTAGCCAATGCCTCCATCAGATCCTTCATTGTCTTTTATTTTGAAATATTGAAATACACTTATGCTTCCAGGAAAACCGTATCGTTCACAATGCCTTTCTATCAAGAACCTTCCATTCTTCATCCATCATACTTGTCGACTTCTTTGTTATTCCTTCCAATGGTAAGAATAGATCCTTTTGATATAAATAATATTCCATTTTCATCTTCCATAGTTTGTATTTTTGGCCGTTAAATTTACTAACCTTAAACTTTCCATCTTCCGTCATTTCTCCCACTTGAAACATGATCCATTTTTCTTGTGAGTTACTTTTGGATCTGATACCAGTTGTTAGAAAAAATAGGATAATGAAGCAGTAAAATAAAACAAATGAAAAAATAAAACATAGAATATACATAATAAAATAAAGACACAAATATACTTGGTTCACCCAATGTGGGATACATCCACTAAATAATTTTCCAGGTCCTTCATTTTTCTTATCCAACAAAACTAAATGGATACAACCTACATCATACCTTTTGTAACTTCCTCTTATTTATCTCACAGTATCCTCAATCACAATACAATATTCACTCTCATCCTCAGACGCAATATAATTCCCTCATACAAAAAGAGGCTTTCCTTCTAGGGAAAAAATCCCTAACATAAATTCTATCGTCAAATCTTTGACCTGATAATGAACAATCCATATTGACTATGAAATTACAATATTTTACAAGGATTTTTTTCCCAAAATTTCACTTCAAGGGCATTGCCCCTGAATCCCGCACCAAGGGGGCTCCATTAATTGTATATGCCCCCCCTGGACCCTCCTGATGACAATAGTGGGGGAGAAATCCCTCCCATACCTCCATATAAGTAAATGGAATCCAAAAATGGTTGAAACAAACCTATAAATAATGAATATAATTAGGCTCCAAAACCAAGATGAATACCCAAGACTATTGTTTCAAATAGATATAGGAAATTCACATCAAATTTTTGGAAGGGCTTATTTGTAGGCTTGGGAACATAGTTATAATTCAACACTGCTTATCATCCTCAAATAGATGGAGACATTGATAGGATGAACATAGTGATGGAATATATGTTAAGGATGCATTTCATGCATTATCCCAAAAAATGGGAGGAATATATACCCCTGGTAGAGTTTTCCTACAATAACGGTTATCAAGATTCATTGAAGATGATCCCATTGAAGTATTTGTATGGAAAGAAATGAAAAGTACCACTTAGCTGGAACACTCTAGTGGATAATATCACACTTTTACTAAACCTCTTAAGAGAAATGGAACAAGAAGTGATCAAAATAAGAAATAATTTAAAAGCATCCCATGATAGATAGAAAAGATATGTAGATAGAAAAAGGAATCATAAGGATTTTAAGGTGGGATATCTTGTGTATCTCAGAGTGAAACAAAATAACAGTTTTCTGAGAATGGGAAAGTGTGCCAAGTTGGTACCGCGATATTGTGTACCATTTGAAGTCCTGGATAAAGTAAAACCAGTGGAATATAGACTTTACCTACCACCTACTATTAGATCCCACAATGTGTCTCGTGTATCTTTATTAAAGAAGTATTTTCATGATTCTGACCACATTGTTTATTGGATTGTGATACATGAGGAACCCAAGGGATAATTCCATCCCAAGCCTCAATGCATTTTCGACAGGAAAGAGATAGTGCTCCAAAACTGAGTCGTCGTGCATGTCAAGGTGTAATGGAAGCACTTTGGACCAGATGAGGTGAAATGAGAATTAGAGGGCACCATTAAAGTGGCATACCCCTTTTTTTATATATAAATTTGTATATATGGTGTTGCAAAAGACCAAGGACGATGTTTCCTTAAGGGGGAGGGGAATGTAACACCCCATTTTCCCCCAAGTATGTAATTAAGTTTAAGAATTTATGTGTTATGAATAATGAAGACTGTAACTATGTTTATGATAAGGAAAACAAAGATAAATAATTCATGAGGTAAGCAAGAAATACTAGCCATGATACCGCAAGAGAGACTAGTCAGGTGGAAATGGGAACTTTTAATGAGGAAAATAAGAAACTTACTCAACAACCCATCCTACCTCTACATGACTTGAAAGCATAACTTTTCCACAAGTACATGTTAACCTTGATCAAAAGGAAATGTTAATGTCTTTAATATTGGGTGGTTGGAATAGTTCTAATTTCTTTCAAGTTTGGTACTTGGAGAAGTAAAAGGACGAGTTGCATGAAAACTCTAAGTACGTGATAGAGATATTTCCCTTGGAATTGAGATTTTTCTTTGGAAATAATTGAGAATGGATATCCCAAGGAATGTTGGGAGGAAAATAAAAATGGAATATGTGCAGAGGAAGGAGAGATCAATAATATAGTGATTGGAGGTAGAAAGAATACAAAAAACAACAAGGAAAAGGATTAGAGAGTTTTGGAGTATGCAGAATTGAGAAAGAGAAGAACTAGGAAGCATGCCTAGGACATGAATGGGAACCTTAGAACATGAACCATGCCTATACTCAAGGAAAAGGGGGTTATGACTTAGGGCTAGATGGAAATAAATTGATACTAGTAAGGGGTGGATTCTGAGGGGATGCGTAGTAGATAAGGGACACCCTTGTGTAGAGGAAATCCAACTAGATGGGCACCTGATAAACTCATGGAGGTCCTAAGATCAATGGGAAGTGGGAGACTTTGGTTATTGAAAGTGGGGTGGAGGAGAGTAACATCCTCGATCCATTCATTGACTTTTTGAGTCAATTTTTAAAGTCCCTTGGTGGTATCATGGTCTGGCATAGGGGTGGCATGTTTTAGAAAGAGAAAGTGAAACATAGCCTATGGTTGGGAGAAAAGGTTTTCTTGTGCAATTAGTTGGCTGGTTAACTTCATCATTGAATAGATAAGTGTTTTCATATGTGATTTCTCTTGGATATATGATAATTAAAAATGGAATATATCCTATTTTTCTAATGTCTTAGGCATGAATGAATGCCATATTACCTCTATTTGTATCTCTTTTCAGCTATAGCCTTTGGTGACGAACGATAAATGAGTAGATATACCTAGATATGAAAATTTGCATTTATTTTATCTATGGTGGATTTCCTTGGTGAATTAATCTTGAGAACATGATTAAAGATATATATCCAACAAAAATAATTAAACTAATAAAAATAAGAAAGGGATTCTTGGGATTTTCCTTGTATGCTTAGATTTCCCTCATGGGTCTTTGACCTTTGTGGAGCTTGAGTTATTTAAAATTTATGTTGTGTGGAAGAATGGGATATTCCTGAGATTTGATGTTTGATGATTATTCTCAAGATTACGAAGTATTTTGTTTTACTCCAAGTGCAGAACTGATACTAGGAGAAATAAACCCCACAAACCATTCATGTCCTTATTTAACCCCAAAAGGATTAATAGTCATTGAATGAGAGGGGAGGGCCGACATTGAACATACGCGAGAGGATCAGACAGCATGGCCAAGTGTTCAACTAGCCTTAAGAAGTCACTGGATCTTGGTGGGTCGATGTCTTGGTGAGTCAGTACCTCGAAGGCCTAATGCCTTGGTGAGTTGTTGGGACATGGTTTCACTTGTTGGTTCGATGGTTTATTACCTTGCCTATACTGATTGAAACCCTCATGTAAGTAGAGAGAATAAAAATTTTTGTATCTAAGTGTTGCGATATATCGAGCATCAAATTTCTTTGGAAATCTCAGGAGGGATGTCAACACCCTGGTGGGTCAGTGGACCAGTGCCCTAGTGGGTCGATGGGACAAGATTCCATCACAAAGCTACACCCTTCATCGTTCATAACCAAGGAGAGAGAGGGGATGAAATATACATGACATGTCATGCAAGCATGGTAGGCATAAGGCCATGAGGGATGACAGGTGTTGGATCCAAATTGGTGCGGGGAAAGTATTGGCCTCCCTTAGAAAAAAAACCTTTGAATAGGTACCCTTAAACCATGTTCATAGTATCAATATACCATCATATATCCACCATTGATACTTTGTGAGAGGATAATTGGACCCCAGACTACCAGGGATATGTTTACAAATAATGTCTATGGAATCCCAGTGTCTCGTTGCCCAATGGGTTAAGGTTTCGGGGAAGGGTTACACCCCCCTTCCATTAGAAAACTTTATGATATGAGGATGACACATCATGTGTGAGTGACATTAGGGTGACGAGGATTCTAGTGTGAAAACCAGAGTATCAAGGTAGTTGACATTTGTTTGCATTTGATTTTGCAGGGAAAGAGAGGCCGGGTTAGGCATGGATATCCATGATTCAGTGCCCTTATACAATAGATGTCAGATCAAAGTGCTAACATATCTCATCGGTTGTTTTATTATAATCTCAAGAGGGATTTTAATTCCTTAAGGTAGTAGAGTACCAGACCCCTGAAAGTTTTTCTTTGTTTGAGTTTACCCCAGTGGGTCGGTGGCTCAGTGGGGCATGGTTCAGGAAAATGGTTCTGGAATTTCCTTGAACCCCTAGAAGGTTTCAAGGTTTTCCTTCCCTCATTTCATCTCGGTGAGAATGGTGGGATGGTGGCCCTATGATCTTGGTGACCTCGTGCCATGGTTGGGTATGGTTCCAAGAAGGGTTCCTACCTTCTCCCTCGTTAATTTATGAGCTAAGGAGAGCATGTGCCAATGATATCAGATGATGTAATCAAGCCACTGCAAAGTGGATAGGTGTGAAAACCTGGTTGGATGAGCCCTTGTGTTTTGCGATGATGTATCACACAGTGAATGGGCCACATGTCAAGTGGATATTGTTCCATGTGTCTAATATATTTGGTGTCCTCTGCATAGTTCCGTATCGAGTCACATGCACCATGTGTCAAGCCAGGTGGAAGTTTGTGACATGGGAATGTGTCTGAGGTGCTAGCTAGGTGATGCAGGAGAATCGCTCCCAAGCCAGCCATGCACTAGCTAGCCAGCCCACTCAGCGCACACATTCAATGAGGAGGATATTCGTAGCCCTCTCATATTCAAATTTTGAATTTGAATCAAGCACATTTAATGTTTGTAAGGTTGTTAGAGCCAAAATGCCGTGCCTATACACATGCTTTAGATGTAGATAGCCTTTAATGGTTGTAAGGCTGAATCTAGCTTCTATCTAGACTAGACAACCATTAATTGTAAATTCAATGTAATTAGATAGAGTAGGTAGCTTGGAGGGAAGAGCTCGAAGAGCCCCCTCATGTAAAAATATCTTGGATCTTGTTTTTGAGAGAGGTAGCAAGAGTTAGAATCTGCAAGAGAAAAGAGAGGAGAGAAGGAGTCGATACTCTGTCAAAGTTTGAGCTTAGGAACACCTTGTAAAGGAGGCATTTGATATTAATACAAACTAGAGCAGTTTTTCCTGCATATTGTATGTGTTGTGTGAATGTCTATGTGTTTTCTATTTATGCTGTGAATGTATGTTGTATATGTGTGTTTATAGGGACATATAGGTTCTGCTATCTATAGATTTATTTGATTTCAGGTTGGAGTTCTTTGAGGCTTCATGCCAAGAGGGCGTGACAGAACACTGCGGGTTCTAATAGTCAGTGCTTAGAGAGCACTTCCAATTCTGTGGAATTTGGACAAGGACATGATAGGAGGGCAGACCAACTAAAATAATTGACTTAGAGGAAGACCTCAAGGTTGTTGAATACCTTGGAGGTGAAATTGTGCAAAGGAGGACACGGTAGAAGACAAAATCTTTGAGGAGCTCTGTAGAGCTCTACCAAGAGGGTATTGAGCAGGTGCATAGAGTGAAAAAAGGAAATCTATTAAGTTCAGGAGGAAGATATAACTCCTGAGGGTTCTATAGAGCTATGCCAGGAGGGCATTGAGCACAGGCATAGAGTGTTGAGGAGGAAATCTGTTGTGAGTTCATAGAGAAACAAAATCACTAAGGATTCTGGACACTCTGCCAGGTGGGCATTGAGTTAGTGTGCAGATAGAGCACATAAGGAAAGAACTCTTTTGAGTTATTGAATAGAAGAAGATTCCAAGGAAGGATCTTCATAGGGTTGGTGAACACCCTGCAGACTCACCAAGAAGTTTCTTGAGAAAGAGAGTGCTAGGAGGGCATAAAATTCTCCATCTGAGGGAGAAGGAAAAAGGATAAATTCCTTAGAGGTCGAAGCTACAAGAAAATATCAGAAAAGATAGCACCTTCATGCATGCCAAGACTCTCCAAGGAGCTCATAAGTCGAAGAATCCCTTGAGGGTTCAAGGAGAGAAGCTCAGGAGGAGTAGTGCTTTTATGCACAGAGCCATAGTTGCAGAAGTCGTTGAGTCCAAGGAACTCTTTGGAGAGTTTAGAATCCCCAAAATCTTAGGAGGGACAACGTCTTTGAGAACACAGGGAAGACCCAATGGTGTAGATCTCACAGAGGAAAAGCAAAGGTCGAAACCTTTGGAATTTGGAAAATATTCCAAAGTTTGTGAAGAAATCACAAGCTCAAGTGGAGAGCATAGTTGTCGTCGAATCAGGACGAAGGGAAGATTTGGACCGTTGAAGTTTTCTCGTTTAGATAGCAGTAGGAGAGAGCACGGAAGAACAAAATATCTAGACCATCGGATCTTTCTCAGATAGTCGATAGTCGTCGGATCTATGGAAAGCTACACAAGGTTTAAATCCTCACGTGCAGAGCAAAGAATCTGAAAACTCCCGACATGGTAGAGGTATCAAGATTTCAGACTTTGAAAGTTCATAGGTTCAGAGGATAGCAGTTGAGAGATTAAAACTCACAGGTCCGAAATTCCCAAAGATATCTAAGCATCCATCTGAGGAGCACAGGTGTCATGAGATCCTTTCATATCGGGGATTCAGACATTGGGAAGTAGATCATGGAAAAGTCTTTTGACTTCGCAACTGGTGAAGTCCCAAAAGCTATCAAAGTCGTCCATCTGTGGGAGGACACGTGGTGAAGATTGGGGGAATCACTGGGTAATCGGATACCAGGGATTCAGAAGACAAGAGGATTAGTTTTGTTGGGTTCACGGAGTCCCGAAGACCGAAATAATTAGGATCGTCCAAGCGGAGGACACGTGGAGCGATCTAGACATCGGGAGAGAAGTCTCGAAAAGAGCATTTCATTATTTCGGCGGGTGAAACATGATACAAGGTCACGATGGATATATGAATGGCCCATGAGGACGAAATCAAAATGGCCAATCAAGGCATTGATGGCCAAAATATAGTAGAGGCATTTGAAAATATGGTTGAGGCATGCTGAAACCCTCAACAGACCAGAGGAGAAAATGGTTCAGGTGTGTGAACCAGAGGATGGGAAAAACATCAGTAGTGAGGATGACATGGGATCAACTAAATATCTCAAAGACTGCCAAGGGGGTATAACAGAAATTCCAGATTTCTAGGAGGGCAATGAGATGAGATCACTGCGGGATCTCATAGACTATCAAGAGGATAGCTGGGGAATTTCACATTTCCAGGAGGGAAATGAAATGATATCACTATTGGATCTCATAGAATATCATGAGGACGGCGAGGGGAATTTATATTGCCAAGAGGGAAATGGAAAGAGATCAACAGAAGGTCTCAGCGATTTCTAGATGAGAAATAAGATGGGATCAAAGGATCTCACAGACTGTCAAGAGGATAGCAGGGAAATCCCATATTTTCAAAAGGGCAAGGGAGAACAGATGAAATCGGAGTTAATTTCATATCAAAATATGTAGATGGTAGAGAGGGAGGATGAGAGGCATATTCCGATCATTGGAGGAATTGAAATATTCCTGCCACTTAGCTCAGTTGGGGTTAAAACCTGTGTTGTAGATGAAACAATAGTAGAAGGATAGCCAACAAATACTGTCATGGAAGAAGAAGTGGAGAATCCACTGATGACTGCCCAAGAAGAAGGAGGAGGTGAGCATTCCAAGGAATGGCTCAAAATTTTTAGCCGGGAAGCTGAAAAGGAGAAGATTGCAGCATTGGAGCTTGCAGCAGAAGAGGCCGAAGAAGAGGAAGCAAACAACATGAGTTTTGCTGATCTGTGGGAGCAGATTGAAATCCTGGAGAGAAGGGAAGAGGTGTAGAGCATGCACATCTGACATATGAGGTTGGAAATTGATGGAGGAGATTTCCAGGCCAAGGAGCAACTAGAAGAATATGGAGACATACCAGCAAGAGAGAGGTAGTAGTATCACTGTCAGATGAAGAGGCTGAATGATAGGCCAGTCAAGAGGGGACTACAGAGGACACTGTAGCAGAGTGAACACTTAGTGCCACACAGGGAGAAATGACAGTTAATCTCACAAAGGGAGAAGCTGAGAAACAACTCAGTGATATAACTGTGAAGCTAAACTTTGCAGCAGAGTGGACACTTAGTGTCACAAAGGATGAAAAAAATGACAAGGGAGATCCTGATGATCTGCCCATTTGCAGAAAGAAATTACAGCCAAGGAGATTGCATGAACAGAGCCAACCATTGCAAAATCTGGACGAAATGATCAAGCATATTAGGAAACTGATGTTGAAGACAACACAAGAGACTTCCAACAAGAGGAAGTTGAGCAGAAGGGAGACAATAGTAGCAATAGAGCAACGGAAGCAGCAACGACAACGAGATGGAGCAGAGGAACAACTCCAAAGAGTTGTTTTAGATCCAGGAGGATTTCAACAGCCAGGGTGGAGACTCATGAGCGGGAGCTCATGAATTTTCGCAGCAGAGGAGTATGATGTAGGGCATCACTCCCAAGCCATCCATGTGCTAGCTAGCCATCCCACTCAGCGCACGCATTCAATGAGGAGGAGAGGCGCAACCCTCTCATATTCAAATTTTGAATTTGAATCAAGCACATTTAATGTTTGTAAGGTTGTTAGAGCCAAAATGTCATGCCTATACACAGGCTTTAGATGTAGATAGACTTTAATGGTTGCAAGGATGAATCTAGCTCCGATTTGGACTAGACAACCACTAATTGTAAATTCCATGTAATTTGATAGAGTAGCTAGCTTGGAGGGAAGAGCTCGAAGAGCCCCCTCATGTAAAAAGATCTTGGATTTTATTTTTGAGAGAGGTAGCAAGAGTTAGAATCTGTGAGAGAAAAGAGAGGAGAGAAGGAGTTGAGACTCTGTCAAAGTCTGAGCTCAGGAACACCTTGTAAAGGAGGCATTTGATATTAATACAAACCATAGCAGTTTTTCCTACATATTGTCTGTGTTGTATGAATGTCTATGTGTGTTCTATTTATGCTGTGAATGTATGTTGTAGATGTGCATTTACAAGTACAAATAGGTTTTTCTATCTGTAGAGTTCTTTGATTTCAGGTTGCGTTCTTTAAGGCTTCATGGCAAGAGGGCATGAAAGAAAATTGTGGGTTCTGATAGTCAATGCTTAGAGAGAACTTCCAATTTTATGGAATTTTGACAAGGATGTGCTAGGAGGGCACACGAACTGAAATCATTGAATCAGAGGAATACCTCAAGGTTGTTGAATACTTTGGAGGTGAGACTGTACAAAGGAGGACATAATAGAAGACAGAATCTCTGAGGAGTTCTATAGATCTCTTCCAAGAGGGTATTGAGTAGGTGCATAGAGTGCACAGAGGAACTTTGTTGAGTTTAGGAGGAAGATAGAACTATTGAGGGTTCTATAGAGCTTTTCCAGGAGGGCATTGAGCACAGGCACAAGGTCCTGAGGAGGAACTCTGCAGTGAGTTCATAGAGAAACCGAATCACTGAGGATTCTGGACACTCTGCCAGGTGGGCATTGAGTTAGTGTGAAGATAGAGCATAGAAGGAAAGAAATCTTTTGAGTTCTAGAATAGAAGAAGAGTCCAAGGAAGGATATTCATAGGGTTGCTGAACACCTTGTAGACTCAACAAGAATTTGCTTGAGCAAGAGAGTGCCGAGAGGGCATTAAATTCTCCATCTAAGAGAGAAGGAAAAAGGATAAATTCCTTAGAGGTCGAAGCTACAAGAAAAGCTCAGAAGAGATAGCACCTTCGTGTGTGCCAATAATCTGCAAGGAGCGCAAAAGTTGAAGAATCCCTTGAGGTTTCAAGGAGAGAAGCTCAGAAGGAGTAGTTCTTTTATGCACAAAGCCATAGCTGCAGAAGTCGTTGAGGCCAAGGAACTCTTTGGAGAGTTTAGAATCCCCAAAATCTCTGGAGGGACATCATCTTTGAGAATGCAGGTGAGACCCAATGGTGTAGAGATCACAGAGGAAAAGAAAAGGTCGAAGCCTTTGGAATTTGGAAAAACTTCCAAAGTTTGGGAATAAAGCACAAGCTCAAGGGGAAAGAACAATTGTCGTCGGATCAGGCTGAAGGGAAGATCTAGACCGTTGAAGTTTTGATGTTTAGATAGAAACAGGAGAGCCCACAGGAGAAGAGAATATCTAGACCATCGGATCTTCCTCAGATAGTCGATAGCCATCAGATCTGTGGAAAGCTACACGAGGTTTAAATCCTCATGTGCAGAGAAGAGAATTCGAAAATTCCCAACAGGATAGAGGTATCGAGATTTCGGACGCCAGAAGTTTGAAGGTTCAGAGGACAATGAAAGAGAGATTACAAATCATGGGTCCTGAAGTCCCAAATATATCTGAGCATCCATTTGAGGAGGACACGTGTCATGAGATCCTTTCATATGGGGGATTCATACATTGGGAAGTAGAGCACGAATAATTCTTTTGACTTCGCAAGTGGCTAAGTCTCGAAAGTGATCAGAGTCATCCATCTATGGGAGGACACGTGGTGAAGATTGGGGGAATCACTGGGTAATCAGATACTGTGGATTTGGAAGACAAGAGGATCAATGTCGTTGGGTTCGCAGAGTCTCGAAGACCAAAAGAATCATGATCGTCCAAGCGAAGGATATGTGGAGAGATCCAGACATCAGGAGAGAAGTCTCGAAAAGAGAATTTCGGTATTTTGGCTATCGGGAATGCGAGAGGTAAGGGTTTGAAACTCTTGACCCATAGAATCCCGAAAGGATCTGAGCCATTGGATCAAGGGAGGCTTTGAGCCATTGATATTTCTCTGGAGGTGGAGAACTGGAGGTTCAGAATTCTGGTACTTTGGTATTTCAGATACCGAGAGTACAAGAGGACAAGGCATTGTTGCGCTAGGAGTCGCGAAATTCTGAAACGCGAATTCCCAAAAGCGTAGAAGGAGTTTTGCTGGGTGACGAGGGCAAAAGCTAGATTTCGGCATACCGGATATCGGGATTTAGGAAATCCTGAGGACATGAAATCCGGGTTCTTAGGAATGGAGATCTCGAAAGGATCAGGGCCATTGATTTGAGAGTAGATCATAACCATTGATCCTGACCAGGAGTGAAAGGACTGTATCAATATTTCGGATACCAGGAAGTCTAGAGAGCAGGGACATGAAGAGGAAACCTTGCATCGGGAAAGGTCGGAATGCGAAAACCCGAAGTTGTTGAGGAATAAAATGGGATGCAAAGGACGGGTGTATTCATCGACATTTCAGAGTTCGTAACTTTGGGAGTTCCAAGGATATGAGAACCAGGCATTTTCGCATCAGAAAACCCGAAATCGCGAAAGGAGGAGAAAGCTGGGAAATAGGCATTTCGAAAATCGGCTTTTCGGTAGTCTTGAAGACAAGAAGTTAGGTGCTTTGCATTGGTGAACCCCGAAGAGGACTGCGGTCATATGAGGGGAGGTCATATGAAATAAGAGTGTAGCCCAGGGGGATAACTACGACTAAATCCATTTCGACAAATCGGCACTTCGGGTGTCGGGAGATCGAAGAGTCAAGAAAACTTGACATCAAGACTCAGGAAGTCCTGAAACCCAAAATTACTTTGCGGGAAAAGATCACGGTCCTGTTTGAAGGTTGTGTGGAGGTGAAGGACCTATGGATCAAGAAATTTTGAGGGTCCGATAGGGACTCAAATGAGCCACTTCGGCTCAAGGAGATTTGAATGGTCCTGTGAGCGGATCTTGACCTGTGGGTTGGCGGTCTGCATCACTAGGGCATTGTATTGGCATCTTTTTGTTTGAGTGCATAAAATATCCCCTAGTGGAATGGTACCCTAGTGAGATAGTGCCCTGATAGCCACGTGTTAAGACAAGTGATAGGTCACAACATGGCCATGTTTCCAAGGTTCAATATCAACCATGTTATAGCTAACCGATTGGATCGGGCGGTTAGGGTTTACAAAGAGTAATTTTACCTGGGGTCCCGATAGCCCACCGAGTCAATGCCCTAGTGAGCCCGATGGATGTAACACACTCGACCCCATAAGATTTACTTAGGTTGGCAGGGAATCTAATTCTTATTCTTAAACTTATCTCTATTATATATCTTAGTCTAATAGATAGATTCTACTCACTGAGATATTTCCAATGACTGTAGTCATACTCAAAACTGAGCTCTCAATCGAAATTTACTCTTTTCCAAATTTTTTTAGGTCTTTAGCTATCTCATCCACCTTACTTCCATGTGGTGTCCATGTAACACCTTATAAATCGTTCCATCCGACACGGTACTAAATCAAAATCTAGTGTGGCATCTTCCACCTGGCCCATCCCACTTTCCATATGAATGGCTATGATCAATTGGGATGAACTTCATCATCATTGAGGTTCTACTTCATAGGATTCATGAGTTACCCTAACCAACAAGTTTCGATCATGAACTCTCTAGTGGGTTCAATCCTAGATCTAATGAATATCAACCCATGACATCGAATGGATCTTATCACTTCAATGACTCCATCATGTACGATGAATAACATTCACACTTTTACCCTCTTCTAAGGTGAATAGGTGGTTCCTACATAGATCCATGGCTGATATTTAATATTTCCTCTTCACTGACCAACAACTAGTGTTTAACCATAAAATCCTTTTCGTTGTCACCACATTCTTCAAATCTCACTCCAGACCTCTATCTACCATATTTTAACAAACAATTGGGATCTAATGGTTAATGGATGTGATGATATAGATTGGAATTGAATACCTAAGGACTTCTAGCCCCTTTGGGACAACTTTTATTCCATCGACCATTCAGTGGATGAAACATGTCACCTCTTAAGGCATGTTGGATGCCATGTTGGCAGCCCCATCATCATGACATCACTTTCCCCTTTTTTCCTCACTTAAGTAGGACCCACAACAATCTATGACTGATATTTAATTTCTCTCCTATTTACTGATCAATGGTTCTCATTCTTTCTCGAGTATTCATCATCGTCGACACTCATTCATCATTGTCAGGGCTTCTCACTTCTTTCCTTGATCTCTTTAATGGATTAACCTCTTGACGAATGATCTCGATATGCCTATCACACCGATCAACAATTGATGATGTTTATAGGATTTCTTCATCATCAATATCTCTCTCTCTCTTTCTCCCAACTCCACAAATCGAAACTTGAAACAATATCCCCTTTAAATCATAATAATGAGATCCATTCTCCATGCTGAATCAATGGCTTTGGTCATCCTCTATTCAAAACATGGTTTTCTTCTGGACAACGGTTCAGAGTTAGGACTTAGCAAATTTTGGGGATTTTTTAAGGGTTTTACCATGCCTTCAAGAGTTCAGGAACTACCATGATACCAACTAAATCTCTCACTTCCTTGGGATGAATTTTTCATATCTTGCAATCTTACCATGCAATACATGTGGAAGAATTAAGGGGTTAAATCTTTCCAAAATACATAGATACCTTCCCCACATGCCAGATCACTTCATGTACCATTCTTGGATGAATATTATGTTGATATCCTGTAAAATTTCCACTCAAGAATTGAAGATCCCCTCAGGATACAAGGTTCTTTCTCCCTTGCATGACCTTCCAAATCCTAAGGTCCTCATCCCATCTTCCAAATGAATATTTTGTCCATATCTTGCAAAATTTCCTCTCAATATTGCAAGACTCTCTCAACCACATGTTATCCATACAGTGAGCACTAGTTTTCATGAGTTATCAACTTGAAAAGGAAGAAAAAAAATCAGATTTCATTTCACTCAGGAATTCAACCATTCCATACATGTTTTTCACATTTAATAATCAAACCAGAAACAATAAGTTTACATCACAAAAATTGCATTACAGACATTAGGCATAAATACTTATCTGTTCAGTAAATGTCAACAACAAACTGTCTGAGAGAGGACTATTGATGCTATTCATAGCATCAAATAAGTATTTTCACACAACTCTATGTGTCTAGACATGTGGAAATCGTCCAAATCCTTCTACTCATGAATTTACTTTAATTAAAGGAATTATTAAAGTAAATTTATTTTATTAATTAATTATTAATTGAGTCATTTAAGGAAAGTGTTAAAATTAATTATAATGTTTCTAAATCTCACGTGGGTGTGATAAGTTATCTGAATCGTCAATCACTTTGGAGATTAGAAATAGATTATAACTTAATATTATAATAGAAATTCTAGGGTGGAGGAATACACTTGACTTTTGACTTGACAGGTATTGAGGGAGTTGACACAAATTATTGGTTCATGAGGGACTATGATTCTAGACCTTGGATAGGTGGATAAGGACTTCCATCTAGATATCAGGTCGAGGAAGAAGGAACATAGGATCACATAGTTGGGTTTTAGTCAAAGGAAGTCAAAGGAGAGTGTATAATCGTACAAAATTTTATGTATAGGTTTTCCAGACATGTACGTGGATCTCAGTGGAGACAATCACGTATATATGTGGGTTTTCTGAAGAAAAGTCACGTACACCTAAAAACACATGTATTTATGGTTCATGCAACAGGTCATAATTTGCCAGGTTTGTTTGTAATTGTATTTCTCTCAGTGGGCCATTATCCCTATTGTGAGAGTCCTAATTTTAGCACAATAAAATGATTCTCAACACTTTTTTTCCCTTCGAGGTTTTTCTAGGCATATCTACTTGCAAATATGGGTGTTCATGTGTGGTTGATTTGGTTTCCTAGTTTATGCTTCCACTGCATGTTTAGTTGATTACTCAATTGTGCTTTTAGTACATAAAGTGATTTTAGTTTAAGCTAACTGTCAGGTGTTGGGTTGAAGTGGTAAAATCAAATTGCATGCTCTGAAGCGAAGACGGATCTCATATCCATAACATACCCATAAGAAACAGTTGGAAACCAAAGGACATATTTATGGGAAACAGTCGTGTAGAGTTAAAACGTTTTTTCAAGTGTACAGAGGTGTACGCGGGTCATAGAAAGAATAATCGCATACATATGTAGGATGATTTAAGAAAAATCATGCATACATAGGTTTCATTGGTCACATTCACATATATACATAGGTTTCAATGATTATAGTCACGTACATACACAAGATCTAGTGGGGACAATCATGTACAAGTCTATACAAGTCAGTACATGGGAATTTTTTAGTAGAAAGTTATTTTCAGGGTAGGTTATTAAGTCTTAGGGATAGCTTCAACACTGTTAATATTTAAAGACAGATTTGATAAAGAATCCAGTTTCCTCTCTTGGAAAGAAAGAGTAACTTTTGCATTTAAGGACTGTGACCTTTGGGAGTTAGTTCACAAAGTTGTTACCCCACCTAGATATCCAATATCTTTGGAAACTCACAACAAGAAGGAGATCAAATCATAGAGGGTCATCTTGGATTTAGTGAAGAATCATCTAATTCCTCACTTATCCAAGAGGAAGACATACAAAGAGATATTTGATGCCTTCATAGGGTTATTCCAGAGCATAAACATGAATAGGAAGATGGCCTTAAGGAATAAATAAGATCAATGCAAATGTTTATATCTAATAATGTTACCAACTATCTCATGAGGATCACATGGGTGCATGATCATCTTGCATCCATAGGGGAGAAAAAATAGGACACAAAGCTCATGAATGTGGCATTGAATGGTCTTCCCAATTCTTGGGAACCATTTTTCAAGGGATTCGTCGTTCATAAAATATCCCAGATTGGTAGATACTTAGGGATGATTTCATCCAATAAGAGACTCGCAAGGAGTCCAAGAGAAACAAGAAGGGAGGTAGTGAAGAGAACTTGGCTCTTCTCAGTAATACATGGAAGGGAAAAGGAAAGAGTTATAGCAAGAAGGGTAACAATGATGGAGGTTCGTCAAAGCCAGGAAATAAGAAGGACTTGAGTTAAATAAAGTGTTTCTCATGTCATAATAATGGACATTCTGCATCTCAACATTCGAAGAAGAATAATAGGGGTAATCGAAAGACGGAGAAAACAACATCAACATATGCGTTGCTTGATGAGTTTGCAACGAATTTTGAGAAGGATTACTCACTAGTTTCTTGCCTTTCTACCAGCACAACTATGAGGAGTGATTTGTTCTTAGGAAGTGGTGCATCTCTTCATATGATAGAAGCATGGGATTTATTTATAAATTTTATGGAGAGTGACTCAGATGTTCATGTGAAGCTTGGTGATGATGCTAAGTATGTAGTGAAGGGGGAGGGAACAATTATGTTCCATCTTGAGTTAGGAGGTTCGTTGGATGCCCAGGATGTATTTTACATACCAGGTTTGAAGAATAATTTTCTTTCAGCTTCATCTATGGAGGATAGGGGTTTGGCCATTAATTTTCAGAGAGGGAAAGTACTCATACGTCCATAGAAAACTATCCCAGATAGTGTAGTGATCGTTGGGGTTAGAGAAATTACTTTATACAGGATGCAAGGAAAGCCTGTTCAGGATTTGGTACACAACAATGACAACCTATGTGAGTTTTGGCACAGTGACGCAAACCCCCTTCCCTCCAAAAGGTTGTTTGACCTCCTGGTCTTGGATCATTTGGATTCAGTCAGAGTGACTCCTTGGGTCCCTGCGGGAACCTTAAACTATCTTAACCACACTCACAAGCTCTTCCTCTAGTGACCACGACTATGACTATGTCTCTACTTCCTTCACGGTTCGGACTTCACGGATATCCCAAATCCTTTCTTCACTCCTTCCTGAAGTGCTCATCTCCTATTCTCTGAACTCACACCATGCGTCTCCTTGGATTCGTTGACCCCACAATGGTTTGGACTTCGCGACCTCATGAAACTCTAGGCCTTTCACTCACAACCTCCAATCTTCTGATTTCCAAATTCTTGGATCTCATTTCCATGTGCTCTTATGTGATTAACAGTCGGGATTGAATCGCGACTTTGGACCTCATGGCTTAGTATTTGTCAAGTTTTTAACTTGTCGAACCTCCGAAGTACCAAAATACTTCACGGTTCTCCTCCTTGAAATTTCACCAGATCTAACTATCTAGGATCGTTCTTCTCCTTCTCAGAACGAATTTTTCCTACTTCCTTCTGCGAGAAGTTCAAGGACTCCTTTCCTTGAATATTTCCATTTTTTTTCCTCCTGATCTTTCCTTCTTTGTTTTTACTTTATTCCTCTGAACAATCTCTTCAACACTTAGTCGAGAACTTGATCTATGCACACCTCGCAATATATTTCTCTACACACTTTGACTTTTGTGGGTGACTTCGCTCTCCTTTCGACTGTTCTCCAACCACTTCTATCTCTCGTGACTAAATCACACTATTCTTCTCGAGCCTTCGAGTCTGAAAAATTTTTCATGCACTCCTTGCGGACATCGATGCACTCCTTATAGGTGTATAAGTTACACTATCTCTTATGAGCTTTCGAGTCAGAATAGAGTCAGTCATCCACTCCTTGCGGACACTAAGCACTCTTTGCACTCACTTAACGAAAATAAATGATTGAAACTTTTCTACTCCTCACAATGACTTATACATTCAACAAAGCAAATGCAGTCATGGATTTAAGAACAAAAATAACAGAGAATTGAAAAATAACAGAGATTCTACCATTCATTCAGATGGACACATAACTGTACACATTTGCGACAATGTTCCGCTATTATATTCATCCAACTGAAACTTACATACATACACTATCCTTCCCTACACCTTAACCTATACACGATAGATTCAGATGTTGCCCGGTTCTCCTTTTTCCAAAGTGAGTATGATCATCAATAACAACTATCAACAAAAATTGACAACCATCAACAACCCTTTCTGGGCAATATTACAAATATTTATACAAAGAGGTTCTCTTCGAGCATTTCCTCCAACTACTCTATGCTATCTTAAACGGAATTAAATGTTATCAACTACTTAACTCTTATTACAATAAATATTGCGTGAGAGATATATGAGCGCAAGATCCAAATATGTACTGTGATTCGATTCATAAAATAAAATGCATCCCCTCATCATCTTTCGTGATGTCTCGGCCTTCGATCTTTAAATACATTCATAACTCAAAAATTTATGTCAGATATCACATTAATAAGTTGATCGGTTTGAAATTCAAAATATTTCAAAATGTGCGCTACTGCGCCCAGTTGTCTTCCACGCTTGGGCTTCACTGGCAATGCTCTTGCATCACACAAAAGGTTGGTACACCTACACTATAGGGCATTGTAGATTCTAAGGGGGATTGTTACATGTCTTTGAGATTTCATAATTGAGAAGAAGGGAGTATATAAATGGTGTGGACTTCACAATAATTCCAAGGTTTCTTTTCTTGGAATCAAGAGTAGGTCCAAGGGGATATTGGATCTTATCCATACATATGTGAGTTGATCGATGTTATTAGTATCATTACACAAATATTCATAGTATGTCACATTTATTGATAATTTTTCCAGGAAAACTTGGACCTTCTTTATGAAGATCAAGGATGAGGTCTTACTTCAGTTTCAAAAGTTTAGAGCGTAGGAAGATAACCAGATAGGTAATAAGATCAAGTTATTGAGGTTAGATGACGGGGGAAGGTACACCTCCAATGAATTGAGTATTTTTTCAAGGAGGAATGGTGGGATATGATAGTCTCATACAACCCTAAGTAGAATGGGATTGTAGAGAGAAACAATCAGTCCATCATCGGTTCTTCCAGGGATATGATACATGACCAGGAGTTTTCTATGTTCCTATGGGTAGAGGCATGTAACAAAACAATGTATGTGTAGAACATGAGTCCTCACATGATATAGGGGGAAACGATTCTAGAGGAGGCATTCTCAGGAGTCAATCCATAGATTAGTCATTTGAGGATATTTGGTATTCCATTTTACATCCACATTCCTGTGGAGAAGAGGACAAAGTTTGATCCTTCACGACAAAAGGTCATATTTCTAGGTTACAATCAGACTTCAAAGGCTTACATGATCTTCATTCAAGTGAAGTAGAATAAATTTGTGAGAAGAGATGTTAAGTTCGAGGATAATTTTTCATCTAGAAGATCTCATAATACATCAACAATGATAGAGGACAAAGAGAAATAGTCTCTGAAGGATGAGCAGTAGTCAACAATTCAATTCCAGGTGGGGATAAATAGTTAGTCCCTTCCAGTCCTATCAGAAGACCCCAATGGATATTACAAACATTAAGGGATGTTGGAGAGTCTCCTAGGAGTTTGGTTATAGAGATAATGCCTCTGAATAATTTTCCAAACTATATGGTGTTTATGAGTAGCATCATTGATGTTGAGTCTTCTAGTTTTGAGGAAGCAACAAATCACTAGGTATGGCAGGATGCCATGGTAGAGGATTACACCTATATTATGATGATTGATGTTTCAGACATAGTGTTGAGACCATATGGGAATTCAGTTGTGAGTTCCATGTGTCTCTACAAGATCAATCATGCCACATATGGTAGCATCTATAAGTTCAAAGATAATTCTATGGTAAGAGGGTTCTCCTAGAAAAAGAGGGAGTGGAATATGAGGAGATGTTTTCTCCAGTCACTAGGTATGCTTCTATTCAAGTTGTTATTTCTATTCCTTTAGTTATGAGGTGGAGGATACATCAGATAGATGTGAATTTTTTTTTTCTCAATATGATCATTGAAGAGGAAGTATACACAGAACAACCTCGGGGCTTTGCAATATATAGGATGGATTCTCATCCGTGTTGGCTTAATAAATCCTTCTATGGACTCAAAAAATCACCCAAGGCATTGTATTCTAGGATTGAAAGATACTTGCAGAGTATGGGATTTACCAAAAGTTAGGTGGATCCTAACTTGTACTTCATACTTGTTGGGTCAAATTCACCCATCTTGGTTCTGTACGTTGATGATTTATTTCTCACAAGTGAAGAGGAGATTATTGTAGGGTGTAAAGTGGATTTAGATAGTGAATTCAAGATGAAGGACATTGTCTTGATGAACTATTTATTGGGGTCATAGGTATGGGATGTATCGAGACATATCTTCCTCGAAAAGTGAAGTATGCAGTTGAGATCTTGAGGAGAATCATCGTGGAGGATTGTAAACTGATGGCTACACCTATGATTACCAATCTGAGGAAGGTGATCAATTCAGATTCAAAGTTGGTGGATACCATTCTATACAGGAATTTGGTAGGGTCCTTGATGTATTTGGTCAACATCAATGTTTTTTTTTAAGAGAAAATTCACCAATTTGGACAAATTTTAAATTTTTGAAAGAAAATTTGGGTAAATTTCTTCATATTTTCATTAAAAAAAAAAAAAAAATTGTAGCCCAATTTATGATGATAATTCTCTATATATTTATACTTTTCACCTATATATAAAACTTTTCCATGAATATATAATTGGATTCCTTAACATTTTTCTCCAAATCCATGATTTTTTATTATAAAGTTTTAGGTAGCTATTGATACTCTTAAGAATACCATGAACTTATATTTGAAATCATATAAGTATCTGTATAATACAACATTTTTTAATACTTGAATTTTATGTTCACTTATTTCAACTTGTGTATGCTATACCCCCATGGTATACCATGTTGTATATAGTGTTTTCACATTGGATCTTTTTATCAAGTTGAAGATTTTTTTTTTATGTATTTCTAACGATAGTTTCCAATGGAATTGTTTTGGGTTGTAAGTTTTCTATAATTTCTATGAAAGGTTTCTTTTTCTCTAGATGTTTTGATATGGGATTTATTATTATTATTATTCAGTGATGCACAAGTGAAACTCATGTATTGGTGTTTTCACCTAATTTTCAATTTAGGAACAAAATATTAATGACTTATTTCCTAATATAAATGATAGGTTTTGCTTATAAATATGATTTGATCTCTAAATAGTTTTATAATTTATAACGTATATGATTTGAAAAAAAAACATTGGTCAATACCAGGACATATTTTGTTTTCCATGAACTCCTTGAGTCAGTTCATGGTGGAGCTAAGGCAGGTGCATTGGATCGTACCAAAACATGTTCTCAGGTACTTGAGAGGTATAATGGAGTATGTATTGAGGTATCTTGGATGATATGGAGTGGAGTTGCAGGGATACACAGAATTAGATCGGGTAGGAAATGCAACAAAAAGAAAGAGAACCTTGGGGTGTTGCTTCATATTAGGATCAATAGTGATTACTTGGTTCAATAGGAAGAATACTTCTTTAACACTTAGTTTAGTAGAGGCATAGTATATGGAAATAAGTATGGCTATCTGTGAATCCATTTGGATTCACAAATTTCTTACATGTTTATTTTCTTATGAGTTGGAGCCTACGATGAAATGCTATGATAATCATAGTTGTATCAAAATCTCAAAGAATCCAATATTCCATGACAGGTCCAATCATATTGAGATCATATACAACTTCATTTGAGATAGGATCGAGAAGGGAGTAGTGAGGCTTCAATATATTTCCATAGATGAGAAGGTTGCAGATATTATGTCCAAATCCTTGGAGAGAGGGAATTGTGTATTCTTCGGAGATAGACTTGCAGTGGTGCAGAATACCTTCCTCACTAAGAGGGAGTGTTGATGCTAGTGGAAACATTGGACAAGTATTTCTACACAGGTCTATGTGTCTACACATGTGAAAATATTCCAAAGCCTTATATTCTTGAATTTACTTTAATCAAAGGAATTATTAAAGTAAATTTAGTTTATTAATTAACTATGTAATTAGTGAATTGAGTTATTTAAGGAATGTGATAAAAGTAAGTAGCATTTTTCTAAATCTCAATTGGGTGTGAGAAATAATCTCAACTGTCAACCACTTTGGATATTAGAACTAGATTATAACTCACCATTATAAAATAAAAGTTGGGATGAAGAAGGAAGACACCTAACTTTTGACTTGACGGGTATTGAGGGATTCCAAAAAGAGTATTGGGTCACAAAGGTCAGTGATTCAGGTTATTGGATAGGTGGAGAAGGAATTCCATCTAGATATCAGGTCAAGGAGAAGAGAGAAAAAAGGATCATGCAAGTGGGTTTTATTCAGAGGAAGTCACATGAGAGTGTAGCGTCATACAAATATTTTCATATAGGTTTTCCATACATGTACACGGGTCTCAGTGGAGACAATCACATACATATGTAGGTTTGTTGAAGCAAAATTGTGTACACCTAAAAAAAAATGCAGTTCTGGTTCATACAATAGGTCAAACTTTTCCAAGTTTGTGTGTAGTTGTATTTGTCTCAGTGGGCCACTATCCCTATTATAGAATCCATTATTTAAGCACAATAAAATCATTCTTAGCAATGATTTACCCTTCGGGGTTTTTCCAGGGGTATCTACCCGATAATATTAGTGTTCATCTATGCTTGATTTGGTTTCCTAGTTTATTATTCCACTGCATGTTTAGTTGATTACTCAGTTATTATTTTAGTAGATAAAGTGATTTTATTTTGAGATAATTGTCGGGTATTGGGTTGAAGTGGTAAAATCAACAAGGATTACTTTCCTCCCAACCTTAGGTGATATTGCAGAGTGCCTTCCTATAGTATGCCACCCCTGTTCCAAGCAATGATAGCACAAGGGAATGATTCAACTAACTTCCAAATTTAAGATGAACCAGGAAGTTTAGTCTCTTTCCCCCACTGACAATAGTAGAGGTTTCCCCCTTCTCATTGAGCTCATGGATTCCACAGGTTTATCAGGTACCTTCCCAACTATATTTACTCTACATAAGGGATTCCTTTCTATGTTTTTCAATACCTCAATGAACTCCCCTTCAAATTTCTAATTCGTGTCCAGTTAGTACCAACTTGCAACCCTAATTTATCCAGTTTTGGATCTGGGTATTCTTTGTTCTAGGGTGATCAAAACTCTCTTAGATGAAATTCCTATTTTATTCAAGGAAATATCTCTAATTAGCTCTCTTATTGACGTTATGCTTTCGAATTTCTCTATGCAATGTGCCCTTTTTCCTTTCATGCCTCCCCCTCTATTCCCTCCTGCTCTTTTTTTTTATGATGTTTTGAACCTTTGGCCTCTTCTTCCTCCAATCCCTTAGGATTCCCATGGCTTCTTTAAAACAAAAATTGTTTTATGAAATCCAAATTCGTAAAGGGGAAAATCTGTGGGCATCATATTTGTCATTTCATTCAGTTGACCCTTTTCCTTTTTCAATATACCAAAAATGTCAGCAGTTATTAACTACTTCAGCCACTAATCTGACTTCCATAACAGGTCACATGGATCCATATAGATCTGGGTACATTGGTAGGTGTATGTTTACACTTTGCAAGTATAATATGCCTTGTTAAGCAAGATTCATGTTTTATTGACTAAAAAATCTCATCTCCACCTCACCAGTCCATGCCATCAATTCCACCTTTGATATCATGGCTAGTACATTCAAGGAATTTCCTCTCATTCAAAGGCATAGTGTTTTTCAATAACAAAAGAATAATTATGAGATTTATAAACACAATCATATGAAGCCTCAAAATTATTACAATTATGGGGTAAAACAAGGTGTTATAGTGGGCCGGTAAGACTGGTGGGTCGATATACCGAAGTACAAGTGTCGAGAGCGGGAAAGTCAAGGGCCTAGTGAGAAAAGGGTCTTGGTGGTCCAGTGAAACACCAACAACCATGTCCATGACAAATGTATCCACATGGAATTGTATAGGTGACATGGAGCCATGTGGCAGTGTGGTGGTTTTGGCCAATGAAGGTCTAGAGACTTCGTAAGCGATTTTTTTTTAATTTTGATATCAATGAGAAGAACTAGATTATGAAACTAGAATTGAATTTTAGAGGTGATAAGGAGAGGCATCTTTGAGGAAATAAAGGAGAAAATTTTGATACCCCACCAGCTTAAGGAAGGGTTAGGGGGTTGGGTGTGTTACAATATGTGTGTGTGTGTGTGTGTGACACATACATATTTATAAATATTCCCAAAAAAAAATGTACTTTCTATTTCATGGAAACTAAGATTACATTTCTTAGGAACATAGCTCTTACATCGATATTCAACAATCAACATATTTTCTAATGAAACTATAATTTTCCTATAAAGTCCTACAAAACACAATACAAAAGAATCAAGACTAAATACCTATTGATGCCTATTACATACATACTAAAATTCATCCAAATTAGACTATGATAAATAAACTATGGGCTCAACTGAGTGCCCCATTCATTTCAACCAAATAGGTAGGTTATAGGATACAAAAATAAAAAAGGACTAAACAAAACCCTATCTCCTACTTTTAGCTGCATGTGAAGCTCCGCGAATTAAGGTGAACTTAGCATACCAAAATCCTTTATTCACAAACATCTATGAGGTTGGGGTTCAATACATGATTTAGAAAACCCTTCCTTCAATTTCAACCCACTTCAATTCTAGGGTGCATTTCCTCGCTAAAATAGGAAATAGAGTAGGTAGACCTAGGTTCCTACTTTCAATTGCATGTGAATCTTTAGAGACAAATCTATGAAATCACATTCCTTGATGAAACCCTTGATCTCCATGCTCAATACCAATGTGACCCTCAACCAGACAGGTAGAAGGATAGTGTTCCCTGGCATGTGATATGTACCACAACCACCAACTGATAGAAAAATAAGGGTACGAGCAAGGGAAGGGTTGGCTTGGTAGACAAGGTCGCAACCCCAGCCCACTTGATAGATTCAAATTCATGGTTTCCCATAGCTAAATGAAGTGGGCGTCAATTTTTGTAAATGGAGGTGGGCAAATGCAAGAGGCCATGATCTGCTACAAGTGGTAGTGAACTATTGTATTGGGTGACATTCTTATGGATGCAATGGATATCTTTTGCATCGATATACTACATGGGCATTGATCATATGTAGATGGAGGCTAGGGAAAACCCAAGTCATGACTTTCCCCTTGGATCCTTATTATATATTCTAGGATATAGGATATAATTCCTAGGGAAAACCCCCAGGTGCTTCCTCTCATTTCGAGGATGGTACCCAGGGTAAACCCTATATTATTTAGGGAACAAGGTCATCAATAATGGTGTCTAAAAGCCATTACAAGAATGTTTTCATAGTTAAGCATTCCATTCACAATTAAGGAACAAACAACAAATAGAAAAGATAGTGCTATTACCAATTTAATCAAGACAATGTTTAGTTCACAACAAGGTATTTTTTAAGGATTCAAATATCATACCAATGTATAGTATTCTAGGTGACTATTTTGATTTGAAAAAATCCAACATATAGATACATAGATGGATATTAAAAAAAAAACATATAATTTACTATTAAAACATGTAAATTTTGGTGAATATTATCAACTTAATCATATTTTATGCAAAAAAATAGGTGAATTTTTAAAGGGAAAATGACAAATTGGTGAATATATGTTTTTAGAAAATGTCCAAAATTTATCGAATAGGTGAAATTTTTCCCCTAAAAGTTACACTAGTCCCCAATTATTATCCCTCTAATAATTGTTCAATGGTCCACAACTATCCTCAATGAAATTAATACAATAAATCTACCCTCAAATGGCATCTTTAGTCAATAATGATTAGCCCTCTAGTAATCATTCAATGGTTTGCAATTGTTCTCAACAATAGTAATAAAAAAATTGTTCTTGAATGACTTTATACAATCAACTTTAAATCGTTATAAGTGGATCACTTAGTTCATTTCATTTAAGTACAAAATGCACGTAAAGTTTCAATTACAATTCTCTATAAAATATATGGAAAGAGACTTATTTCGACACTTTTCATGTAAATACCCATTCATTTGACGATTCCACCTTATAGGGTTAAATCCTATAAACAATATTCAATTAGGAATACATAAGAATTCCTCTCTTTTTCAAACTTAATCAACTCTCAAGTGACATAAAAGTGTTCTATATCATCACTGAAAACCATTTAGTTTGGAATAATGAGACAAGGTCTTGAAGAGATTCAGGGGTATGTATTTACTCAATTACATCTATTTCGCATGCATCAAAGCATGGTAATAATTGAATTCATAAAAATAACATGCATATAAACTTTATCAAACTTATAAAAATCCATTACTTTCTTTAGCTAAGTAAATTGCGAGACCCATAAGGGAAAATTCCCAAGGTTTTCTCATTGTGACGTTTCTTTTAGATCAAATGATGACTTATATTCAATAAATAAAAGGGTTTAAGACACTTTATAAGAGATAAAAACACTACCTAAGAAATCATATATTATCTCCTTTGTCATGGGGACAAAACCCAAAACATTTTCCCCTCAAACCCAAACTTTTACGCTAGGAAAAAATGCTACAATATATATACAATATCCTTTTACTCAAGGAAAGTTTTGCATTACTTTATTTATAATCCACTGTGATTTAATAGAAGTGTGTATGCCTTTATTTTATGGGGAAAATGTGTGAAATGACCCAATAACAATCTTGTAGGTCATCATTAATTCTAGGGATTGGGTTAGATTTTAGAACAACTAGAAAGTTATGTTATATATCTATTCTAGTACTATAATTCTCCCATCCAAGATACAATTCATAATTTCTCTTAAAATAAATAAATCCCCAAGATAATTTCAAATTCCAATTTGTAGTCTATTAAAGTTTTTTTTTCCAGAATCACATATCTTCCCCTAATGGCTATAGAATATCCTCCCTTAACTATTATTTAACTCCAATCATAGTCCAATTATTAGTTCCAATTCACCTTTTCCAAATATAAAATTAGCTTATTCATATGGGAACTCTTCCTCCCTAGGGACCCCCAAACTGCAATTACTTGTATGATAACAATACATAAACTAACTTCCATATCTTCTTCCTCCTCTTGAACATATGAGGTCCCCACCTCCCAAATCAATACATTATCTTAATGATACCAAACTCAACATTAATACATTAAGAAACATTTCAGAATTACAACATCCATCTAGCCTTAGGGAGGAAAAAGGTGAGCTCTCAAGACTAATAATCCTTTCTTTTATATCCTTTTAGGATCATGGCATTTATCCATTTCAAGAAAAATATTAATCAATTTAATTACTAAATGCATATTATTCACCCACCCATGTGTCACTCCATGCACAACTAATACTTTATTTAAAATAAAAAATGGAGATTACTCATCACATCCCAACCTCTTCTCCTATTTTTACTCTTTACTCCTAGATGTTCCCCAGACCCCTTTTCCTTTTCCTACTCAAATGGATTCACATGAAATTACTATTTTCTATGAAAATCATTTTTTTTCTTTCCATTGAACTCACCCATTTCTGTATGCATTTCCATTTCTAATTATAAAATAAGTTATATTTCCTCTTTTAGCAAACATGTGCATAAGCCTATATGGTCAATCAAACCACTCATGTAATTTATTCAATATCTCATGTCAATGTAAAATATGTATTACAATGGATAATTTTCTTTGAAAGTATTCATATATACAAGTACATATAAAATAATTTAAAGTAAATACCAAGGGTAATATCAAGTTTCCTTCTAGCCTTCAAGTATTTAGTACCAAGATCTATACATAACCTCTACATCTCTTCAAGTACCCTACACCAAGAAACAAACATAACCTTTACAACTCTCCATGTTCCATATACCAATAGCTAGAAATAACTTCTATAACTCTTCAATTGCATGATACCAAGGGTTCCATGCCCCCTACATTCCTTTCAAGTACTACCTATCGATGTGTAATAAGGGTGCCATATTCACGTGTGGCATTCAAGTATCATTTTGTTAACGATGGGGGATAGTACCATGGTTGGGTGTTAACTAACCCATCTCATTCACCACTAGTGAGAGACTAATTGCCACTAAGAAATAAGTTTTAACACCTTATTTTGTGTCCCTCAACAACAAGACCTTGTAAATGATTGATTTCATTGTCTACCTTTATGACAATGTGTAACCTCTAGGAAAACACATTAAGATGTATTCTTTTCAATCCATTACATGGAAATGGCACTGGTATGGAGGAATAAGTAACATGCACCT
Organism: Picea engelmannii; assembly: GCA_009831015.1. Classification (NCBI taxonomy): domain Eukaryota; kingdom Viridiplantae; phylum Streptophyta; class Pinopsida; order Pinales; family Pinaceae; genus Picea; species Picea engelmannii. The sequence goes on along the minus strand of ML782064.1, from coordinate 268,973 downwards.
ACTCTCCCTCATAGTAATGATTCCACATCTCATTCATACAACCCTTTTCCTATGTGTAAAATTCTTTGTCAAATGTTTTTGTATTTCTGTACACATCTAGAGACAACATATCAAATATCACTATCCAATGATTATGACTAAATAATAAGAAATTTCATATACATGTCAATCATACATAACCCAACCCCATCATGGGTACATATATGTAGACTCATTTCAGAGTCCATATGCACTTGTGGTTCTTCACTCTACATTAAAAAAATCATGAGTTGCATCATATAGCATAATAAATTTCACCATGTAAAAACATGTTCATTATCAATATTCAATAGCATGAGAAGAATATCAAAGAATAAACCATAAAACATATATGTCCACATCAAGCTAGATCAAAAGTCTAGATCACATCATCCATAAATGTATCTATCAACCAACAAAGTCATGTATTTGTAACCACAATTCCCTCAAACGATAACATCATATCATTAACATGAAGTGAAAGGAAAAGAGGGTAGTACAATATAAAATTATTTTACAAAGCTATTCTCCACCATGGTTCTATTTAATTTTTTTTTACCTATTTAATTTCAATATTTTGTAGAACTTTCAAAGTGAATGCTTGAAATTATTTTATTTATTTAGTAAGGAAGGATTGAAAGATAAGTTGACTCTTGTTTTAATATTCGATGAACTATGGGAAAAAATTATTCATTGACATGCTCAACACATAGATAAGAAAAAAAGAATACTTCATTCAAATAAAAACAATATGGATCTAATATTTTTAGACCATTGCATGATACATATAAGACAAAGTTGAACACAATCAAGGACAAAATAATTGATGGGATTGTTTAGTTGAGCACAATTGTTGATCCTTGATCTCATATATAAACTTTATTAAACTATCACAAGAGGGTAAAGGAGGAAATAAACATAGTTAGTGAATATTTATCTATTCATGATGGAAACTTCTGTAAAGCTAGACTAGTATCTCAGAATTTTATTTTGTTGAAATCTATAAAATTCAACAAAATATTTTTCACACATGTGCACTATTATAGATAACGAAAAATAATCAAAATCTCTAAGAAATAAGTGGAAGAAAGGAAAGAGGACGAGGATGCTTGCTTAACACATACAGATAGGAGTATCCTTTTCCTCTATTGAAATTATCCAACATTGTATAGCGAAGACACTTTCTTAGAGATCATTTGAATAATCTCCATAGACCACAATACGTGGTTATTCTATTATAACTCTCTAAGAATTATTTTAGTATTCATAGGATGCTTTCTTAACCATGTGTTCTATATAAATATCAATGAAAAGAAGTAGTTGCGATATTCTATATTTAAACCTAGAATAAAAATTAAGTCAAAGACAACAATCCATGTTGGCTTAGTAACACTCTTGGTCAAAATAATAACAATTATCTCACAAAATATACATTGAAGAATAGTGTTTTTCATTGTGTATCACAACAATGATGAATATCTGAAGTGATAAATAAATTGTACATTTTCCTCAAAATCCATTATATCATCAATCTCTCTCTCTCTCTCTCTCTCTCTATATATATATATATATATATATATATATATATATATATTTTGTAAGACATACAACCCCCTAAGTACCATTTTAAGGGGTGGGGTATTAAAATTTATCTTTTCCTCAATTATCTCGAAGCCTCTTATCGATGGAACCATAGTCTTATGCTCGTCAAGATATTTCCAACAACCATCACCATGCTCAAAACAAAGCTTTGGATCAAAAGTTGTGGTTCTCCAAAGTTTGGATTTTTTGGCCCACGATCCACCTCATTTCCACATCGTTCCCATGTGGCTCCACATCACCAAAAACAATCTTGCGTGGCTCTAGTTGTCCCATCAACCCGCAAGGGCATCGAACCACTGTACATAAAAATAACCCCAATCCTTCTGATCTCCATTATGTCGATGATCATCCCATTGGGTCATCAGGTTATCGAGCCCCTGGCCCCTTTATTCTCTTTTCCACCATGTAACATTCCTCTAGTACCCGATACACTAGGGTATTGGCCCCATTGGGAACTATACCAAAGGCCCATCGACCCACTGGAGTACCAAGATATCGGGACTTATGAATCCTTAATGAAACCTGACATTATTCTAGGGTCTGGTAATCTAGTACCATGAGTCGTTAAAATACCTCGTGGTATTAGTTACAAAAATCGATGGTCGAGATCACTCAATGCTCATATCGTATGGCTGAAAAATCAAGGTGATGATACAAAGGCTCGATCCCAAAAAATATCTCATTCAAATCTTTCGTGAGCTAGATAATGACAAGTGTCACCCCCATGACGCCATGCCCACACAAATGGAAGGACAAGTCATCACAATAGTTAACATGTCTTGACATGTGGCACACATATCGTGTCACATACTTCCCCCTCAAAGTGAAAAATCACCATGACATGTGGCACAATCACCACTTGAAACGTGGACTGACCTGGTGTACATGTCATCAAAGAGCACTTGGCTCTTCTATCTAGTTGTTGACACCTATCCACTACACATTGGTTTGGTTGCGTCACCCGACGTCATCCTAAAATTAGTTTGCACATGTCTCTTTTTCTTGCAGGTTAACAAGGGAAGGTTGGAACCCCTTCTAGAACCTTTACCTACTTGGACAACAGGCAACTAACTCAATGACCTACAAGGCATTCATGTTCATTGAAAAAAATTATCCCAGGGGTTTGAAGCTCCAGTTCCCCAGGTGCTAGACCTCGTCCTAAGCTTGTCTATTGGATCGATAGTTGAGATCTATCAATTTTCTTGATCCATGTTACACATTATTTTCATCACCCTCATGATCGTTAATGATGTAAACCTATATGTTGCCTCCAGAGAGGTCAGTGGCCTGAATTCCTGAAGAAAGAAGGGAGAAGAACTTTCCTTGAGAGAAGAAGTTGTGTTTTCCTCTGTAAAAACCCTATTTTGGAGGATTCTTGCGGGTTGAAGCATAGTTGGGGTGCGGAAATGCCTGATTTCTGCAGGCTGCACTATAGCTAGAATGTGGAATTTTCGTAGGTTTCACTATATCCAGGTCGCGACGACCTTTGTACGTGGGAAAAATAAGCATTTTCTCGATGGTTCTAGAAGGAGAAGCTTCTATGGTGAGGTGGCCTCTGAATGGTTTGGATCTTACTTGCTTTCATGATTAAGTGGGATCATCCTAACCTCCTCACCTTATCATCTTCATCTTATACAAGGAGAGGAGCTCTCATGGAGAAAGTTAGTTGGATTTGGCTTGGAATTATTATCTTGGTTAGAGTGGCTTTGAGATTTTCTTTTGTCAATGTAGATGTTAGATCTATAGTCTCGAAATTCTTGGATCAAAAGTGTGTGGGAAGCATGGAACTGTTGGAAGGAACCTTACAAAATCAAGGCATCCGGTTGTGATATCTCTTCCTATTATTTAATATAATACAGTGGCATGCTTCTTTCCCATAGAATTATCTTTATTTTATTACATAATCCCTTGATCATATGCATAGGTTGTCATTAGATATACTTCTACTGCTTTCACTTTGGTTGGTTTGTGTCTCACTGCAGGATCAATATCACAAGAGCACCAGAGAGAAATAGGAACAACAAAGACATAAGGAAGTGACACTTAAAGGTATGTCTCTTGTCTTTTGTTCGGTAGTAAATTCAATGATTAGAGCCTAGGGAAAGTGCCAGGTCCTGTCGTGTTTTGTTCTAGATCTAGGTGGATATAGGGAGATTAGTTAGTGTCTGCACCTACCAATTTATCCAATAACAAAATTGGCGACTCCACTGGGGAAATGAATGTTTTCCTTATTTTCCTTATTTTCCTTGTTTTCTTGCTTTGATTGCTTGGTTTTTGTTTTCTGAGTCATTGGAGGATCCAACTTGACTCTCTGACTGTTAAACTACATTGGAAAACCTTCTCAATTTTTATTTTTTTCTATTTTCGTTTGATTTATGCACCCTGCTTTGAGGGACAATGCGACGACTTAGGATTTCCACACCCTGCCTATTTTGACCAGTGCAGAAACACCGCAACCTACCCATATCTGTCTTGTAGAAACTAGTGATTTCTGTACTGCGTTAGTCTACAACCCATGGAAATTGTGAAATTCTTGATTTTTGATGGTTTTTCCTAACCCAGACCTTGGATTTGGTTTTGGGGTGAATTTTTGGGTTTAATTATGATATCTTTATATTCTGCTTGACAACTTTGAAACTACTTTTAGCCATCTTTGCTTTGTTTTATTTTGAAAGTTTTGATATTTTCCTTTGAGTGTCTTTTAGTTACAAAGCATCGTTTTTGTTTAGAATTGTTTAGTAAAAAAAATACTTATTTTTCTGAATAAATCGTGTTAAAGGAGAAACTTAGTTTGGGTTGTTTTTGTTTTGAAGTGATTTTCTATTTTTTTTAGTGTCTCTTTGAAAAAAACATGTAATTTATTTCTTTGCATTAGATTGAGGGCATATTTTCATTTGAAGTAGTGAAATTGCATGATTATTTCTCTTAAATTCTTAAAAAAATTCCCCCTCATGGTCGGGGGGGGGGGCGTGAATCATGCATTCATGTACAATGTTTTTTTCTCATTTCCTGAGAATCTTGATATTGTTGAGTTTTAAAATTTTGGGACATTGTGCATATGGGAATGATAAATGTTTTCTCCTTCTCGTAGCATAGATTAAAGATTGCATCTTCATCTTTTTGCATAAATTTCGAGTTGGTCAAAACACCATATTGTCGACGCCATTTTCCTTTTGAGTAACAACATCCTAAAAAATAAAGCGCTTATAAAAATTGATTAGACATTTTTATACTTTTTGGTAGCAAACCTACATTAGATTAGTTGTAGGGCTTTGGAATAGGTGTGAAAGATAACTTTCCAAAGTTGCAAACAAACATAAAATCTTGAGTTAGGGAGCGATTAAATCCACTTATTACATTTTGTCCTGGGAAGCCCTTCTAACACAAGGGTCAATCACGAGGTTGCATTGAGACTGATAGAGTTACTCACCTTGCTTTGTTGGTCTTGGTGTAGAGGTTGCGTGTATTATGGGGGTCGCTTGAGAGGTATACCCAAAATGATGAGTGAAAGCCTTTCAAGTTGATTTCGGGGTAGATACCCTGCCCTTACGCGTGGATCAGAGTGTCGACTATTTCCCCAGGCATAATTGTAGTGATTGGTAACCTTAGTGGCCTATCTCTTTAGGGTATTTACACAAGGTGAATGTGGAGGGGCAAGTCTTCACGTTACCTAGAATCGACGTTGGCCAAACTCACTCAGGATCCTTGGAGGGTATACCCACATTTATGTGTGGGAGCTTGCACCAAGTTGTAAGTCTATTAAAAAGGTAATCAACGTAACTTTTCCACCTACTCTATCTCATCCCATTCTTACTTTGTTCTCGCGACATTGGATTTCATCACCAACTAGTGTGATCATTCTGAGAAGGTTTTATTTGTTTTCTTTCTTCCTAGATTTTTAGTGTGTTTTGTTTGTTTTCCCTAGCAGATTCTAGGGTGGATTTGTTTTATATGGAGTTAGTTCCCGAAATGAACAATGAAGGAACCCCTACTCTAGGGGAACCTTTTGTTTTTCCTTCTTATGGAAACATTAGTCCTCCTCACATCACTACTTTGAGCCTTCCAGGTCTCACTATTGGATTGTCCGTGTGGTTGTTTTCCACTCAAGTAATCCCAAATTCAGTAAGTTCTTTAGTTGTAAGCACTTCCCCCCAAGAACGTCAACCTCATGTTGATCCTCCATCGTCTTCACTAGTAAGATCTTCTTCGCCTTATTCACATGCAAATTCTTCCATTTCATCTTCTTCGTCGAGTGAAAGATATCAAGCTAGTAGCTCAGTGAATAAGAAGAAGAAGAAAAAGAAGAATAATAAGAAGAAAACTAAGCAAGGATCCAAACTTCCAACCACTGCCAGACATGTTGGAAAAAAACCAGCTACTATTGATTGTGTTGGGAGTGTTGATGATGTCAAGATCACCCAAACAACCTGTAAGCCCAAGTACCCTTGCACGCTTTGTAAGGGTAGCCATCTTCTTAATGATTTCCCTGGTCTATCCAAGGTTATGGAATCATGGTCTACACACCCTCACCAATCCATGTCGTCAGCCTATGAACAACACGTTGATGACTTCCCTGTCAACTAGTCACTATGTCGTTGGGAAGAAGAAAAGTCGAGTCAAGTTCCCATGTATGTTATGCAAAGGGAATAATCTAACTCATCTTTTACCTTGTATGGATGAAGCCTCGAAATTCTTGGAAGACATGAATGTTTCACAGCCTCAACTTCTAGCTTCTTATTACAAGCTCACTCTCGACCCACCTGTAGTTGATGGAATGATCAATCCAGCCCCTTCATCAATCAATCCAGTTGATCATGTAATTAATCCAGTCACGTCCTTACTTGAACCAGTTGAAAAAGTGATTGATCTGATCCCATCCTCGGTTGATCCCACTCTCCTGTTAGAGAGTGAAACCCAAGTGGTTGATTTGATCACATCTTCGGTCAATCCCACTGTCTCGTTAGAGAGTGAAACCCAAGTGGTCGATCCATTTCTGCCCGTCGACCCCATTCTTCCCTTGGAGAATGAAACCCAAGTGGTCGATTTGATGTCATTATCAGTTGATCCTACTCTCCCACTCGAGAGTAAACCCAATACTGTCCACAATTTTCTCGTTGATACAGACTCTACCATGTTGGGGTGTATTCCTCCTTCTCCCATGGAACTCCCTCCAAGTAATGAGACCATACTTTTTAGTTGGGGTGTGCTAATTGGACCTCGTCTTCCCTCTCACATTCCTTTCCAGATTATAGTGCAGGTTTGTGGTCGGGACGTTCCTCAGACACTAATAAATGAAGGTCTGTCTGTTAGTATTTTGTCCTCTTTTTCTTGGCAAGATTTGGGTTTTTCTTAGCTTGCGCCAATTACGCAGAATCTGTTATCTTTTAATAGAAGAACCAGTCAACCTTTAGAGACCCTTCCTCAGTTTCATGTCACTTTGGGAGGGAAAACTGTCTTTATTGATGTCATGGTAGTCCAATACCCTTTGGATTTTTCTTTAATCCTTGGGTGGGATTATGTCTATGCCATGAAAGCTATTGTGTCCACTCTTTTTCACGTGATATATTTTCCTCACAATGGAAGAATGGTGACTACTGATAAAATTTCATTCATCGTTCCTGACTGGATTAACTCCCTAAATGATTCTTATATGCAGATGGTATTGCCCCCACCACATGTTAATTGTGTGGCGTTGTCTCCCATGAATTCAACTTTTGATGACCTAGATCCAGTAGTTGACATGGTTATCTCTTCAATAGGGTCTTTAGAGTTTGATCTCCTTACCCCTATCGCGACCCTCGACATGTGTTCCTTCCAGAGTGTGTTTCTTCCATCGAGTGAAGATCTCTTGGAGGCCATGACTGAGTTTTGTCCCTTGACATGGTGTTCTTCCAGAGAATTGTCCTCTTGGAAGCCATGATTAAGAAGAGCTTTGAGCATGGTTTTCCTATTTCAATCTCTTTAAAAAATGAAACCATCTTGGACCATGGTTTTCTAATTTCAAGCTCGTTAAAAAATGAAACCAGTTATGAGGATAGTTTTTTTTTTGCGTCTCTATAGCAACCTCATTAAAAAATGAAATAGAGGTTATGAACATAGTTCATGTTTCTGTGTCAAGATCATTAAAAAATGAAATAGAGGTCTAGGGATTGAACTTGGATTCTCGAGCATAGTTTTTCTTCTCTATGGGAATCTCGTTAAAAAATGAAATAGATTTGTTCCCCCTCTCTTTTTGAGTCAGGTCCTTCATCTAGTATTTGAAGCTTCATTTAATCTGCTTTTACAATTGAACGAAACGAAGCTTGGGGGGAAATGCTTCTAGCCTCTGGAATTCAGGCTGAAATTGAGCCAGTATCTTCTTAAACTGGGGGCTAAGTACCAACCATCCCTGGGTTATGCATTGGGATGTCGCAAGCATAGTTTTCTATGGTTCAAGCTTGTATGAAAATGAAACCACCTACTTCAAGCATAGTTTTCTATGGTTCAAGCTTGTGTAAAAATGAAGCCATGTCCAAGCATAGTTTTGTTTTGTTTTAAATATTGCATAAAAATGAAAACAATCCTAAGCGTAGTCTTTGTTCTTTCTCATGCTTGTAAATACATGAGAATACGTTATCGAGCTTAGTCTTTGTTCTTTATCATGCTCGTAAATACATGAGAATAGGTTACCGAGATTAGTGTTTGTTCGTTTTCATGATCGTAAATCAATGAGAATGTAACCGAGTATAATGTTATCACTTTTTCAGACTCATAAAGGTTATATGAAAAAGGAACCCACTGGAGTTCCTTTTAAGCTCTTTTCAGACTCTCTAAACATGAAAATATTTCCGAGCGACCTTGTTCTTTTCACTCTCATCAAAGTATTTGAAGAAAACATCTGTTGAGCGATAGTTTGTCTCTTTTTTAGTCTCATCAGATGACTTTAAGAAAAAGGAACTGAGAGAGTTCTCTTTAAGTTTAATTCAGACTCTCTAAATATGAAAAACCCCTGAGTTTTCTTTCTTTGGACTCGTTAAACAAACATCGAAAGGCCCATATGGGACAAAACCACTCCTTCCTAGGGTTCGTTAAACATACTCTGAGGGAATCATCTGAAGGATGAGATTACATCAACAATCATATGTTATCCTCCTCAAGCTTGCATAAAAATAAAGAGGTACTCACCAGAAATGGTGAGGGAAAAATTGGGAAAGAAATGTTTCTAAACCTGTATTCCATAGAAGATTTGTTTTTAAACATGACACCCTTTCACTCACTTTGTGTCTAGGTTAGAAAATCTGCTTGTCTCGTGATCATACTCCTTTATAAGATTACAAATTGGTCTATGATCCTTGTTGTTGAGTCAGTATTTCCAAGACAGTTGTCGTTTCATCAATATGTTCAAAGAAAATTTCAACCCTGAAAGCCTTCTATTGCGTCAGCCATTTCTGTAGTCCTTAATCCTTCTATTGCATTACACATCCCTAAGTCAGTCCTAAATCATTTGTTACTCTTGTATACTTCAAATCTTGTTACCCGTTTGATGTCATTGAAGGGGGATACATTAAATCCCTCCTGTGACAAGTCTTTTCCTATCGACTTCAACTCATTATCTAGGAATTAGACTCAGAAACTAATTGGAACCTTGGAACTTGCATGCCTCAATGGTAGGTTTCCTCGATTTCGACAATGGGTTTTCATTATTGACCCTTGATCGGGAGATTTCGTCGAGTGTTCAACTTCAGCTCATTAATTCGCATTCGTTGGATTGTACTATCTTACCCACACACACAAGCTCTTCCTCTAGTGACCACGACTGTGACTGTGGGTCTACTTCCTTCGTGGTTTGGACTTCAGGGATATCCCAAATCCTTTCTTCACTCCTTCCTGAAGTGCTCAACTCTGATTCTCCGAACTCATACCACGCGTCTCCTTGGATCCATCAGCCCCACAATGGTTCGGACTTCGCGACCTCATGAAACTCTAGGCCTTTCACTCACAACCTCCAATCTCCTTGTTGTTCCTGAGTCTGTACTTAAGGCTTAAACGTACAGTGTCAAGGCATCCGAAAGTGGGTAATAAGTGTAGAGGAGGGAAGTGTAAACCTTCGGTAAAGGAAACTAGGGAAGATTCCTATGTTGGCGTTGTCTAGCTTCCAACTGTTACTGAATAGTTATGTCTCGTTCAATGGTTGTCCATGATCGTTAGAGTTCGGCCCGGTTAGTTTCCGTTTTAAGAATGGTGTCGAAGAGGTTTAAGTAAATGTGTGTTTGATTCAGTACTCCGGGTTCAACGTTAGGTTGAGTTGGTATAGGAATTGTCATGGGGGAACAGTAAATGTATGAAAGACTTTAAGAAAGGTTAAGTGTTGTCTCAGTTTGGTCTTATAAAAGAGAACTTACGATTGCAGAAATAAAATATAGATGAAAATCTAAGGCTCGTTCTCGTAACTGATTCATATTTTAATAAAAGGTGCGAGGTGGGAGAAAAACATTAAGTCATTTACAATGTAAGGTTCCTACCAGGGGAAAATCTCTCGACATAAATGGGAGAGGAAAATATGTAAGAAAATAACCAATGTAACAAAGAATATATGTAGAATTCCAAAAATGCAGATTGGTCTTACACCGTTGATAGTTGGTGCAGAGTAAAGACAATAAACAATTACAGAAAACCCAAATTCATTCGTTATAGTAGTGGTCGTACTAAAGTATAACGAAGCACATCAATTATGAATATGAATTGAAATGGAAAAATGAGAAACAAGGAAGCAAACCTGTAATACAATAGTGACGAAATTGAGAATCTCCAGATCTACTTGTATTAACTCTCAATGTAAAACTCTATTACAAATAACACAAAAAGGTCCAGCCCTGTTTATTTATTTATGTGATATATTTATACAATTTTACAAATCAGGTAGAATCCCAACAGTCATAAAAATTCGGTTACAAAAAAGAGGAGTGCAATCGCTCCATTTCTCCTACTCTGTCTTCACTTGGTGCCATGTGTTTGTTGTTGCGAGAGCCCGATACAGGTGATACATATTTCCACAAGCTGAGATATGAGCTGTGATGGTTCTGCTTGACAGCTGGCCTCGACGAAGTAACATTATAGGGCTAACTGCTGCAGCTTATCCTCCATTTGTGCATCGATAATGTCGACGGCACTTAGTTGCGTGATGGGTTTGATCATGTACTTATCAACTCGGACTATGTCCACCATATCCATCTGAGAGATATCGGCCAAATCTCTCTCATCCTTATCTTTCAAATCAAGTGAGATCTATTCTGCATTCATTTGCATCAACACTTCGACATCGCCTCCACTGTCAATGCCCAACAACTCGCCATCTATAGAATTAAAGGCTTCTTCTAGAGAATTGATTACCTTTTGGGCTTGCTCCTTGCCCAGGGCGATGTTGTGCTCCCAATACTTCAATAGAATATGTCCTCGGATTTGCTCCGCAATGGTGAACCTGGGAGTACCCGCCGAAACCCGGCTGTTCGTGGCTATTACCGCCTCCTAGAAGGCGACCCGGGCCGCTCCTACATCCCTTTCTCTGGACGATAAGTTCTCGGAAACCTGATTGATCAATAGACAGTTTTCCTAGATCGCTCCCACCTTAGCGAGAAAATTTTGTTGTGCCGAAGAGATTTTGTTCTGAATCTCAATCTCTCGGGATTTAAATATCCCGATGTATATCATTTTGTTCTCGACGATCACTACCCGAGCCTGCAACTGTTCAATCAGACTCCTCTGTTGGCTTGCCTGCGTCCGACCATCCCAAACCACCAACTGTTCTTTCTCAAGCTTAGCCTTGAGCACCTCTATTTCATTTTTGTCGGCCAATCTGGCCTGTTCTATTTCCATGCTCACATGACCTTTAACATTCTCCACGGCTGTGGCCAATTTGGCTTCAAGAGTCCTGATTAGGCGATTCTTTCTTTTAAGTTGGTTCTTCAGAAGCCCGACTGAGAATTGATTCGTCGAGGCATACGCTCCTAGCGTCCCTGCGATCTCAGTGGCGAATTGCTCGTTCTTTTTATCTTTTCCATCTGTCATAACTTTATACTTTTTGGCGGTCGACTCACCTTCCTGGTAGAATTCTCTTTTTATGACTGCTTTTCTCTTTTTATCAAAGAAAAATTCATTTATAGGGAGTTCCTCTGCTCTTATGGGCCTCAGCTCCTCATTGAATATCCATCCTTCTTCGATATTTCCCTGCTTCGACTGTAAAGAGGTGACATATGTGATGGGCTCTCTGACCTGTTTCGCCAATTTTCTTGGTGTGTCGAACGGGTTCTGTTTCTTTGGTGGTTCTGGGGTTTTTATCTCTGTCTTCGGATTCTGTTTATTAGGCGGATCCGGAGTAGTTTCCTCTGCTTCTGGACCCTTCGTTCTCTCCTTCTTATCCTGGTGTTTCTCTGATTCGAGAGTTGCATCTTTAGAACCTTCAGCCTCCTTTTGTTTCGCCTCTGAAATACCTGAACCTTCACCCTGCAATACAACAGGGAGACAGCTTTGCCGATGTTCTTGGAATTTCAACACCTCGGCTCTATCCTCGGGTGCCAATGATTAGATCCGAGCCAGAATTTCTTCGTAATACCTCGCTCCTCGGAAAATTTAATCCGGGGGAGAATAATCATGCTCAAATATTTTGAGTCCACAATTATCCAAATGATTGCTTACGACCCTCTGTGGATCGTGTTTCTTATATTCGATGGAGACCAAATTCAGGTCTTCCAGGGCTGCAGCCTCGGCTTTGGCATGCCCGAAATCTAATAAAGAATAAGAATTCAAACGAATGGGAAAAGACGGCCAAACCTTCTTCGAGTACCCTTTGAGCTCTTTACTTACTCCACCAATTACCGTCTGGCGGGCGACCTCGCAACAAGACAACTTGTCAGGAATGAATAATGGCAGCGCATGCGGGGGAACAGAAGCCCCGAAAACTCTGAGGTATGAAAATTCAGCCTCCATGTACCCGTCCGCTATGCTACTAATGTTTTTTTCTATGATTTCTGAGATACGAGGTGGTGGGTGACCAAAGATGGTGACATGCAGGGGCACCATCACCCAGTTGAAAATTTCATACGCGAAATTTTTTGCTTTTTTTTCCCATAGTTTGTCATGATATACATGTATGGGTTTTTCTTGTGCTGGAGTCCAACCCCAGATCATCAATGGGAATGGTGTCATAGAACAGATTGTGTCCATGATGTATGCGGACATGAAGAACGATGATTCCTTCCCATTCTCCTTCTGCTCCCGGTACTCTGTGACCCAATTTGCCAAGCTATCCGAAAGCAACTTTGCCCAATTAAAAGAGAAACCTTCCGCGACCCGAAACATAAGAGGCACCCACGCAATAAAAAAATGTGATGTGTCCTCTCTCCCATATAACCGACACGTCATCATAGCCACATATTTATACTGCGGCTCCAACGAAGCGATTGAATAAATGTTGTGGTCATTATCTCTGAACTTTGCGGTGCATGAAACCCAATCCTTTATCAAACCTGACATGGTTTTATCATACTGTGTGCACTCCTTCTCCTTGAATTCCTTCAAGAACTCGATGCCATATGTGTAGTTGAATGTCGTGGGTAGCTTATACATGGTTTGCATATGATCAGGCCTAAAAGTCCCTACGGTAACTCTTTGTTCATTCATGATAGTCCTGGTTGGTAAGTCTACATGATCTAACGCCCATCGGACCATGTTGTAAAATGGAAACAACCATGGCCTAGCTGCTACCCTGTGCATTCCGGATTGAACGACTATTTTGTACTTGGTGTTCAGATCATCTCTTTCGTTTTCATCAGAGTCATCTGAATAATCCACCAATTCAGATTGCAGAATGTCTAAAACAAATGACCAGTTAGGGACCGAGTTGACACTTTGGGGCGAAGTATCGGGGACATTATCCACGCCTTGTCCTGCAACCTCGACATTCGCCTTTGCTGCTTTCCGCAGAGCCATGGATGAAGCTTGCGTTTTAGCTCTTCTGCGATAGAACTTCGTATACATACGGAAGTTAGTTTACTCAGAAGTGATGAGCTCTGCGTGCTATGAAAAATGCATAATGAAACGCAGCTCTTACATATATTTGAAAAACTGGTACCTTTCAAAACAAGCATGTCCAATCATATTTAGAATTAAATTTATGCCATAAAATCTGATCCTGCATCCATAGATTTACCCTATTTCCCCATTAATGTCATAAATTTTGGCGGTTTAAAAGTCAGTTGGCATATGGAGAGAAAAGGCTTCCTCGGGAATCGTGCAAACCTCGAAACGCGGGATATGCCTTGATTTAGTTTAATTAATCCAATCTCACCGATGTTAATCAATTTCTCGCTATTCATTATATCGTGGATTTTCTTTTAACATTTTGAGTCTCCAACTCCCGAGACCGCGAGGAATGAATTTGGTTTAATTAAAGGTAATCGCGATTTGGGGCATAATTAATTTTATAATCAATTTATTCACCATATCGCAACTCAAAATTTCGAAGATAAGTTTCTAGGATATTTATATGCCGAGTTGCGAAACCATGAGACTGCGATAACAAGGCTTAATTAAGGGGAAGGTAATCTTGGATTAAGTGATTAATTGATCTTGTTATAATTACATCATGACTTCGTGAGTCGGGGTTTAGATGCCGTAACTTTCGAAAAAGATAGTGCTGAGTAGAGAAACGCCGAGAACAACTTTAACCACGGTTAGATTTTTTGCCTTTAATCCTTGACTAGGGTTATCTCGAAAGGACCTCGTGTTCTCGGCTCTCGGGGCTGTAAAAATAAAAAATTGGGTTTGGCAAACACCGAGGCGCGAAACCTCGATGACGTCTAACAATGAGTTAACAAATTTTACTCTGGTTACTGCCTTGAGTGAAAATTTAAAACAACTTCGTCGTTTCGTAACTCGGGACGGGTGAATTCATGAATTATAGTATCCGACCTGTGAGATCCCGAAGTAGAACAAAAAGATGGAACATTCTTACGAAAAGTGGGACTGTTTCGAGAGAAGAAAAATCATCGCTGCTTGCATGATCAAGCTTAAGAGATCATCAATATCTCGGAGGGAAAAAGAAAACCATCTTTAGATTTCAAGCATCAAAATGAAAATTGTGACAGGCTAAAAAAAAAACAAGGGTGGCTCCAACACTCCTGATTTCTGAATTCTTGGATCTCATTGCCATGTGATCTTATGTGATTAACAGTCGGGATTGAATCGCGACATCGGACCTCACGAATCAGTATTTTTCAAGTTTTTAACTTGTCAAACCTCCGAAGTACCAAAATACTTCACGGTTCTCCTCCTTGAAATTTCACTAGATCTAACTATCTAGGATCATTCTTCTCCTTTTCATAATGAATTTTTCCTACTTGCTTCTGCGAGAAGTTCAAGGACTCCTTTCCTTGAATATTTTCATTTTTCTCCCTCCTGAGCTTTCCTTCTTTGTTTTTCCTTTGTTCCTCTGAACAATCTCTTCGACACTTAGTCGAGAACTTGATCTGTGCACACCTCACAATATATTTCTCTCCACACTTCGACTTTTGTGGGTGACTTTTCTCTCCTTTTGACCATTCTCTAACAACTTCTATCTCTCGTTACTAAATCACACTATTCCTCCCAAGCCTTCGAGTCTGAAAAATTTGTCACGCACTCCTTGCGGACGTCGATGCACTCCTTATAGGTGTATAAGTTCCACTATCTCTTATGATCTTTCAAGTCGGAATAGAGTTAGTCACGCACTCCTTGCAGACACTATACACTCTTTTCACTCACTCAACGAAAAGAAATGATTGAAACTTTTCTACTCCTCACAATGAATTATAAATTCAACAAAGAAAATGCAGTCATAGATTTAAGAACAAAAATAATAGAGATTCTACCATTCATTCAGATGGACACATAACTGTACACATTTAGGACAATGTTCCTCTATTATATTCATCCAACTGAAACTTACATACATACACTATTCTTCCCTACTGCTTAACCAATACATGATAGATTCAGATGTTGCTCGGTTCTCCTTTTTCCACAACGAGTATGATCATCAATAACAACTATCAACAACAATTGACAACTATCAACAACCCTTTCTCTTCGAGCATTTCCTCCAACTACTCTATGCTATCTTAAACGGAATTAAATGTTATCAACTACTTAACTCTTATTACAATAATTATTGCGTCAGACATATAAGAGCGCAAGATCCAAATATGTATTGTGATTCGATTCATAAAACAAAACAAAAACCCCATCATAATTTGTAATGGCTCGGCCTTCGATCTTTAAATACATTCGTAACTCAAAAATTTATGTCAGATATCACATTAATAAGTTGATCAGTTTGAAATTCAAAATATTTCAAAATGTGTGCTACTGCGCCCAGTTGTCTTCCACGCTTGTGCTTCACTAGCGATGCTCTTGCATCACACAAAAGGTTGGTACACCTACACTATAGGGAATTGTAAATTCTAAGGGGGATTGTTACATGTCTTCTAGAGTTCATAACTGAGAAGAAGGGAGTATATAAACGGTGTGCACTTCGCAAGAATTCCAAGGTTTCTTTTCTTGGAATCAAGAGTAAGTCAAAGGGGATATTGGATCTTATCCATACATATGTGAGTTGATCGATGTTATTAGTATCATTACAAAAATATTCATAGTATGTGACATTTATTAACAATTTTTCCAGGAAAACTTGGACCTTCTTTATGAAGATCAAGGATGAGGTCTTACTTCAGTTTCAAAAGTTTAGAGCTTAGGTAGATAACCAGACCGGTAATAAGATCAATTTATTGAGGTTAGATAATGGGGAAAAGTACACCTCCAATGAATTGAGTATTTTTTCAACGAGGAATGGAGGGATATGATAGTCTCATACAACCCTAAGTAGAATGGGATTGTAGAGAGAAACAATTAGTCCATCATCAGTTCTTCCAGGGATATGATACATGACCAAGAGTTCTCTATGTTCCAATGGGTAGAGGCATGTAATAGAACAATGTATGTGTAGAACATGAGTCCTCCCATGATATTGGAAGAAAATATTCTAGAGGAGTCATTCTCAGGAGTCAATCCATAGATTGGTCATTTGATGATATTTGGTATTCCATTTTACATCCACATTCCTGTAGAAAAGAGGACAAGGTTTGAGCCTTCATGAAAAAAGTGCATATTTCTTGGGTACAGTCAGACTTCAAAGGATTACATGATCTTCATTCAAGTGAAGTAGAAGAAATTTGTGAGAAGAGATGTTAAGTTTGAGGATAATTTTTCATCTAGCAGATCTCATGAGACATCAACAATGATAGAGGACAAAGAGAAATATGCTCTGAAGGATGAGCAGTAGTCAACAATTCAATTCTAGGTGGGGAGAAATAGTTAGTCTCTTCCAGTCCTGTCAGAAGAACCCAATGGATATTACAGACATTAAGGGATGTTGGAGAGTCTCCTAGGAGTGCGGTTAGAAAGATAATGCCTTTGAAATTTTTTCCAAACTATATGGTGTTTATGAGTAGCATCATTGATGTTGAGTCTTCTAGTTTTTGGGAAGAAACAAATCACTAGGTATGGCAGGATGCCATGGTAGAGGAGTACACATATATTATGATGATTGATGTTTGGGACATAGTGTTGAGATTTGAGGGGAATTCATTTGTGAGTCCCATGTGTCTCTACAAGATCAATCATGCCACATATGGTAGCAGCAATAAGTTCAAAGATAATTCTATGGCAAGAGGGTTCTCCTAGAAAAAGAGGGAGTGGAATATGAGGAGATATTTTCTACAGTCACTAGGTATGATTCTATTCGAGTTGTTATTTCTATTCCTTTATTTATGAGGTGGAGGGTACATCAGATAGATGTGAAAACAATTTTTCTCAATGTGATCATTGAAGAGGAAGTATACACAGAACAACCTCAGGGATTTGTGATACATATGATGGTTTCTCATCCATGTAGGCTTAATAAATCCTTGTATGGAATAAAAAAATCACCTAGGGCATTGTATTCTAGGATTGAAAGATACTTGCAGAGTATGGGATTTACAAAGAGTGAGGTGGATCCTAACTTGTACTTCATACTTGTTGGGTCAAATCCACTCATCTTGGTTTTGTACGTTGATGATTTATTTCTCACAAGTGAAGAGGAGATTATTGCAAGGTGTAAAGTGGATTTAGATAGTGAATTCGAGATGAAGGACATTGTCCTGATGCACTATTTATTGGGGTTATAGGTATGGGAGGTATCGATAGATATCTTCCTTGGAAAAGTGAAGTATGCAGTTGAGATCTTGAGGAGATTCATGGTGGAGGATTGTAAACTGATGGATACACCTATGATTACCAATCTGAAGAAGGTGATCAGTTCAGATTCGGAGTTGGTGGATCCCATTCTATATAGGAATTTTATAGGTTCCTTGATGTATTTGGTCAACATCAGTTTTTTTTTAAGGGAAAATTCACCAATTTGGATAAATTTTAAATTTTTGAAAGAAAATTTGGGTAAATTTTTTCATATTTTCATTAAAAATAAAAAAATATTGTAGCCTAATTTATGATCATAATTCTCTCTATATTTATACTTTTCACCTATAAATAAAACTTTTCCATGAATATATAATTGAATTCCTTAACATTTTTCTCCAAATCCATGATTTTTTATTATAAAGTTTTAGGTAGCTATTGATACTCTTAAGAATACCATGAACTTATATTTGAAATCATATAAGTATCTATATGATACAACATTTTTTAATACTTGAATTTCATGTTCACTTATTTCAACTTGTGTATGCTATACCCCCATGGTATACCATGTTGTATATAATGTTTTCATATTGGATCTTTTTATCAAGTTGAAAGATATTTGTTTTTATGTATTTCTAACGACACTTTCCAATGGCATTGTTTTGGGTTGTAAGTTTTCTATAATTTCTATGAAAGGTTGTTTTTTCTCTAGATGTTTTGATATGGGATTTATTATTATTATTTTTCAGTGATGCACAAGTGAAACTCATGTTTTGGTGTTTTCACCTAATTTTCAAGGTAGGAACAAAATATTAATGACTTATTTCCTAATATAAATGATATGTTTTGCTTATAAATATGATTTGATCTCTAAATAGTTTGATAAGTTATAACGTATATGATTTGAAAAAAAAACATTGGTCAATACCAGGCCATATTTTTTTTCCATGAACTCCTTGAGTCAGTTCATGGTGGAGCTGAGACAGGTTCATTGGATCGTACCAAAACATGTTCTCAGGTACTTGAGAGGTATAGTGGAGTATGTATTAAGGTATCTTGGAGGATATGGAGTGGAGTTGTAGGGATACACAGAATTAGATTGGGTAGGTAGTGCAACAAAAAGAAAGAGCACCTTGGGGTGTTTCTTCAACTTAGGATCAATAGTGATTACTTGGTTCAATAGGAAGAAGACTTCTTTAACACTCAGTTTAGTAGAGGCGTAGTATATGGAAGCGAGTATGGCTATCTTTGAATCCATTTGGATTCACAAATTTCTTACATGTTTATTTTTTATGAGTTGGAGCCTATGACGAAATGCTATGATAATCATAGTTGTATCAAAATCTCGAAAAATCCAATATTCCATGACATGTCCAATCATATTGAGATCATATACAACTTCATTTGAGATAGGATCGAGAAGGGGGTAGTGAGGCTTCAATATATTTCCACGGATGAGAAGGTTGCAGATATTATGTCCAAATCCTTAGAGAGAGGGAATTGTGTATTGTTCGGAGATAAACTTGCAGTGGTATAGAATACCTTCCTCACTAAGAGGGAGTGTTGATGCTAGTGGCAACATTGGACAAGTATTTCTACATAGGTCTATGTGTCTACACATGTGAAAATATTCCAAAGCCTTATATTCTTGAATATGCTTTAATCAAAGGAATTATTAAAGTAAATTTATTTTATTAATTAACTATGTAATTAGTTAATTGAGTTATTTAAGGAAAGTGATAAAAGTAAGTAGAATTTTTCTAAATCTCAATTGGGTGTGAGAAGTAATCTCAACTGTCAATCACTTTGGATATTAGAACTCGATTATAACTCACCATTATAAAATAAAGGCTAGGGTGAAGAAGGAAGACACCTGAATTTTGACTTGACGGGTATTGAGGGATTCCAAAAAGAGTATTGGGTCACAAAGGTTAGTGATTCAGGTTCTTGGATAGGTGGAGAAGGAATTCCATCTAGATATCAAGTAAAGGAGAAGAGAGAAAAAAAGATCATGCAGGTGGGTTTTAGTCAGAGGAAGTCACATGAGAGTGTAACATCATATAAATATTTTCATATAGGTTTTCCATACATGTACATGGGTCTTAATGGAAAAAATCACATACATACGTAGGTTTCTTGAAGCAAAATTGTGTACACCTCAAAAAACATGCACTTATGGTTCATACAATAGGTCAAACTTTTCCAAGTTTCCGTGCAGCTGTATTTGTCTGAGTGGGCCACTATCCCTATTACATAATCCATTATTTTAGCACAATAAAATCATTCTTAGCAATGATTTAACCTTCAGGGTTTTTCCAGGGGTATCTACCCGAAAATATTAGTGTTCATCTATGCTTGATTTCGTTTCCTAGTTTATTATTCCACTGCATGTTTAGTTGATTACTCAGTTATTCTTTTAGTAGATAAAGTGATTTTATTTTGAGATAATTGTTGGGTATTGGGTTGAAGTGGTAAAATCAACAAGGATTACTTTCCTCCCAACCTTAGGTGATATTATAGAGTGCCTTCCTATAGTATGCCACCCCTGTTCCAAGCAATGATAACACAACGGAATGATTCAACTAACTTCCAAATTTAAGATGAACCAGGAAGGTTAGTCTCCTTCCCCCACTGACAATAGTAGAGGTTTCTCCCTTCCCATTCAGCTCATGGATTCCACAGGTTTATCAGGTACCTTCCCAACTATATTTACTCTACATAAGGGATTCCTTTCTATGTTTTTCAATACCTCAATGACCTCCCCTTCAAATTTCTAGCTATTGGTATATGGAACATGGAGAGTTGTAAAGGTTATGTTTGTTTCTTGGTGTAGGGTACTTGAAGAGATGTAGAGGTTATGTATAGATCTTGGTACTAAATACTTGAAGGCTCAAAGGAAACTTAATATTACCCTTGGTATTTACTTTAAATTATTTTATATGTACTTGTATATATGAATAATTTCAAAGAAAATTATCCATTGTAATATATATTTTACATTGACATGAGATATTGAATAAATTACATGAGCGGTTTGATTGACCATATAGGCTTGAGGTCGTTGGTTGAGGTTGAAAAAAGTATTGTCTTGGATGTTCCAAATCATGTAAGCTCTTTGAGGTGACTTATTATACTTGGAGAACTTTGTATATTTAGTTGGGATGTTTGAGGAGTCTGGACATGCTTGCCATGCTCATCACAGTTTTTGAGTCACAAAGATGTGACTCAGTGGAAGCAGGCATGTTGAGGACTTCCCTTAGTTTTTATCAGGAAATGCAGGGCACTTCCACACTAATCCTAGCAAAAGAGAAGAAGAATTTAATCAAGAATGTAAATCAAACAAGAAATCACACAATACATTGATATTTTACCCTGGAAACCCTTAACCGAGAAAACCAACATTCCTTTGAGCATTATTCTCTCTTGTTGTCTTATTCAATAAGAATAAAAGGTTACATGTCTAACCTTGGTCCACACCTAAGACATAATCAACATCATACCTTGTTTCTTGTGCAAGAGCAACCCTATAGCCAATTTGGATTACATATGCATGACCAACGACCTATAGTTACACATGCGTTATAGTATTAGCCTTTACAACCTTACAAAACGTCTCTTTATAGGATTTACAACGAGAAAAACACTAAATATTGGCACCCAAAAATGGTTACATATCCATGCATATGGTTGGATACAAATCCCACAAATATTTGGATTCTATTACAACGACTCCAAGCCAGGTTACCAGTTATTTTTTCATTCAGCCTTTAGTCGGTCGTCTCACACCCACACTTTAACCTTGTTGGGCCCCAACAACTCCCCCTATATTTTTACAAAATTTAAAGGGCCACTATTAGAATCTTGATAATTAAAATGAGCTACAAAATGAACCTTTTCAAATAGTTCTATGCCTTGTCTTGCTTTGAGACAAACTTAAGATATTCACTATAGTATGAAACATTCATTACAAGAGTATATGTCGAAAGTTAGAAACGAGCATAAAAATCTCAATTTAAACAAAAACGTTATTTTTTTTCAAATGTTTACTTTCGTTTAAATTATGATTATGTGTTCATTCTTTTGTTCATTAGCAAGTTTGACTATTTTGAATAATGTGTTCGATACTTCATCAAATAATATCTTGGTTGGTTTCTCATTTTCACAAAATCATTTGGTGATATTAATTAATTAAATTCTTTTTTCATTTTGCATCTCATTTCAAAATAATAATAATAAAAGAATTATCTATCATTTGTTTGATTTTGTAAAAAACCAGAATTAATATTTTTCTCTTCTCCATTAACTTGAAGCTTCTAGAGTTTTAGGATCATTATAAAAAATGTTTGTTTATAAGTTATAGTTAGATTAAATTCATTTTTTATTTTTCTAGATTTTGTTTTATTCACAATTTTTAGGTTATTAATTTAGGTTTCTTTTTGTTTCACGGGTTTCTATTATCAAATATTTGATACGGATTTGATCATGGCTTGATTTTATTATCCAAATACGTTCAACATGATTGATCCAAAAATAATTTTGGATTGCTACAAATAATTTTATGAGCAACAACAGATAAAATTTGGAAAGGCGTCAAGATCAGACAGGTGATTTTGTAGAACTGATTGCAGCCAAACCGTGAGGAATTTGAAGAAACGGTTGAAAACCCAGAACCAAAATGGACGCATTTACCTTCCAATTAGATATTTTCCCAAACAAATGCACAATTTGAGAGATATTTGGGTTTATTTTAGAAGCAAATTTTAGGTGGCGGATATTAATAGTGACGCCCAGACTGTTCATTCATTTTATAAATATATGAGAAAGATCAGAGCCAGGGATGCAAGAATTGGAGAGGAGTATTTTAATCCTTATAAAACCCCGGATCGGATTCATTCTTCCAATTGACAGACAATCATTTTCGCCCGTCAACAGACCTCTTGTCGGTTGACTTTCCATAGATACCTTCGACTTTGAATTTATCCAGTCGAATTCCTCTACTTTGAACTGCCAGTCAATTTACCTTGACTAGACTTTCACTGTAAAGAATATAACAACACAAAATTCTCCCACTTGTTGTCTTTTTTTCTGAAACAAGAGATTCCTAAACTTTTGTTCATTGACCCAGGGAAACAATGTCCATTGTTTCTCTGCACCAAGAGAACTTCACAACACTCACAGACTTGGTCAATGAATCTACTATGTTTTCCAACATGTCTACTTTCTCCAGTAGCACCTTGTGACTTTCCACCATGTCTCTTATGAAATAGTATTGTACATCAATGTGCTTAGTATTTTAATGATAAGCAGGGTTCTTTGCCAAAAATATTCCTCTTTGACTGCCTCAAATTACCTTCATAGATATCTACTCAAAACTAATTCTTGAACACAACCTTTGAATCCATACCGCTTCTTTGCTTCCATGAGTGGTCACCATGTATTCAACTTTTGTATATTCTAGGTGATGACATGTACCTTCTCAACACTCCCACTGCATGGGAAATATCTAGTCGAGTGCATACCATCGCATACATTAGACTACCAACAACACTTGAATAGGGAACACCTGTCATGTCCTCTATTTCTTATTGTTTCTTTCGACACTGTTCAATAGTAAGACTTTCTCCCACATGAATTGGCACCTTAACTGATTTACAATCTTGCATGTTGAACCATTTCAGAATTGTTTCAATATACTTAGTTTGATTCAACCAAATATTTCTAGTGGCTTGATCTCTCTTAATCTCCATTCCCATAATGAAGTTAGGTGCATTGAGATCCTTCATGTCAAACTTTGAGGATAATTGCTTCTTCACCTCCTTTATTGTGTCCATGTTATTTCCAATCAACAACATGACATCGACATACACAGATATATATATGAATCACCCACCTTCTTCCTTGGAATATATGTAGTGATCATCTTTTCTTCTCACAATTCCCAAACTAAGGATGTGTTTTTCAAAGATACTGGTCGATATTTGAACTTCTTGACATGTTCTGAAACATTCATCTTCCTCTTGAACACCCAATTGCTATCAATGACGTTTCTTCCACTAGGTAACTTTACTAAATCCCATGTCTCATTCTTGTACTAGGATTCCATCTCTTCAACTATGGCTTCCTTCCATAGTTTACTTTATGTCGAGTCTATTACCTCACCATCTGACTTGGGCTCATTGTCGATGGTAGTTAACAAAAATTTGGGATAGAAGTAGGGAATACTATACCTTTCGTCTAGTTTTCTTACTCTTTCTGGCCTCCTTACCACTGGAGTCTATTGTTCCACCTCTTCCTCAGATTCAATTGACTCATATGAATATTCTTTGTTCCTCAATTCAAACCACACCGTATTAGGATTATTATCGGTCTGAAAAACTTCCTTGGGCTTGGATTTACCTTCGAATGATTTAAAGAACACATCTTGACTGTACACTTTTTTACTAGATGCAGGATCCCATAGCTTATATCATTTCATTCCTTCTTTATATCTAATGAAAATACATTTGACTTCCTTCTTGTCTAGATTTCTCCTCCTTTCCTTGGGAACATGCAAAAATGCATCACAACCAAATACTTTGAGATGTGCCACCGAAGGAATCTTACCAGACCATACCTCATTTGGATTCCTGTCGAATATCTCTGACGAAGGAGACATATTCTCCATATATCTTGGAGTCTCAACTACCTCCACCCATAATTCTTTTGTGAGCCCAGCACCACTGAGCATGCTCCTTGCCTTATCCATAAACATTATGTTCATTCTCTTGGAAAATCCATTTTTCTATGGGGTATATGGTGTGGTAGTTTGGTGTGCTATGCCACACTTCTTACAGAAGTAATCAAATTCGTTTCCACATAATTCACCACCATTGTTAGTTCTCATCACTTTAATCCTTTTCTTTATCTGGTTTTCCAAAAAAGATTTAAAATCATTAAATCTCTAAAAACCCTATGATTTTTTCCTCAGGAAATATATCCATGTCTTCCTCAAAAAATCATCTATAAAGGAGACATATTAGAGGGATCCACCAAGTGATGACATTGTAACTGGTCCAAACACATCACTATGCACCAGTTGTAGAATCTCATTTTCCCTTGTCGCTTCAGATGGGAACCACACTTGAATTTTTTTTCTATACATGAAATGTTTACAAAAATTGAATTCTAACCCACATTCAGAAATACCTTCGACCGTACCTTTTCTTTGCATTTATCAAAGTCGTTTTTCTCCAATGTTTCCCATCCTCTCATGCCATAACCTAGTTGGGTCGATCTCATCATGTCTTGTTAAGTCAGTGTGAAAACAATTGGCTCGAGTCGACTCGAGTTGTGTCGAGATCGAGTCAAGTTGATTTGATTTCAAGAGCAACGATGTTGCTTCATATAGTCGATTCAACATTCCCTAACAACTTGTACATGATACAAATCCAAACTCCTTTCACTAATACCATCGCACCTCTGACCATATTTTACGAATCCTTATGAAACAGAGTATGCACACTTGCATCACTTATCTTACTAACAAATATTAGGTTTCTTTCCAAACCCGAAATGCGTAGCACACATGGAAGGGTTCTTTTCCTCCCATCCTGCAGTGTCAGTCAAAATATTCCTCGTCCAACAATTTTGGTTGTCAAGTCATCCCCCAAGAACACATCACCCCCATCATATTGTTCATATTCACATAACCATTTTTTATTTGGTGTCATGTGATAGTATTCTCCCAAGTCGATCAACCAATGATCTTGATCTGACTGTGTACTAGTCGATGTTAGGTACACACCACCTCCCTTTCCCGAGATCGTCTTTTTCTCAGTCGAATGATTCTCTTTGGATCCAAAAATTCCTTATGTTGCCTTCAAATTATAGTCCTTTTTATAATGCCCAAATTTCCCACATTTCCATCACCTTTTCATCTACTGGGTCGGGGATTTATATCTACCCTTCAACTTGAACTTTCTACTGGAGAATATGCCTTTATCTCTGTCTACCAGTCGACCTCTCACTACTAGAGCATATTTGGTTGATCCTTTCATGTTATTCCTTCTAATTTATTCTAAAAGTAGAGAAGAAAACACATCCTATAGTGCTAGTGTCATTGTATTACTCCCAATAGCCATGACTACGCTATCCCAAGAGTCTGGAAAATAACGTAATAGGATGATACACTTGTCCTCATCATTGATATTAATGTCCACAGACGATAACTGGATTAACATGGTATTAAATGCATTTCAATGCTCAGTCACTGAAATTTCATCGCTCATCCTCATAAGATACAGTTTATTTATGAAAACTTATTTACCAGATATTTCGACTGGTATAGGATTCCCAAATTGTACCACAATTTATTGGTCAAATATTCACCTGAGACATTCAACAACACCGAATCTGCAAGACAAATTTGAATCATAATTCTTTCTCTTCTTTCGAGTTTATCCCATTCTTCCATCGACATGCCTGTCGGTTAGGTACCTAGACAAAATTCTATCGATTGTTCTCAATCTACAAGAAGATCTTCCATTTTAAGCTTCCAAAGCTCAAAATTCTGGTCATTGAATTTATATATCTCTATTTTGGAACCGCTCGCCATTCTTTACCAAAATATTTAACAAAATTTATGACTTACGACTCTTACTATACCTAGGATTTAGTTCTCAGATTCACTATTTACAAATCAATATCTGATATAACCGCCAAATCATAGCACCACTCTGATAACTCACTTGTCAGGGAAAACCTAAGCTCTGATACCACATGTCAGGAAATGCAGGGCACTTCCACACTAATCCTAGCATAAGAGAATCTAATAATTTAATCAAGAATATTAATGAAACATGCAATCACACAGTACACTGATTTTTTACTTTGGAAACCCTTAACCAGGAAAACCGACATTCCTTTGAGTGTTCTTCTCTCTTATTGTCTTATTCAATCAGAATAAAATGTTATATCTCTAACCTTGGTCCACACTTAAGACATAATTGACATCATACCTTATTTCATGTGCAAGAAAAACCTTGTAGCCAATCTGGCTTACATATGCATGACCAACGACCTACAATTACACATGCATTAACCTTCATAAGTGCATTACAACATTAGCCTTTACGGCCTTACAACACTCCTCTTTATAGGATTTAAAACAATAAAAAGCCTAAATATTTACATCCAAAAACAGTTATAGATCCATGCATATCATTGGCTACAAATCCTGCAAATCCTAGGATTCTGTTATAGTCGACTCCAAGTTGGGTTACCAGTCGAATACTAGTTGGTCCTTCATTTAGTATCTAGTCGGTCATCTCACACCTACACTTCGACCTCTTGTCAGTTGACTTATCTTCGATATATTCAACTTTGACTTTACCTGGTTGACTTCCTCAACCCTCAACTTGATGTCGATATACCTTGACTTCAACCTATTTTCGATCCACTTTGACCTTCAATCGTCAGTCGATTTACCTCGACTAGAATTTCATTGCAAATAATATAACAACCCAACAATTTTTAGGATTGTGTGGGCAAGAAGAATGTAGCATGAAAATATTACTTGGACATGGGAATTTATCTTTCCTTAGGAAACATGGTTGAGAGTGAAGCCTAACCATTTCAAGGAATGGAAAGGTAGACATAGTACCATGGTTGAGTGATGAACTAATGGGGAAAAGGAAGTTTGGATGTGCATTTCTTGGTGTAGACGGGATGTTTCATATTCGAATATGTAGATGAAGGGGATGAGAAGAATTCATCCAAGGAAGCCAAACTTGTGGACTTGATTGTTGTTTTAGTCACAAGGGAATATTTGGTTGGATATGTTGAGAATAGATGCATGGTCCTTCATGTTTTGTAGACTTGGATATAGCATAGACTGCGCGAGTCACATCATATTGAATAATTGTGCCATGGGGTGGGAACTGGAGTCAAGTTGTCGCATGTGACTTTTTTTTGGGGTGACTTCATAGTGAAGAAAGGTGAGGGTTGACCTTAACTTAATCTAAGACTGTTTTGTAGATGGAATGAATTGTGGAAGGCAGTGATTAAGCTTTGAGCATGTTGTGAATTCTCAAGGATAAAAGTTGATATATGAACACTTGGAAAGTTATTGCATGAGAGCATGATTGAGAGGTCGTAGTACGAACACACCAGTAGGTTCAAAGTGAAACACTTAGAATTTTTGGAGGATCTCCTTGAAAAATATTTGATGATGGAAATAATGTTGATTAAGGTTGGTTGTCATTGATGTCAACCCTTGAAGAAAGACCCATAGCAAAAAGTTTTTCGTAATGGACCCAATAGTGTTTGATGTAAATATGACTCATTATTGTTTTTTCATGGTTGATAAGAAGTAAATATGGATGAACTCCAAAGTTGTCCCCTTATGGTGAAAGCCCTCACGGGAAGACGCTTTGTGGAGTAAGAGAACCCATGCTTAATTATGGAATAATGAGATGAAGGAAAATGAATTTGTCAGGGAAAATATCCTATATGGATAGTTCTTGTCATTTCATTTCTAGTGGTATGTGGAACGTCACATAATTCCTCATGGTTAGAGAGTTATGGCCATGCGAAGTTGGAGACCCCAGGTTTGGGTAATGTACCCAAGTTTGTTTGATGGGTAATGGTATGAGTTATGATATATTTTCAGATAATACTATTCTATATGGATAGTACATGTCATGCCATTTTTGGTGGTATGTAGAACGTCACATAACTCCTCACGGTTT
>ML782064.1:195624-232532 GCA_009831015.1 Picea engelmannii | reverse complement strand
TTTATGGTACAGGTTGATTATAGGTTGGTGCATGGTTGATGCACTTGTTTATGGTACAGGTTGATTACAGGTTGGTGCATGGTTGATGCACTTGTTTATGGTACATGTTGATTACAGTTTGATGCATGGTTGGTGCATAGTTCAGATTTATTGGTACAGGTTTACAGTGGTATATCTCATAGTGATAGTGGGACAATGGTTCCATCATTCTACTTCTACTTCAGGGTGGCAGGACGGGGCAAGGACAGGTGGTTGTAGCCACCTTCCGGTTGTAGCCTGAGAACATTGGGGGTTGTAGCCTCCTTCTGGTTGTAGCCAGAGATTTGGGCAGTTGGAGATTCCCTGAGGTTGTAGCCTGAGAAACTAGGGGGTTGGAGCCTCCTTCCAGTTGCAGCTGGAAAACAAAGGAAGTTGGTGCTTCCAATGAATGTAATTCTTCAATACATATAAGAAAAAGCATTCTGTGGTTTTTTCCCAATTTGGGTTTCCACGTAAAACACTGGTGTACTGTGTATGTGTATGATTGTTCATTTGTTCAATGCTTATTTACTCTGCATTTATTGGATAATAATGCTTCATTGATATAGCACTTGGATTATATTCCTAAAAGGGATTAAATTGCTCTATTACTGATTCACCCCCCCTCTTAGTAATCCAACAAATAGTAGTGAGGTGAGGTTGGAAACTTTCCCTAGTCTTTGGAATTGGAGGAAGTGAGAGAGATGCATAGAAAAAATACTATATTTGGGCATGGATATTGTAACGACCCCTTCGTTACGACTACAAGAAAAGAAGAATTGAATTTTTTTTTTTTTTTTTAGGCAAGAAGGCAATGACAACAACAGTTTAAAGACACAACTGATGACGAACACAAGAGCACAGTCCAGGCAACAGACAACTATGAATCCACGCATTGGCACAAGGGTAACTGGGTGAAATCTTCCTAGATCAACAAGGGGAAACAACTACCCACCCGACACCACATGACCATGCCTACCAGCTATGGGACAACATCCCCGTCCTGACACCACAACCTTGACGAACAAAGACAAAACCTCAAGGCGCGTGAACCAAGCGCATGTAGGCGTTCAACAAATGCACCAAAAGAAAAATTACAATTCTCAAAAACACTTACATGGAAGGCATCGACTCCGACCAAGTTATCATTCACCGCTATCCAATAGGGTGTGCCATGATCCCCTCATCAATATTCATGCCGTCCCTAGGTGATAGATGCGTCAATAACCTTGGTGGAACACATCCTATCTGGAACAAGGACTCTATATAACTCCGACGTGCTAGGAGCCATATACTGACAAGAAGGCTACACCCATACCTTAAGAAATGGGTATATAAGACTCCAAATGAC
This sequence comes from Picea engelmannii, assembly GCA_009831015.1. Lineage (NCBI taxonomy): Eukaryota > Viridiplantae > Streptophyta > Pinopsida > Pinales > Pinaceae > Picea > Picea engelmannii. Next base: position 231,163 of record ML782064.1, on the reverse strand, counting down.
ATTACTGACGCAGTCGAGTGCACTCCTCGAAGCACGACCACTCTCCTCAGGACCTTCTTTCTCCTCGGCCCGAAGAACTCAAAATGTTCTTCTAATTCCTTGTCAAGAATTCTTCGCCCACAACACTCTTCAATGATCTCCCTTAACGGTCGGGAAATCGGAATTCACGATATCGTGAATTTTGTGTTCACGTACCTTATGTCTCACGATTCCCCGAAACCCGATATGGGTCAATCGTTGACTTTCTCCCCTTCTATTATCGGAGTACTCCCTATCGGGAAATCTCTACTCGCGATGTCGACAACCTGAAATTTCAAACTCCAAACCCCGATGTGTTGATTCTCCGATGCACACGTGTGGATAGACCCTTCCACCTTCCATCAATTCTATCGGGATTTAGGGATTCGTGGGATTGTGAATCCTGATGTCAAAGGGATCGAGACTTCCCTTTTTCCGATCCCCGATGCTTTGCAACCTGTCTCCCACTAACTCCGGGTTTGCTCCACACTACCCTTATGTCAGGATATCGTACTTCGCGACTTCAAGCTACAAGTTTCCTCTACCCTTGCAAATCCCGATTCTCCGATCCCCGACTCCTTGGGATCTCCTGACACACGTCCTACATGATCGACGGTTCTGAGCCTATCGGGATATCGCTCCTCGCGATATCACAATATTTGTTGAACTAACTTGGGACTCCACCTCGCGGATCCCTGATATGCGATGTCTCGTGTGGATCAGACGGTCCTCATAACTTCACGAGATCTCCTCAGAGAGTCTTGGTTGTCCGTTCTCCCTTCCGTAAACCCCAAAACGAATCCAGTGCTTCCTCTATGAAGACTTATTCTCCTGCGTGCAACTTTGCAGCTTCTGCCTGAATGCTTTTGACCACAACTTCTCCGTGCGATCCTTCGACAAATTTCCAGGAATACTCCTCCTGAGCTTGTCTCGACTTATTGAGCCCCCTTTGAGGGTTTCGTGCATGCACTCCTTGTGGAAAATCTTCAACAATGTCTCAGTGTTGAAGGTGCTCGACTCTGCGCACTCCTGCAGCAGCAGTCTTTCACTACTTTGCTCAGAATCCCAACTATGAGTATTTTCCTTGGCCTGCACACTCCTTGCATGACACTACACCTAACTGCACTTTGAGGAAATGAGAACAAAATCTACCTCTAAGCGAACCCTTCTGTCAACGCACTCCTTGCGGACTATTCGACTGCACTCCTTGCAGGAATCTTCTGGTTCACATAGAGAAACAATTGAAACTCATTCTCCAATCCTCTCAGACTTCTATTCATTGATGAAATCACATACATAGCATATAAAAGCAAATGCATGACAAGACAACATTCCTGAGCATAACATTAACACACAAAGAAACAATGCAGACCATGAATTGAATCAAAGCTTCCTTTTATTAATTCAATATCTGTACATAGGTGTTCTTCATACAGTTCTTTGCATACTCTTCTCTTCTTACTCCTGAATGAATGAGTCCTGAATAATGTTACAATGTACAAGTGAGGGTGTCTATATCCGTTTTCCCTCCTTCCCTCTAAAACTGTCTAATCTAGAAATAAATCCTATCTACCTGCATTAAATCTATTAAATGCCTCCTATATATTTCAGACAAGAGCATATGGCTTGAGGTCTGATACAACATACAAAAGGCACTCCTTCATAAAGGATCATTTAAGACTTGTGCTACAATCCCAAAGCACTTTTCAAAATTTGGGTTTGTTTATCTAGCTGAACTTTCGCTTGATGTGCTGGCTTGCTTGCTGAGTTGGCGATGCTCCTGCGTCATACTCCTCGTCTTGAAAAATTTCATGGGCTCCTGTCCATGAGCTCCTGCACAGTCTGTCCATGCTTTTGGATAACTACTTCTGTCTCCCATATGGCATCTTCGACTGGATAATTCTTCCATTTCACCAGATACTTGAAGTATTGCTTCCGTCTGGTTCTTTTGTTGACTCTCTTGTCAGGTATGCACTCCATCTGTGGCCTCTCTGCAATTGGCATCTGCTTCTGCCACTAGATCACTGGCTCCTCATCTTCAGTCTCTGTCTCACTAGATCTTTATGGGTATAAATCCAAAACATTAAATATCAGAGATATCACGATGCCATTCGACAGCTCAATATCATAAGAATTTTCCCCGAATTTCTTCAGGACTCTTCAAGGCCCAATTTTCTTCATCTTCAGCTTATTGTATGTTCCCCTTGGGAACCTTTCCTTCCTCAAGTGTTCCAGAACTAGATCACCAACCTCAAATTGAATTTGTCTCTGATAATGATCTGCTCTGCGCTTGTACACCTGATTTGATTCCAGCAATCGTTGCTTCACCCTGTTGTGAAGTTCTTCCATCGCCTCTGCGAATTCTTCAGAATTTGCACTCTTTGTCATCATCTGTTATGAATCCCTCAGCTCAGATACTCCCCTTGGTTTCCTTCCATATACAATTTCAAATGGACTTTTACCTGTGCTTCTATTTACTGAATTGTTGTAAGCAAACTCTGCCTGTGGCAACACGTTGTCCCAGCTGCTGTGGTGCTCTGTCACCAGGATTCTTAATAAATCTCCCAGACTCCTATTGACCACTTCAATTTTTCCGTCTGTCTATGGATGATAAGCCGAACTAAATGCCAATTTAGTTCCCATCTTCTTCCATAGTGTCCTCCAAAAATGTTCTCTGAATTTAGTGTCCCTGTCTGAAACTATGCTTTTCGGCAATCCATGAAGTCGAATGACCTCCTTGAAAAACGAGTTCGCGATGTGTGTCGCATCGCTGGTCTTCTGGCATGGAATGAAATGTGCCATCTTCGAAAACCTGTCCACCACGAAAAAGATGGAATGAACCCCTCTCTGCGTTCTTGGCAAACCCAATACGAAATCCATGCTTATCGCCTCCCATGGCTTCTCTGATATGGGCAATGGCTGATAAAAACCTGCATTCTGTTTCCTCCCTTTCGAATGCTGGAAAATTCGACATCTGTCAACAAATCGCTTGACCTCTGCTTGCATGCCTAGCCAAAAATATGATTCGCTCAGCTTGGCGAATGTTTTGTCATGGCCAAAGTGTCCTGCCAATCCACCACTGTGTTTTTCTTTCAACAAGTTCTCCCTCATGGAGCAATTCAGAATACACAGTTAATTGCCTCTGAACAAAAATCCCTCCTAGATCATATAATCTATCCATGGGCTTCTATCTCTGAGAACTGGATTCTCAGTTTCTTCATATGCTTCTCCAAATTCTGCATCTCCTACGTACATGTCCCTGAGATTTTCAAAACCCAATGTTTTGACTCGGAACTCCTGCAGCAACAAACATTTCCTGCTCAAAGCATCAGCCACTTTATTAGCAGTACCTGAAATGTGTTTAATCACAAATGTGTAATTTTGCATATACTCTACCCATTTTGCATGTTTCTGATTCAACTTCTCTTGTTGACTCACAAACTGTAATGCATGATTATCACTGTACAGAACAAATTCTTTCAGGATCAAGTAATGCCTCCACTTCTTTAACACCTGTATGATAACATAGAATTCTTTATCATACGTGGAGTATTTCAGCTTAACTTCATCCAGCTTCTCACTGAAATATGAAACTAGTCTGTCCTCCTGAATCAAGACCGCTCCTATGGCATATCCGCTTGAATCACATTTCACCTGAAATGTCTTCTGGAAATACGACAACACCAACACTGGTTTCTCTGTGATCTTCCACTTCAACAGATTGAAGCTTTTTCAGCCTCTGCTGTCCAATGAAAATATTTATGTCGCTTCTTCACCGTGTCCATCATTGTTACGCTAATTCCAATGAAATTCCTAATGAACTTTCGGTAGAAACTAGCTAAACCATGGAAACTCCTCACCTCGAAAACATTCCTCGGAAATGGCCAATTCTTAATCACTTCCACTTTACTCGTATCCATTTTCAATTCATTAGTCGAAATAACAAAACCCAAATAAATGAGCTCTGTCTTCATGAATGAGGACTTCTTCATATTAATCAACAACTTCTCCTGCTATAGCTTCTTCATCACAATGGCCAAATTCTTCAAGTGTTCAGCCTTTGTCTTACTGAAGATCAGTATATCGTCCAGATATACGACTACAAATTTCCTGATGAATTCCCTCAGGACTTCATTCATCAATCTCATGAATGTGCTCGATGTGTTTGTCAAACCAAATGGCATGACCAGCCATTTGTACAAACCCTCATTTGTCTTGAATGTTGTCTTCCATTCATCATCTTCCCTCATGCGAATCTGGTGATATTCGCTCTTCAAATCTATCTTTGAAAAATAATTTTCCCCACTCAGGCAATCCATCAGATCATCCATTCTCGGCAGTGGAAACCTGTATCTGATGGTAATTTTGTTGATCTCTCTTGATTCAGTGCACATTCTCCAACCTCCATCCTTCTTTGGACTAAGCATTGTTGGAACAACACACATACTCAAGCTTTCCTTGACCAATCCTTTGTCCAACAAATCCTGGACCTGGTTCTTGACCTCCTCGTTCTCCTGCGGCATCAACCTGTACGCATCTTTTTTCGGCAAACTGGCCCTTGGTATGAGATCAATGTGATGGCTCACACTCCTCATCGGTGGCAACGAATGAGGTAATTCGTCCACGATGATGTCAGCAAACTCTCCTAGCAGTTCCTGAATCTCATCTGGTAAATCATCCACTCTTGTGCTAGTCAGGACAATCCTCAGTTTCCTGACCACAAAGAATTGTGGATCTTCCTTCTTCTCCATCTCCATAAGAAGCTCCTTCCCACTCATGAAAAGTATTGTGTTGCTTACTTCCAGCTTCACCTCTTTATCCTTTATCGGAAGAAATTTGTGTGTCCTCCCATCCTTCTCCAGGGTATACGTGTTCATCCTCCCATCATGAACCACATTTCTGTCATATTGCCATTGTCTACCCAACAATAAATGACATACATCCATGGGAATAACATCACACAGAATATTATCATTATACCCACCTATTCTAAATTCAACTAAACATTGTTTAGTAACACTCACTTGATGTCCCTTCTGTAGCCATGAAACTTTGTATGGACTCGGGTGATCAGTTGTCTCCAGCTCTAACTTCTCTACCATCTCGGTTGAAACGAGATTATCTGTGCTACCACTATCCACAATAACCTTGCACTTTTTGTCCTTGGTCTTTCATGTGGTTCTGAAGAGTCCGGTCCTCTGAGCTGAGTCCTCCACCTCCTTCACGGGTGTTAAGAGAACTTTGTGCACCGTCAGTGAATTTCCACTTCCTGTGTCTTCATTCTCAACATCACGCCTCTGCGCTTCAGCGATGTGAGCTTCTCCACTATCCTTCCTTTTCTCTGGACATTTGAATGACTTATACCCATTCTTTCCACATGTAAAACATGTGATAATTCCACCTCGGCCTCTTCCCTACCTCTGGTATGAGGAAAAGTGTTTGCGTCAGCATAATCTCCCTTCTGCTCATTATGATGTCCTCTTTGTTCAACATGTGGTTGTCCTCGCTGTGAGGTTACACCTCTTTCAATTTTACCCTGAGGTTTCTTCCATTCCTCCTTGGGCTTCTGGTATTTATCCTGGGCAACTGCCTTACCTCTGGGCTAACTCCTGCCTTGCCCTTGTGGACCTTGCTTACGACTCAGATTTTCTTCGGCTTTCAGAGCCATCTGATAAGCATCCTCAACTGTTCAGATGGTTAGCATGCTCAATTCATCCTGAATGTCATATCTCATACCATTCAGATATCTAGCAACCTTCTCATCATCGCTCTCCCGATGACCTGCTCTGATGTTCAGTCAATAGAATTCTTCAGTGTATTCTTTCACTGTCATCAGTTTCTGTCTCAGGTTCTGCATTCTCCTGAACAGTGTGATCTAATAATCCCTTGGGATGAACTTTTCCTTCATACTCGCAATCATTCGATCCTATCTTTTGATCTTTTGCTTGCCTTTGGAACGTCTGTCTGCCTGAAGCTCGTCCCACCATAATGTTGCATGTCCCTTCAGTCTTGTGACAGCATGCCTTAACTTTTTATCCTCTTCGATGTCCTCATAATCGAAGTAGGTGTCAAGAGCTCAAATCCAATCCATAATCTCTTCTGCATCCAGGCTCCCTTCATAAGTTGGAATGTCCATTTTTGTTTTTGAACTCATCCGAGCGATAGCTTTAATTAACCGCTCATTGGTTGCAACTTCAGTTGCAACTTCTCCATGTTGTTCAACTTCAACATCGCCTTCGGAGTCACTAAGATATTTAGCAGTTGTTGTGCATCTCTACGCTGCTTCCATGTCTTCCAATCTCGCTCTGAGATCACATATATGCCTCTCCATCTCTGGATTCTGTGTCAGCCTGCCTCTTCTTCTCACCTCCCTGTCCTCTGGGTCGGGTGATTCTCTTTCTCTTATGGGCGGCATGATGAATCCTCTTCTTTTCTATAGAAAGCAAAGAACAACCCGCTCTGATACCACTCTGACGCAGTCGAGCACACTCCTTGAAGCACGACCGCTCTCCTCAGGACATTATTTCTTCTTGGCCCGAAGAACTCAAGCTATTCTTCTAATTCCCTGTTGGGAATTCTTCACCCACATCACTCTTCAATGATCTCCCTTAACGTTCAGGAAATCAGAATTCACGATATCGCGAATTTTGTGTTCACGTACCTTATTCATCACGATTCCCCGAAACCCGATATGGGTCAATCGTTGACTTTCTCCCCTTCTATTATCGGAGTTCTCCCTATCGGGAAATTGCTACTCATGATGTCAACAACCTGAAATTTCAAACTCTGAACCCCAATGTGTTGATTCTCCAATGCACACATGTGGATAGACCCTTCCACCTTTCGTCACTTCTGTCGGGATTTCAGGATTCGCGGGATCGCGAATCCTGATGTCAAAGGGCTCAGGACCTCCCTTTTTCTGATCCCCGATGCTTTTCCACCTGTCTCCCTCTAACTCTGGGTGTGGCCCACACTACCCTTCCATCGGGATATCGCGCTTCGCGACTTCAAGATGCAAGTTTCCTCTGCCCTTGCAAATCCCGATTCTCCGATCCCCGACTCCTCGGGATCTCATGACACGCGTCCTACATGATCAACGGTTCTGAGCCTATCGGGATATCGCTCCTCACGATATCGGAGTATTTGTTGCACTAACTTGGGACTCCACCTCGCGGATCCCCGATATGCGATGTCTCGTGTGGATCAGATGGTCCTCATAACTTCGTGAGATCTCATTAGAGAGTCTCGGTCGTCCGTTCTCCCTTTCGTAAACCCCGAAATGAATCCAGCGCTTCCTCTATGAAGACTTATTCTCCTGTGCACAACTTTGCAGCTTCTGCCTGAATGATTTTGAACACAACTTCTCCATACGATCCTTCGACAAATTTCTAGGAATACTCCTCTTGATCTTGTCTCGACTTCTCGAGCCCCGTTTGAGGGTTTCGTGCACGCACTCCTTACAACAAATCTTCAACAATGTCTCAGTGTTGAAGGTGCTCGACTCTGTGCACTCCTGCAGTAGAAGTCTTTCACTACTTTGCTCATAATAGCAACTCTGAGGCTTTTCCTTGGCCTGCGCACTCCTTACATGACACTGCGCCTAACTGCACTTCGAGGAAATGAGAACAAAAGCTACCTCTAAGCGAACCCTTCTGTCAACGCACTCCTTGCGGACTATTCGACTGCACTCCTTGCAGGAATCTTTTGGTTCACTTAGAGAAACAATTGAAGCTCATTCTCCAATCCTCTCAGACTTCTGTTCATTCATGAAATCACATACACAACATATAAAAGCAAATGCATGACAAGACAACATTCCTGAGCATAAAATTAACACACAGAGAAACAACACAGACCATGAATTGAATCAAAGCTTCCTTTTATTAATTCAATATCTGTACATGGGTGTTCTTCATACAGTTCTCTGCTTACTCTTCTCTTCTTTCTCCTGAATGAATGAGTCCTGAATAATGTTACAATGTACAAGTGAGGGTGTCTATATCCGTTTTCCCTCCCTCCCTCTAAAACTGTCTAATCTAGAAATAAATCCTATCTACCTGCATTAAATCTATTAAATGCCTCTTATCTATTTCAGACAAGAGCGTATGGCTTGAGGTCTGATACAACATACAAAAGGTGCTCCTTCATAAAGGATCATTTAAGACTTGCGCTAGAATCCCAAAGCACTTTTCAAAATTTGGGTTTGTTTATCCAGCTGAACTTTCGCTTGATGTGTTGGCTCGCTTGCTGAGTTGGCGATGCTCCTACATTAATTACTCAAAGGGAAAAAGTGAAATTGTTACATGACTTCGCCAACACCCCAACACCATAGTCAATTCTAAACTAGTCAATAACTACGATATGAATTAGCATTAAATACATATCTGAATTAACCAGTCTAAACCAATGATTTCCAAACCTAACTTAATATTAAATACAATTTGATTTGGTGAGTCAACCACCAATTGGAAAATAATTATAAATCAATTTAACATTAATTATAAATAAAATTAGCAAGTCCAAAATTACAATTTAGTCAATACTCACCAATCTAGTTTTAATCATTAATTACAATCTAATTGGGCAATTCTAAATTAATCCAAAATTTCAATCTAACTAGCAATTAACATTAAATAACAACATTAACAATATTAATATAGAATGCTATAGTTATAACACTTATTAACAAATTAAAACACAACATGTCGCCGTCTAGCTATATTAACCGTACTAAAAATGACAAGTTGTCTATTAACAATAAAGGAAACTGCTGAGAAATGACAATGCCATTAAAGAAGGCTATTTTCAGGATGTTGGCTAGGTTAAATGGCAGGTACCTAAAATTTGGCATCGCATTTTATTAACAATGTTGTACACAATTATTATTAGGTTGACTATTTTAAACATAACACATAAAGGGCTGTCAAATATTTAAGGGTATTGTCAACGCTAACATCCCCATCCAGATTTACTACCAAAATTTACTGTCAGTGGTAGTTACATTATGGTGAGATCTTCAAGAAGTCATTACACAACAGATAGCAATAACTTGCTTACATTACGACCATTGCCAATATGGGGACTGGGCATAACAAGAAGCCATATAAAATCGCAACCAAACCACAAGCACACACTCAGCCAGGTAAATCGCAGCCAACGCATAGCCATGTGAAATTGAAAAACGTAGGCATGTAAATAGAAATTGTCTTTATGCCGACATAAAAAAAAAATCGTATTAATGCAGGTATACACAGTCATAAATCTCAGAGATAAAAAAAAATGGAGTGAGGCAGAACCGTGGGGAAAGTAAACATTGTTTTCTCAATGAAGAAAGCAGACATCCTGGAAAAATCATGGGGAAGGTAAAAACACAGTCCTAACTAGCCACGGTTGCAGTCTTAACAATGGAATATCGGATTGTAAAATCAAAGTTATACAAGAGATAAACGAAATTTCTAAAGCTTTGGATATGGAGGATGGTGGTCAGGGTAAAACAATGACATCACGGGTATGACCACCTAAGTCGCTAAGGTAAATTGATTGTAAAACCATTGCCTGATCAATAAAGGGAGCGCAGACTTCATTAATCCAATGTAGGCACACTCAGAAAAGTGTAGGTAAAAAAAATGAACGTTGTCATAAAAATCCGTGAAACCATAGGGTAAATAAAGAAGTGGTTGTGTAAATAAAAATTGTCGTGCTATAAGGCCAAGAAGAACCGAGTTGGATGATGGGTAAGACACCCAGATAAATAAATTGAAGGCTAAGTAAAAGTCCAACCAACACTGTCGTATTCTATCCTGTACTTAAAATGAAAACGTTGTCTACCATTCACAAACGCAGTCATAAACAAGTTCATAGACATAAGTAGATCCATTGTTCTTCAAGGTAAAAAAAAAATGTAGAAATTCAAGGTCTAGATTTCCTGCCATTAAAAGCGTAAATCCACTCTCATTCAAATGTTAAGAACGCAAGCATACACTGTATAGTTTTTCTACCATTAAAGAATAAAATCATTGTCATTCCAATATTAAAATGCAAGCATGCCAGGTATAGTTTTGCTACCATTAAAAGCATAAATCACTATCATTCCAATATTAAAATGAAAGCATACCACGTATAGTTTCACTGCCATTAAAAGCATAAATCACTATCATTCCAATATTAAAACGCAAGAATACGAGGTATAGTTTCACTGCCATTAAAAACATAAATTCACTGTCATATCAATAACAAAACACAAACATAAATTGTCAAGAAGGGTATTAAAACACAGAGTTACTTTGCGAGGATATGCATCAACGCAAAGGATCATAAATGGTTCACTAAGGGAAGGGATAAACAATCGCGGAGGTAATCCATCACAACCAGGCACAAGTCGAACACTCAATCAGGAACAATCAATAGGGTTACACGGCTGGGCAAAAACATCCTTCGCTCATCATCCACACACATAAAAGAAAGGTGTTTGGATCTATAGGTCTATTAACACTGAAGTGACGACCGTCGATCTGTCTCCTGGCCAAGTGCTCAGGCGTGGACTGATGAGCTAGGGACGAAGGAAAATAAAAAGCGCAAAGTCATCACAAATCAATAAAACCATAGGACACTCACAACAGTCAGGGATCGAAAGCCAATGCAATCAAGTCAACATTTCCTTTACACAAATAAAAGTACAGAATTAAAGGTGTAAAGTATAATAATAATCTACTATGTAGAATAAAATTAAGCGTATCATATCCCAAGTCACCCATTCTGAGTGGTTGTCTCACGCGCTCCATGCCTCTCCCACTTGTCGATTGATGAGACTTCATTGGTACCTCCCATCCAACGCAAGGGGTACTCTTCTTCCCCCTTAGCCCCCCGAGCTACAAAGGGACCACGCACACTGAACTAGAGATCATCTAGCTCCCAGCTCGCCTCACAAGGCCAAGCTACCACTCCTCACTGAGATGGTAATCCCAACTCCCACAAGCTAAGTCAATCAAGTCTAAAATTCTGCAGTTTAATGTTATTCATAGCCAAAGAGATCCATCATCCTTCTCCTCCCTCCTTTATATAGAGTTTCTAGGTCATTTACTTTCCCAAAATACCATTTAATTTAATGTTCAATAATTTAATTCATAAAAATCCTCCCCGTACATGTGTCACCCAACCCCCTCATTGCACCATAAATTAATTTCTTTAATTAATTAATTACTCCTATTTCCCTCACCCACCTAAAATCATTCCTAGAATCGCTCCTAAGTGTCCCCATATTCCCTTACACAGTTTAATGACTTACCCCCTTACTAATTCACTAGTTGATTTCAATTTAGAAAGTTCTTAAATGCTAGATACCTTACTAAGTTGGTCTTTCTTCTTTTTCCTTATGCTTCCCTTTCTCTTTATGTTTCCCATTTTTTTCTAGTTTCCTAATTCTTTTAAATTTCCTCTTTCCATTTTTAAGTTAAAACTCAAATGGTAAGTGTAGAAAATTACCTTTTCCCTTTTTCTTTTTAATTAATAAATTTTAATTAGCAAGTGAAATAAAACAATCATTTCCCTTTTAAATTTTAAATCCCTCAATAATTTGATTTTAATAATTTAATCAAGTTTCTTTCCCCTCTTCCATCACATGTTTAATGATGATTATTATTATTTTTATTTTTTCCACAAGTATTATTTTAGACCTCGATTTTAATTTTCGAGGCTAGGCGACATTTTATTAGGGAATTTGTTTTTAAAACTTTCTTATCACATAATTCATTCTAAGGCCATCTAGGTTTATTAACTTATTAGTTAACAACGTGACGTGCCCCTTCCGAACGCACTAGGTGCTCCAAGGGTGCCAATCACCTCCTTTTGTTTCCCTTGCACAAAGTGCCCTTCAAGACGCATTACGTGCTCCAAGGGTGCCACTCGCCTATTTCCATTTTTCTTGCGCGACGTTCCCTTCAAGATGCACTCCGTGATCCAAGGGTTCCACTTGCTTATTTCCATTTTTCTTGTGCAACGTGCCCCTCAGGACACACTTCATGCTCCAAGGGTGCCACTTGCCTCTTGACTGACTTGGTAGACATCAAAAACCCCTGGAGTCAATACTCTACCAGGTGATCTTGTGGGAGACTAAGGGCCTCTAAGGAATAAGGCCCCTACCTTATTTCACACCCCTTAGAATCATCGTGAGGGACTTTTGCAGTCTGCCCTTACGGCATCATGGGTCTTCTCGAACTAGGTAATCATTAACCTATAGTTCGAGCCAGGACAGGGGTGCTAGTAGGCTGTGGCAGAGCTGTTGTCGACACCTCTCCCTCAACGTCTCTGGTTATCATGCATGACCCCTCTACTCCACATGTGAGTCTAATCGACAAGCTATCATCAGCCTGCATCATCAACGAATCATGTAAGAATAAAATCCATAATCATAACATCTAATTAGATGCACAAATTTTATATATATACAACAATCAAACCCCAATAGTCCACTCCCTGACTCGATCTGGAGTCCAAGGGTTTCATCGATGCCTCAACATCCTCGAGGTCCAAATCTTGCACAATCGGGAGAACTGAGTCAATAGCACCTGTCTAAGTCAATACAATAAAATAACATATAATGACATCCATAATGCCTCATAATAGTAATCAACGATCAATGGTATAATAATCATTAATTACAATATAATTGGGCAATTCTAAATTAATCCAAAATTTCAATCTAACTAGCAATTAACATTAAATAACAACATTAACAATATTAATATAGAATGCTACAGTTAGAACACTTATTAACAAATTAAAACACAACATGCCATCGTCTAGCTATATTAACTGTACTAAAAATGACAAGTTGTCTATTAACAATAAAGGAAACTGTTGAGAAACGACAATGCCATTAAAGCGGGCTATTTTTAGGTTGTTGGATAGGTGAAATGGCAGGTACCTAAAATTCAACATCACAGTCTATTAACAATCTTGTACGCAATTATTGTTAGGAATACTATTTTAATCATAACACATAAAGGGTTGTCAAATATTTAAGGTTACTGTCAACGCTGGCATCCCCATCCAGATTTACTACCAAAATTTACTATCGGTGGTAGTTACATTACAGTGAGATATTCAAGAATTCGCTACACAAAAGATAGCAATAACTTGCTTACATTACGGCCATGGCCAATATGGGGACTGGGCATAACAAGCAGCCATATAAAATCATAGCCAAACCACAAGCACACACTCATCTAGGTAAATCGCAGCCAACATGCAACCATGTGAAATCGAAAAATGAAGGCATGTAAATAGAAATCATATTGACACCGACATAAAGAAAAAATCATATTAAGGCAGGTCTACACAGTCATAAATGTCAGAGATAAAGAAAAAAATAGAGCGAGGCAGAACCATGGAGAAAGTAAACATTGTTTTCTCAATGAAGAAAGCAAAGATCCTGGAAAACTCACGGGGAAGGTAAAAACGCAGTCTTAACCAACCATGGTTGCAATCTTAAAAATGGCATATCGGATTGTAAAATTGAAGTTATACAAGAGATAAATGAAATTGCTAAATCTCGGGATCTAGAGGATGGTGGTCAGGGTAACAGTGACATCACAACTATGAACACCTATATCCCTGAGGTAAACTGATTGTAAAACTGCTACCTGGTCAATAAAGGAAGCACAGACTTCGTTAATCCAACACAGGCACACTTAGAAAAGTGCAGGTAAAAAAAATCAACGCTGTCATAAAAATTCGTGAAACCACAGGGTAAATAAATAAGTGGTTGGGTAAATAAACATTGTCGTGCTATAATGCCAAAAGAAGTGAGTTGGATGATGGGTAAGATGCCCATATAAATGGATTGAAGGCTAAGTAAAAGTCCGACCAACGTTGTCGTATTTTATCCTCCACTTAAAATGAAAAAGTTGTCTACCATTCACAAACACGGTCACAAACAAGTTCGTAGACACAAGTAGATTCGTTTTTCTTCAAGGTAAAAAAAAAAACACAGGCATTCAAGGTTTGGATTCGATGCCATTAAAAGAGTAAATCCACTCTCATTCCAATATTAAAAATGCAAGAATACAATGTATAGTTTTGCTTCCATTAAAGAATAAAATCACTGTCATTCCAATATTAAAACGCAAGCATACCAGGTATAGTTTCATTGTCATTAAAAGAATAAATCATTGTCATTCCAATATTAAAACACGAGCTTACCAGGTATAGTTTCGCTACCATTAAATTCATAAATCACTGTCATTCCAATATTAAAATGCAATCATACCAGGTATAGTTTTTTTGCCATTAAAAGCATAAATTCATTGTCATACCAATATCAAAACGCAAACATAACTTGCCAAGAAGGGTATTAAAACACATAGTTACTTTGTTGGGAAATGCATCAACGTAGAGGATCATAAATGGTTTGTTGAGGGAAGGGATAAACAATCGCGGAGGTAATCCATCGCAACCAGGTGCAAGTCAAACACTCAACCAGGAACAATAAATAGGGTTAGAGGGTTGGGAAGAAACATCCTTCGCTCATCATCCACGCACATAAAAGTAGGGCGTTTGGATCTATAGGTCTATTAACACCGAAGTGACAATTGTCGATCTGACTCCTGGTCGGATGCTCAAGCATGGACTGATGAGCTAGGGATGAAGGTGAAGAAAAAGCACAAACTCATCACAAATCAATAAAACCATAGGACACTTAGAACAATCAGGGATCGAAATCCAAGGGAATTAAGTCAACATTTCCTTTACCCAAATAAAAATATAGAATTAAAGGCGTAAAGTTTAATAATAATCTACTCTGAAGAATAAAATAAGCGTACCATAGCTCAAGTCGTCCTATTTGAGTCATTGTCCCATGCGCCCTGTGCTGCTCCCGCTTGTCGACTGATGAGACTTCACCGGTACCACCTAGCCAACGCTAGGGGTACTCTTCTTCCCCCTTAGCCCCCCGAACTGCAAAGGGGCCATGCACATTGAACCGGAGATCAACTATCTCCCAGCTCACCTCACAAGGTCGAGCTACCACTCCTCACCGAGTTGGGAAATCCAACCCCCACAAGCTAAGTCAGTAAAGTCTAAAATTTTGCATTGTAACGTTACGCATATCTGAAGAGATCCATCATCCTTCTCCTCCCTCCTTTATATAGAGTTTCTAGGTCATTTACATTCCCAAAATCCCATTTAATTTAATATTCAATAATGTAATTCATAAAAATCCTCCCCGTACATGTATCACTCATCCCCTTCATTGCACCATAAATTAATTTCTTTAATTAATTAATTACTCCTATTTCCCTCACCCACCTAAAAGCATTCCTAGAATCGCTCCTAGGTGTCCCCATATTCCCTTATGCATTTTAATGACTTACCCCCTTAATAATTCACTAGGTTAGTTCAATTTAGAAAGTTCTTAAATGCTAGATACCTTACTAAGTTAGTTTTTCTTCTTTTTCCTTCTGTTTCCCTTTCTCTTTATGTTTCCTGTTTTTTCCTAGTTTCCTAATTCTTTTAAATTTCCCCATTCCCTTTCTAGTTAAAACTCAAATGGAAAGTGTAGAAAATTACCTTTTTCCCTTTTTCTTTTTAATTAATAAATTTAAATTAGCAAGTGCAATAAAAACATCATTTCCCTTTTAAATTTTAAATCCATCAATAATTTGATTTTAATGATTTAATCGAGTTTCTTTCCCCCCTTCCGTCACATGTTTAATGATGATTATTATTATTTTTATTTTTTCCACACGTATTACTTTAGACCTGGATTTTAATTTTCGAGGCTGGGTGACATTTTATTAGTGAATTTGTTTTTAAAACTTTCTTATCACAAAATTCATTCTAAGGCCATCTAGGTTTATTAACTTATTAGTTAACAACGCGACGTGCCCCTTCAAAGCACACTAGGTTATCCAAGGGTGCCACTCGCCTCCTTCTGTTTCCCTTACATGACATGCCCTTCAGGATGGACTACATGCTCCAAGGGTGCCACTCGCCTATTTCCATTTTTCTTTCACAAAGTGCCCTTCACGACGCACTCCATGATCGAAGGGTGCCACTCACCTATTTCTATTTTTCTTTTGTGACATGCCCTTCAGGATGCACTCTGTGCTCCAAGGGTGCCACTCGCCTCTTGAATAACTTGGTAGACATAAAAAAGCCCTGGAGTCAATACTCCACCAAGTGATCTTGTGGGAGACTAAGGGCCTCTAAGGAATAAGGCCCCTGCCTTATTGCGCGCCCCTTAGAATCATCATGAGAGATTGTCTGAGTCTTCCCTCACGACATAGTGGGTCTTCTCGAAATAGGTAATAATTAATCTATAGTTCAAGCCATGATGAGAGTGCTAGTAGGTTATGAAAAGGTTGTTGTCCACACCTCTCCCTCAACACCTCTATTTATCATGCGTGACCCCTCTTATCCACATGTGAGTCTGGTCGACAAGCTATTGTCAGCCTACATCATCAACGAATCATGTAATAATAAAATACATAATCATAAAATCTAATTAGATGCACAAATGTCATATATATACAACAATAAAACACCAATAGTCCACTCCTTGACTCAATCTAGAGTCAAAGGGTTTCATCGATGCCTCAATATCCTCGAGGCCCAAATCCTACACACTCAGGAGAACCGATTCAATAGCACATGTCTAAGTCAATATAGTAAAATAACATATAATCACATCCATAATGCCTCATAATAGTAATCAACAGTCATCGATATAATAATCCGGCTTACTTGCAAGCAAGTTCCCTCAAAGAATAAGTTCACTCAGTGCACGCAAGAGAGGGATGTTACAGAGATGCACATTTCAACAAATGAATGTGACGGTTGGACTAGCTACCCAACTAGTGAAGGACTGGAGGCTATAACATTGTGTAGGGACATGACAAAGTTGGTTGAAACATGGGTGTAGCAGTAAGTTCATAGGAGTTCAACACTTAGAATTTTTTCAAATTTTGATTGAGGTTGCAACAAATGTTGAGGTTTCAATAGTAGAAAAACTGAGAGTGATCGACATTGCAAGATAGTGGACAATTAGGCATTGCATATAGAGTTCAGGAAGATAGATCCTTCCAATGTAGAATATATATTGGTCACACACAACTTTGGGTATAAAGCAGTGTGGTTGGTTTCACAGAGTTGTGGACGATTTTAGTGTGAGTTGGAAACTTTGGGTTTCCACTTTTCAAGGGGACTTTTGGTTTACACTTCGTAGGGAAACTTGGGGTTTCCATTTCGTAGGGAAACTTGGGGTTTCCATTTCGTAGGGAAACTTGGGGTTTCCATTTCATTGGGAAACTTTGGGTTTCTAGTAGACTTAGTTGTGATTAGGGCATGAGTTTTGGTGGAGACTTGGAGAAAAACTATTTTGTGTGTGTTGTTGGGATGTAAATGAATGTCGGTGTCAGATGATGTAAGGCCATTGATGAGGACACACAAACCTCTTCCCCATCAACATAGTTGAATATGAGACACAAATGTTGGGGTTACTGAGGTGACTTGAGAAAATGAGTGCACCTGCAGTTCGAAATTTCTGCGACAAGTTGGATAAGTTGGACACATTCATGGAAGGGGGACTTAGCTAAGAGAATAAGGAGGTAATCAAAGAGTTATATTGACGCGACTGCCTCACCCCTCATGGTCCGACCCGCTCTCACCAGGACCTTCTCTTCTCTCGGCCCGAAGAATGCAAAGGTTCTTCTGTTCCCCTCGTGGGAATCCTTCCTACCCATAGTGACTCTTCACCCGCGCGATCCTCCCTTCCTTGGTTATTGGAGGATCGGCTTTCGCGACTTCGCGAATTCAACCACTAAATACTTGACCCCATATCCCCGAGATCCGATGTCTCTGGTCAACGTCGACCTTCCTTCGGCGTATCGGAACCTCACGCTATCGCGACTCGTGTCACTATACTTTCGGGGTCCCAACTCCCGAGATCCGAAACACCGAGATGATGATAACTTGCTATCTTGCCTCTCGCTTCCTCGCCCCTCGCGAGACCAATCTCTTGACCCTTCAACTCCTGAACCCCAATTAACTTGGGAAATCGTGACTCGCGATTTCGACGTGCATGCACTCTTGCACTCGCCAACCCCGATATGCCGATATGCGATGGCAAATGGGTTCTGCTTGCACTTGAAGGTTAAATCTCTCCCAGAAATTTTCAAGTCGTTGATTCTCTTCCTCTTGAGGAGCCTCCTGCTCCAAGCCTCATCCTGTTTGAAGCTTCTCCTGGGTCTATTTCCACAACAAACATGAAGGAACCATCCCTCCTGAGCTTGAAGACTTCGATTCCTTCAAGGGCCTTTACGCCACTTCCTGAGCTCGACTTCCCAACAACTCTCTAAGTGTTGAAGTCATCCAAAATCCTGTGCATTCACCTGCAACAGAAGTCCTTGTATCCCTTTTCTCAGACTCGCCTCTGAGACTCCAATCAAACCTGCACTTCACCTGCACGGTTCGAATAACCCAACACAAGTTCTGGGCAAACGAGAATGAGAGTTTAACTGTCCAACCTCCTCAACGCACTCTATGTGGAGGAATTCCACTGCACTCTATGCAGGAATCTCCTGGCTTAGACAGAGAAACGATTAAAACTCATTCTCTTCTCTCTCCCAGGTTTCTAATCTGCCATGAAATTACATATGCATCATATACAATGAAAGCATAACAAGAAGCAAGTAAGCAACAACATAATATCAACAATACACAGAGAATAATCACAGCCATGGAATTGAATCAAAGATTTCCTATTAATTCAATATCTGTACATGGGGATTCTTCACAGTTCTCTGCTTTGCTCTCCTCTTGCTCCTGAACGCTAATGCTGATAATCTCAATAATACTAATGATACAATAATACAAAGGAGGGTGTTTATATTCTGTTTTCCCTCTCGAAAGCAAAACTGTCTAATCTAGACTTAATTAATTTATCTACTTGCATTAAATCTAATAAATGACTCAGCTACCTAAGGACGAGAGATTATCTGCTCAAGGTCCGTTACAATGTACAAGTGCGCTTCATTAATCCAATGCATTAATGTTTGGTGCACCAAATATCAAAATATTTCAAAGTTTGAATGAAGGCGCTCTCCAGCTGTCTTTTCTTTGCTCCACGCGCTAGCTCACTTGATGAGGTGTGGATGCTCCTGCATCATACTCCTCGGCTCGAAAATTTTCATGGGCTCCAGTCCATGAGCTCCTGCACCATGTGACCATGCCTCTGTATCACTGCTTCTGTTTCCCAGCTAGCATCCTCCACTGGGTGGTTCTTCCATTTTACCAGGTATTCAAAATACTGCTTCTGCCTGGTCTTCTTTCCTGCTCGTTTATTCAGTATGCACTCCATCCGCAGTTTCTATGCAACTGGTAATTGTTTCTACCACTGGATCACTGGTTCCTCAGTTCTAGTGTTTTTTTCATCAGCCCTGTATGGGTATAAATCCAAAATATTGAAAGTCACAGATATCCCGATGCCCTCAGGCAATTCAAGCTCGTATGTGTTCTCCCCAAACTTCCTCAGGACTCTGCATGGCCCGATTTTCTTCATCTCGAGCTTGTTATATGTCCCCCTTGGGAACCTTTCTTTCCTTAGGTGCACCAGAACCATGTCTCCAACTTCAAACTGAAGTTGTCTTTTCCGTTGATCGGATCTACGCTTATACCCTTGATTGGACTTCTGCAATCGCTTCTTCACCTGTGTGTGAAGTTCCTGCATCGCCTCAACGAATCTTTCTGCACTAACACTGCTAGTTTCAGCCTTTTTTGACTCCCTGAGCTCAGAAACTCCCCTCGGCTGCGTCCCATACAAAATTTGGAATGGACTCTTACTTGTGCTCCTGTTCACAGAATCATTGTAAGCAAATTCTGCCTGTGGAAAAATCTTGTCCCAACTGCTGTGGTGCTCTGTCACCAAGCTTCTCAACAGATCCCCTAAGCTCCTGTTGACGACTTCCGTCTGTCCATCTATTTGCGGATGGTAAGAAGAACTGAATGCCAAGTCAGTCCCCAGCTTCTTCCATAGCGTCCTCCAAAAATGACCTATGAACTTTGTATCCCTGTCCGAGACTATGGTCCTCGACAATCCATGTAATCTGACAATCTCTTTGAAAAATAAGTTTGCGATGTGGGTCTCATTGCTGGTCTTATGACACAGGATAAAATGTGCCATTTTCGATAACCTGTCTACCACCACAAAGATGGAACCAACCCCTCGTTGTCTCCTCGGCAAACCCAAAACAAAATCCATACTAATGGCTTCCCATGGCCTTTCAGGTATAGGCAATGGTTGATATAAACCAACATTTTACTTTCGGCCCTTTGCATGTTGACATATCCGACACCTGTCAACAAAACGTTTTACATCGGTGCGCATGCCTGGCCAGTAATATGATTTGCTCAGCTTGGCGAATGTTTTTTCATGTCCGAAATGACCTTCTAGTCCACCACTGTGCTTTTCCTTCACCAAATTCTCCCTCATAGAGCAATTTGGAATGCATAGTTGATTTCCCCGAAACAACAATCCTTCCTGGATCACATATTCGAGCCATAGGATCCGATCCTTGAGAACGGGATTCTCAGCTGCCTCATATGCTTCTGCAAAATCTGCATCACCTGCATACATATCTTTCAGATTTTCAAAACCCAAAGTTTTGACCCTGAACTCCTGCAGCAACAAGCATTTTCTGCTCAAGGCATCAACCACCTTGTTAGCAGTCCCCGAAATATGCTTTATCACAAACATGAAATTCTGCATGTACTCTACCCACTTTGCATGCTTCTGGTTCAACTTCTCTTGTTGACTCACAAATTGCAACGCATGATTATCACTGTACAAAACGAATTCTTTGGGTATCAAGTAATGCCTCCACCTTTTCAATGCCTGTATGATGGCATAGAACTCTTTATCGTACGTGGAGTACTTCAGCTTGGCATCATCCATCTTCTCGCTGTAATATGCAACAGGTCTGTCATCCTGACTCAGGACCCCTTCACCAGCATACCCACTGGCGTCACACTTCACCTGAAATGTTTTCTGAAAGTGAGGCAACACCAAAATCGGTTTCTCTGTTATCTTTCGATTCAATAGATTGAATCTCCTCTCAGCCTCTGCTGTCCAATGAAAAACTTTATGCCGCTTCTTCACTGTATCCATCATCGTAGCGCTAATTCCACTGAAATTCTGAATGAACTTCCTGTAGAAACTAGCTAAACCATGAAAACTCCTTACCTCGAAGACGTTCCTTGGCGATGGCCAATTCCTGATTACTTCCACCTTCTTAGGATCCATCTTCAATTCATTTGTCGAAATTACAAAACCCAAATAAATGAGTTTTGTCTGCATGAATGAGCACTTCTTCAGATTTATCAGCAACTTCTCCTGTTGTAGCCTTCTCATCACAATGGTCAAATGCCTCAAGTGTTCAGCCCTTGTCTTTCTGAAAATCAGTATGTCGTCCAGATACACGACCACAAACTTACTGATGAATTCCCTCAAGACTTCATTCATCAGCCTCATGAAAGTGCTTGGTGCATTTGTCAAACCAAATGGCATGACCAGCCATTCATACAAACCCTCGTTTGTCTTGAATGTTGTCTTCCATTCATCTCCTTCTCTCATCCAGATCTGATGATATCCGCTCTTGAGATCAATCTTCGAAAAATAATTTGCCCCACTCAGGAAATCCATCAAGTCATCCATTCTCGGCAGTGGAAATCTGTACCTGATGGTGATTTTATTTATCGCCCTGGAGTCTGTACACATCTCCAGCCTCCATCCTTCTTTGGACTCAGTACTATCGGAAAAACACACCGACTCAGACTCTCTCTGACCAGTCCTTTGTCCTGCAGATCCTGTACCTTCCTTTTGACCTCCTCGTTCTCCTGAGGTGTCAACCTGTACACTGCCTTATTCGACAAACTTGCTCCGGGTATGAGGTCAATATGATGACTCACACTCCGCATCGGTGGAAACGAACGAGGTAGTTCGTCCACGATGATATCAACGAACTCTCCCAACAGTTCCTGAATCTCTTCTGGAAAGTCGTCCACTCTTGTGCTTGTCAGGACAATTCTCGGTTTCCTGACAACAAAGAATTGTGGATCTTTGTTCTTCTCCATCTTTGTGAGAAGCTCTTTCCCACTCATGAGAAGTATCGTGCTGATTACTTCTGGCTTAACCTCCTTATCTTTTATGGGGAGCAATGTATGTGTTCTCCCATCCTTCTCCAAGGTGTATGTGTTCATTCTCCCATCATGAACAACATTCCTATCAAACTGCCATGGTCTACCCAATAATACATGACAAACATCCATGGGTATGACATCACACAAAATTTTATCCCTATATTCACCTATTTTAAATTCAACCAAGCATTGTTTTGTGACACTTACCCCGTGTCCTTTCTGTAGCCACGAGACCTTATATGGACTCGGGTGCTTAGTTGTTGTCAGCTTCAATTTTTCCACCATCTCGGATGAAACGAGATTGTCAGTACTGCCGCTGTCCACTATGACCTTGCACTTCCAGCCCTTGGTCTTACACGTGGTCCAGAACAGTCTACATCTTTGCACTGTGTCCTCCACTTTTTTCTCAGGTTTCAAGAGAACTTTGTGCACTGTCAGTGATTTCCCACTTCCAGTGTCTTCATCCTCATCATCACGCCTCTGCGCCTCAATTATGCAAGCTTCACTTCTGTCTAGCTTCCTGTCTGGGTAGTCAATGGCTTTGTGTCTGTCTTTTCTACATGTAAAACATGTGACAATTCCTCCACGGCCTCTTCGTCTACCTCGGGTACGAGGAATTAAGTTGGCGTCAGCATATCCACCACCCTGCTCGTTATGCCACCTCCTCAGCTCAGCATATTGTTGCCTTTGTTCAATTTGTGGCAGCCTCTGCTGTGAGGTACCACCTCTTTCAGCCTTACCCTAAGGTCTCTTCCAATCCTCCTTGGGCGTCTATGTTCTTTCTTGGGCAACTGCCTTGCCTCTGGGCTGACTCCTACCTCGCCCTCGCTGTCCTTGCTTGCGGCTCAGCTTCTCTTCGACTTTTAGGGCCATCTGGTATGCATCCTCAACTGTTCGGATGGTCAGCATGCTCAGCTCATCCTGAATGTCATACCTGAGACCATTCAGGTATCTCTCCACCTTTTCATCATCGCTCTCTCGGTGACCAACTTGAATGTTGATCCTGTAAAATTCCTTGGTGTACTCCTTCACCGTCATGAGCTTCTGTCTCAGGTTCTGCATGGACCTGAACAAAGTGATATGCTAGTCTCTCGGAATGAACTTTGCCTTCATATCGGCGATCATCCGATCCCAACTCTTGATCTTCTGTTTGCCTTTTGAACGTCTGTCTTCCTGGAGCTCATCCCACCATAAGGCTGCATGCCCCTTCAATTTTTTGACAGCATGCCCTATCTTCTTATCCTCTTCGATATCTTTGTAATCAAAGTAGGTGTCGAGTGCTCGGTTCCAATCCAACAACTCTTCAGCATTTAGACTTCCCTCATAGACGGGAATGTCCATTTTTGTCTTCGAGCTCATCCTGGCGATAGCTCTGATCAACCTTTCAGTTGATGCATATTCCACTGTGACCTATTCTTCCTCATGTTCAGCTTCCTCTTCCACCTCGGAATCATTGAACTCCCCAACGCCAGTTCGACATCTCTACGCAGTCTCCATCTCCTCCATCCTCGCTCGGAGATCTCGCATCTGGCGTTCCATCTCTGGGTTACCTACTGGCCTACCCCTTCTTCGTGCATCCCTGTCTTCACGATCAGGTGACTACCTTTCCCTTCTGGGTGACATTATATATTCTGCCTCTCTCTGCTACCTGAACAAAGATAACTCCTTCTCCCGCTCTGATACCACTCTGACGTAAGTCGTGAGTATCAGAGTGCTTTCCCTTTTCTCCTTCACTTCTCTCTCGCCTGAAGTATACAGACAAGATTAGAAAGCTCTGATACCACTCTGACGTGAGCTGCCCCTCACTGGCCAACCCGTGCTCACTAGAACTTCTCTTCTCTCGGCCCGAAGAACGCAAAGGTTCTTCTGTTCCCCTCATGGGAATCCTTCCTACCCACAGTGACTCTTCACCCGTCCAATCCTCCCTTCCTTGGTTATCGGAGTATCGAATTTTGCGACTTCGTGAATTCAACCACTGAATACTTGACCCCGGATTCCTGAGACCCGATGTCTCTAGTCAACGTCGACCTTCCTTTGGCATATCGGAACCTCGCGCTATCATGACTCGCGTCACTATACTTTCGGGGTCCCAACTCCCGAGATCCGAAACACCGAGATGCCGATAACTTGCTATCTCGCCTCTCGCTTCCTCACCCCTCGCGAGACCAATCTATTGACCCTTCAACTACCGAGACCCGATTAACTTGGAAAATCGCGACTTGCGATTTCGACGTGCATGCACTCTTGCACTCGCCAACCCCGACATGCCGATATGCGATGGCAAATGGGTTCTGCTTGTGCTTGAAGGTTAAATCTCTCCCAGAAATTTTCAAGTCGTCGATTCTCTTCATCTTAAGGAGCCTCTTGCTCCAAGCCTCATCCTGTTTGAAGCTTCTCCTGGGTCTATTTTCGCAGCAAGCACGAAGGAACTATCCCTCGTGAGCTTGAAGACTTCGATTCCTTCAAGGGCTTTTACGCCACTTCCTATGCTTGACTTCCCAACAACTCTCTAAGTGTTGAAGTCATCCAAAATCCTGTGCATTCACCTGCAACAGAAGTCCTTGTCTCCCTTTTCTCAGACTCGCCTCTGAGACTCCAATCAAACCTGCACTTCACCTGCACGGTTCGAATAACCCAACACAACTTCTGGGCAAACGAGAATGAGATTTTAACTGTCCAACCTCCTCAACGCACTCTATGTGGACGAATTCCACTGCACTCTATGCAGGAATCTCCTGGCTTAGACAAAGAAATGATTGAAACGCATTCTCTTCTCTCACCCAAGTTTCTAATCTGTGATGAAATTACATATGTAGCATATACAATGAAAGCATAACAAGAAGCAAGTAAGAAACAATATAATATCAACAATACACAGAGAATAATCACAACCATGGAATTGAATCAAAGCTTTCCTATTAATTCAATATTTGTACATGGGGATTCTTCACAGTTCTCTGCTTTGCTCTCCTCTTTCTCCTGAATGCTAATGCTGATAATCTCAATAATACTAATGATACAATAATACAAAGGAGGGTGCCTATATTCCGTTTTGCCTCTCGAAAGCAAAACTGTCTAATCTAGACTTAACTAATTTATCTACTTGCATTAAATCTAATAAATGCCTCAGTTACCTAAGGACGAGAGATTATCTGCTCAAGGTCCATTACAATGTACAAGTGCGCTTCATTACTCCAATGCATTAATGTTTGGCACACCAAATATCAAAATATTTCAAATTTTGAATGCCAGCACTCTCCAGTTGTCTTTTCTTTGCTCCACGTGCTATCTCGCTTGATTAGGTGTGGATGCTCCTGCATCATACTCCTCGGCTCGAAAATTTTCATGAGCTCCTGTCCATGAGCTTCTGCACGGTGTGACCATGCCTCTGTATAACTGCTTCTGTTTCCCATATAGCATCCTCCACTGGGTGGTTCTTCCATTTTACCAGGTATTCAAAATACTGCTTCCGACTGGTCTTCTTTCCTGCTCGTTTATCCAGTATGCACTCCATCTATAGTTTCTTTGCAACTGGTAATTATTTCTACCATTGGATCACTGGTTCCTCAGTTCCAGTGTTTTCTTCATCAGCCCTATATGGGTATAAATCCGAAATATTGAAAGTCGGAGATATCCCGATGCCCTCGGGCAATTCAAGCTCATATGCATTCTCCCCAAACTTCCTCAGGACTCTGCATGGCCCGATTTTCTTCATCTTGAGCTTGTTATATGTCCCCCTTGGGAACCTTTCTTTCCTCAGGTGTGCCAGAACCATGTCTCCAACTTCAAACTGAAGTTGTCTTTTCCACTGATCGGCTCTGCGCTTATACCCTTGATTGGACTTCTGCAATTGCTGCTTCACTTGTGTGTGAAGTTCCTGCATCGCCTCAGCGAATCTTTCTGCACTCGTGCTGCTAGTTTTAGCCTATTCTGACTCCCTCAGCTCAGAAACTCCCCTTGGCTGCGTCCCATACAAAATTTGTAATGGAATCTTACCTGTTCTCCTGTTCACAGAATCATTGTAAGAAAATTCTTCATGTGGCAAAATCTGGTCCAAACTGCTATGGTGCTTTGTCACCAAGCTTCTCAACAGATCCCCTAAGCTCCTGTTGACGACTTCCATCTGTCCATCTGTTTGCGGATGGTAAGCAGAACTGAATGCCAAGTCAGTCCCCAGATTCTTCCATAGCGTCCTCCAAAAATGACCTATGAACTTTGTATCCCTGTCCGAGACTATGCTCCTCGGCAATCCATGTAATCTGACGATCTATTTGAAAAATAAGTTTGCGATGTGGGTTGCATCGCTAGTCTTATGACACGGGATAAAATGTTCCATTTTTGAGAACCTGTCTACCACCACAAAGATGGAATCAACCCCTCGTTGTGTCCTCGGCAAACCCAAAACAAAATCCATACTAATGGCTTCCCATGGCCTTTCAGGTATAGGCAATGGCTGATATAACCCAGCGTTCTGCTTTTATCCCTTCGCATGTTGAGATATCCGACACCTGTCAACAAAACGTTTTACATCGGTAAGCATGCCTGGCCAGTAATACGATTCGCTCAGCTTGGCGAATGTTTTGTCATGTCCAAAATGACCTGCTAGTCCACCGCTGTGTTTTTCCTTCACCAAATTCTCCCTCATAGAGCAATTTGGAATGCATAGTTGATTTCCCCGAAACAACAATCCTTCCTGGATCACATATTCCAGCCATGGGCTCCGATCCCTGAGAACAAGATTCTCAGCTGCCTCGTATGCTTCTACAAAATCTGCATCACCTGCATACATATCTTTCAGATTTTCAAAATCCAAAGTTTTGACCCTGAACTCCTGCAGCAACAAGCATTTTCTGCTGAAGGCATCAGCCACCTTGTTAGCAGTCCCCGAAATATGCTTTATCAGAAACGTGAAATTCTGCATGTACTCTACCCACTTTGCATGCTTCTGGTTCAACTTCTCCTGTTGACTCACAAATTGCAACGCATGATTATCGCTGAACAAAACGAATTCTTTGGGTATCAAGTAATGCCTCCACCTTTCAATGCCTGTATGATGGCATAGAACTCTTTATCGTACGTGGAGTACTTCAGCTTGGCATCATCCAACTTCTCGCTGTAATATGCAACAGGTTTGTCATCCTGACTCAGGACCCCTCCAACAGCATACCCACTGGCATCACACTTCACCTGAAATGTTTTCTGAAAGTCGGGCAACACCAGAATCGGTTTCTCTGTTATCTTTCGCTTCAATAGATTGAAGCTCCTCTCAGCCTCTGCTATCCAATGAAAAACTTTATGCCTCTTCTTCACTGTATCCATCATCGCGACACTAATTCCACTGAAATTCCGAATGAAATTCCTGTAGAAACTAGCTAAACCACGAAAACGCCTTACCTCAAAGATGTTCCTCGGCGATGGCCAATTCCTGATTACTTCCACCTTCTCAGGATCCATCTTCAATTCATTTGCTGAAATTACAAAACCCAAATAAATGAGTTCTTTTTGTATGAATGAACACTTCTTCAAATTTATCAGCAGCTTCTCCTGTTGTAGCCTTCTCATCACAATGGTCAAATGCCTCAAGTGTTTATCCCTTGTCTTACTGAAAATCAGTATGTCGTCTAGATACACGACCACAAACTTACCGATGAATTCCCTCAGGACTTCATTAATCAGCCTCATGAAAGTGCTTGGCGCGTTTGTCAAACCAAACGACATGACCAACCATTCGTACAAACCCTCGTTTGTCTTGAATGTTGTCTTCCATTCATCTCCTTCTCTCATCTGGATATGATGATATCCACTCTTGAGATCAATCTTCGAAAAATAATTTGCCCCGCTCAGGCAATCCATCAAGTCATCCATTCTCGGTAGTGGAAATCTGTACCTGATGGTGATTTTATTTATCTCCCTGGAGTTTGTACACATCCTCCATCCTCCATCCTTATTTGGACTCAGTACTGTCAGAACAACACACAGACTCAGACTCTCTCTGACCAGTCCTTTGTCCTACAGATCCTGTACCTGCCTTTTGACCTCCTCGTTCTCCTGAGGTGTCAACCTGTACGCTGCCTTATTCAGCAAACTTGCTCCGGGTATGAGGTCAATATGATGACTCACACTCCGCATCGGTGGCAATGAAAGAGGTATTTTGTCCACGATGATATCAGCGAACTCTCCCAACAGTTCTTGAATCTCTTCTGGCAAGTCGTCCACTCTTGTGCTTGTCAGGACAATTCTCGGTTTCCTGACAACAAAGAATTGTGGATCTTCGTTCTTCTCCATCTCTATGAGAAGCTCTTTCCCACTCATGAGAAGTATCGTGCTGCTTACTTCTGGCTTAACCTCCTTATGTTTTATGGGGAGCAATGTATGTGTTCTCCCATCCTTCTCCAAGGTGTATTTGTTCATTCTCCCATCATGGACAACATTCCTATCAAACTGCCATGGTCTACCCAATAATACATGACAGACATCCATGTGTATGACATCACACAGAATTTTATCCCTATATTCACCCATTTTAAATTCAACCAAGCATTGTTTTGTGACACTTACCCAGTGTCCTTTCTGTAGCCAGGAGAACTTATATGGACTCAGGTGCTTAGTTGTTGTCAGCTCCAGTTTTTCCACCATCTCAGATGAAACGAGATTGTCAGTACTGCCACTGTCCACTATGACCTTGCACTTCCAGCCCTTGGTCTTGCACGTGGTCTAGAACAGTCTGCATCTTTGCGCTGAGTCCTCCACCTTTTTCGTAGGTTTCAAGAGAACTTTGTGCACTGTCAATGATTTCCCACTTCCAGTGTCTTCATCCTCATCATCACGCCTCYGTGCCTCAGTGATGTGAGCTTCACTTCTGTTCGACTTCCTATCTGGGTAGTCAACGACTTTGTGTCCGTCTTTTCTACATGCAAAACATGTGACAATTCCTCCACGACCTCTTCCTCTACCTCRGTTACGAGGAATTAAGTTGGTGTCAGCATATCCACCACCCTTCTCGGTATGCTACCTCCTCGRCTCAKCATATTGCTGCCTTTGTTCAATTTGTGGCGGCCTTTGCTGTGAGGTACCACCTCTTTCAGCCTTACCTTGAGGTCTCTTCCAATCCTCCTTGGGTGTCTGTGTTCTTTCTTGGGCAATTGCCTTGCCTCTGGGCTGACTCCTGCCTCACCCTCGCTGTCCTTTCTTGCGGCTCAGCTTCTCTTCAGCTTTTAGAGCCATATGGTACGCATCCTCAACTGTTCGGATGGTCAGCATGCTCATCTCGTCTTGCATGTCATACCTGAGACCATTCATGTATCTCTCCACCTTTTCATCATCGCTCTCTCGGTGACCAGCTCGAATGTTCAGCCTGTAAAATTCCTCGTTTTACTCCTTCACCGTCATCAACTTCTGTCTCAGGTTCTGCATGCGCCTGAATAGAGTGATCTGGTAGTCTCTCGGAATGAACTTCGCCTTCATCTTGGCGATGATCCGATCCCAGCTCTTGATCTTCTATTTTCCTTTTGAACTTCTGTCTGCCTACAGCTCGTCCCACCATAAGGCTGCATGCCCCTTCAGTTTTGTGACAGCATGCCCTATCTTCTTATCCTCTTCGATATCTTCATAATCGAAGTAGGTGTCGAGTGCTTGGATCCAATCCAGCAACTCTTCAGCATTTAGACTTCCCTCATAGACGGGAATGTCCATTTTTGTCTTCGAGCTCATCCTGGCGATAGCTCTGATCAATCTTTTTGTTGATGCATCTTCCGCTGTGACCTCTTCTTCCTTGTGTCCAACTTCCTCTTCCACCTCAGAATTGCTGAACTCCCCAGCGCTAGTTCCGCGTCTCTGCGCAGTCTCCATCTCCTCCATCCTCGCTTGGAGATCTCGCATCTGGCGTTCCATCTCTGGGTTACCTTCTGGCCTACCCCTTCTTCGTGCGTCCCAGTCTTCACGATCAGGTGACTGCCTTTCCCTTCTGGGTGGCATTATATCTTCTACCTCTCTCTGCTACCTGAAAAAAGAGAACTCCTTCTCCTGCTCTGATACCACTCTGACGTAAGTCATGAGTATCAGAGTGATTTCCCTTTTCTCCTTCACTTCTCTCTCACCTGAAGTATATAGACAAGATTCGAAAGCTCTGATACCACTGTGAAGCAAGCTTCCCCTCGCTAGCCAACCCGCGCTCACCAGACCTTCTCTTCTCTCGGCCCGAAGAACGCAAAGGTTCTTCTGTTCCCCTCGTGGGAATCCTTCCTACCCACATTGACTCTTCACCCACACGATCCTCCCTTCCTTGGTTATCGGAGGATCGTCTTTCGCAACTTCCTGAATTCAACCATTGAATACTTGACCTCGGATCCCCAAGACCCGATGTCTCTGGTCAATGTCGACCTTCCTTCGGCGTATCGGAACCTCGCGTTATCGCGACTCACGTCACTATACTTTCGGGGTCCCAACTCCCAAGATCCGAAACACCGAGATGTCGATAACTTGCTATCTCGCCTCTCGCTTCCTCGCCCTTCGCGAGACCAATCTCTTGACCCTTCAACTCCCGAGACCCGATTAACTTGGGAAATCACGACTCACGATTTCGACGTGCATGCACTCTTGCACTCGCCAACCCCGATATGCCGATATGCGATGGCAAATGGGTTCTTCTTGTGCTTGAAGGTTAAATCTCTCCCAGAAATTTTCAAGTCGTCGATTCTCTTCCTCTTGAGGAGCCTCCTGCTCCAAGCCTCATCCTGTTTGAAGCTTCTCCTGGGTCTGTTTCCACAGCAAGAATGAAGGAACTATCCCTCCTGAGCTTGAAGACTTCGATTCCTTCAAGGGCCTTTACGCCACTTCCTGCGCTCGACTTCCCAACAACTCTCTAAGTGTTGAAGTCGTCCAAAATCTTATGCATTCACCTACAATAGAAGTCCTTGTATCCCTTTTCTCAGACTCTCCTCTGAGACTCCAATCAAACATGCACTTCACCTGCATGGTTCGAATAACCCAACACAACTTTTGGGAAAACGAGAATGAGAGTTTAACTGTCCAACCTCCTCAACGCACTCTATGCGGAGGAATTCCACTGCACTCTATGCAGGAATCTCCTGGCTTAGACAGAGAAACAATTGAAACTCATTCTCTTTTCTCTCCCAGGTTTCTAATCTGCCATGAAATTACATATGCAGCATATACAATGAAAGCATAACAAGAAGCAAGTAAGCAACAACATAATATCAACAATACACAAAGAATAATCACATCCATGGAATTGAATCAAAGCTTTCCTATTAATTCAATATCTGTACATGGGGATTCTTCACAGTTCTCTGCTTTGCTCTCCTCTTGCTCCTGAACGCTAATGCTGATAATCTCAATAATACTATTGATACAATAATACAAAGGAGGGTGCCTATATTCCGTTTTCCCTCTCGAAAGCAAAACTGTCTAATCCAGACATAATTAATTTATCTACTTGCATTAAATCTAATAAATGCCTAAGCTACCTAAGGACGAGAGCTTATCTGCTCAAGGTCCGTTACAATGTACAAGTGCACTTCATTACTCCAATGCATTAATGTTTTGCGCACCAAATATCAAAATATTTCAAAGTTTGAATGCCGGCACTCTCCAGCTGTCTTTTCTTTTCTCCACGCGCTAGCTCGCTTGATGAGGTGTGGATGCTCCTACATCATATATGGATGAATGCTCCACACTTAGGGATCATGATGGGAGAACTTGGTTCTTTAAGGAAGACATCACCATGGATCACAACCAATGGGTGTGCTCACCTTGTGAACGTCTTGGACACACCATCCATGGTAATTTTTGTGTGAATGAATCAAAGGGTGGGGAGATGAGGCCAACCTAGGAGAGAAGACAATTTGGGTATGATGAACCAAATAATCAACACGTTTGTTGGGCTCATTGTGATTGAGTGAGGTCCACATTAGGGTGACCTTGTGAGTTGACTTAACCTCACCTAGGGGACACGACAGTTCAACATGAAGTGATGCGATGGTTCAATGAGGAGATTTGCATATATATTGCATGAGTTAGGCAAGCCAAAAAAAAAAAAAACTTGGGAAAGATCAACACCAATGTTTGAAAGAAGATTTGGGAAAAGAGAGGCGATCTCCCACAAGGAGTCAAGTTTCTCCACATGGGAAGACTTTCACTACCTTGAGGAGGATCTTTGATCACAGATGATTTTAAGGATCGAAATTTATTTTAAAATGTAAAAACCTTAGCGAATCTTACTAATCCTCCATATGCCAACTATAAAATGTTTGGCAATATTTTTGTAAATATATTGAAATTTATAAGTATTTAATATAAATTGTATAAAATTTTGGCGATTTTTAAGGAAAAATAATTTTATCATATTGAATTTTGGAGAATCATTTTTAGAATAGTGAATTTTTTTGGGGAAAAACCTTGAAAAAATAGCCCATGAGAGTAATTTAGTCCCTGAAATCATCCTTGTCTTTGATAGAGTTGGAGTGAACTTTCTTTGGACTGATTCTGATAGGTAGAGTGACTTTGGAGTTTGGAAGTGTGTGTGATGGGGAAGATTATTAGGGTGAGGAAATGAGAAGGAATGAATCATGATAGTATGAGGAGGATGTGAGACAACAGGGAGGCAAGTCAGCTGACTTGGAAAAAATTGCATCGTATGTACGAGACAAGTGCTCCATTCTTGTATAAATGCATTGTATTGTAAACTGTTTTAAGATCATGTATAATACGAAGCTTTGGATGGTTGTTAGGAACCTTTGGTTCCGCTCAGCCATACTTTTGTCTCTTTCATGTGTATGTATGTTGTTTTTTTCTTGATTCACATATTTGTATAAGTATGGAACTATTAAATGTATATGTTAAAGAACACATTTGTTTGTAATGAAGTGTGTATGGTTGGGTGGATTCCTTGGCGATAAGGAGTTAAGTGTTGAGTCTTGACTCACCAGGTATCTCAAGGTGTAGTTATGGTAGGACCTTGAGTGAAGAGTCATATCCTAGATGAAGTACTCTCGGTTTGGTTTAGCCATCAAGTTGGAAACATCACATTGCCACATGACCCTCAAGTGTCGGGTGGCTTGGGTGCGCCAAGTCATGTTGGATCCTCAGGAAAACTACGGGGGCATGGAACATAGGAATATAAAACACTTTTGTGTTCTTTCATAAATTATTTCGAGTCTCATCAAAATATGAGGCATTGGTTAAAAACATCCAAACCACTATTCCTAATGACAAGAAATAGTTGTAATTTTATTATTAACTAAAAATATTTTATATCTATTACTAGCGTATCTAGTATGTCAATATTATTATATTTACAAAAAATTATTTCCATATTTTTATATAAGAACGATGATGATAATTGTATTTATTTTAGAAATTAGTTAGTAACAAAAAAAGACGAATAATGTCTAAATGATGTGTTTTGATTTAGTTAATAATTTTACAACTTGTAAGTAACAAATGATGTCTAAATGATGTGTTTTGATTTAGTTAATAATTTTACAACTTGTAAGTAACAATATTAATCAATATGTCACATTTATTATTTTCAAATATGAAAATTTATTTAATAAAGCATTTATTATATTCAATATGAATAGATTCTTATTGCATGCAATAAATAAAAGATCATTAATAAGAAAATCATTTCCAAGAAATCTAAACATTTTGTACAAGTACAAAAAAATACACACTTTGTATGCTCTAGTGTTGGAGAATTATTTGAACAATGCTTTAGTAATTTTGAAATTGGTCCTATACAAATTAGTACAGCATAAAAATGCTATTTTTTTTCCATTTTTATTTGAAAAAACCAGATTTAAAATAGAGCAATTTGAAGTCAATTTAACGCAATATGATTATGAAATAATAAAAAAAACTGATTATGTTCGTTTTGGAAATGCACATGTATCTCTCAAACCTTCAAATAAAGTTATAGAGATATCTGAAAGTTCTTATGATACTAGTGATACCATGATTTGAGACCATTCAAAAGGAAAACATATTTGTATTAGTGAGTATCACTATATAATTACAAAAGGATATAACTAAGATGATATGAATGACATGTACTTATTAGATGGATTTTGTTCATGCTTGCTATGCTTGATACGTACTTGTTAGATGGATTGTGTTCGTGCTTGCTATGCCTAAATGGTGTTGGTGACATGAAATCTATTGTAAAATTTTTGAAACTATCTTAAATAATGTAGTTTCCACTTTTTACTTAATATATTCTTTGTGTAAGTGATTTATATTGTTATTAAAATATTTTGATTTTTTTTATTCAATTTTTAATAATTTTAGTAGTATTTTTAAATTTTTATAATATTTTTAGATAAAGTAAAATTAATTAATAATTTTTTTTATAATTATTAATTGGTAAATTATAGAAACTCAATCTTTATGTATGTTATGAATCACACTAAGATTTATGAAAAGCAAAATAATGACAACTTTTTTTATATGAAATAATTTTGATATTTTTTGGAAACATTATATGGTATTTATAATTGTATATCGTGGATGATTCAAAGGAATGTAATGTTTGATATGTTTTTAGTGTTTTTTCAGTATATGGTTTTTATTAATGGTTTTCTAATTTCGGTTTAGGAATTAGGTTTGTTAACTAATATGGGTCAATGGATTAAGAGTTTTGGATGCCAAATGATCACACACACACGCACATTGTATTGTAAACAATGAAGATCATCATGAATAGAATATTAGAGGTGCAATTCTAAACAAGTTGTTGGTTTTCCTGTCAGGGTTAAAATCTATGTGTAATGTGTGTGTGTGTGTCACATTGTAGCTTTCCCATTTTATTAAGAATATGTTTGCA
The DNA here is from genome assembly GCA_009831015.1 of Picea engelmannii. NCBI lineage: Eukaryota > Viridiplantae > Streptophyta > Pinopsida > Pinales > Pinaceae > Picea > Picea engelmannii. Next base: position 196,113 of record ML782064.1, on the reverse strand, counting down.
TTAATTAATTGTACAAGGTTAAAATCTACATGTAATTCATGTGATGATAAAAATATCTTTGCACTTACAAATACGTATAATTAAGAAGACATGAATTATGAGTACATATAGATTCTCCGAAACCCATTTTAAAAACTTTGAATAATATAAACTAAATGTGGTTGAAAATTTCCAACATTCCTAAAACATTTTTTTATTATCAATATATAAAAAAAAAATTATGATTATTAATAGAGTTTGATATTTTCAATAGTAAGGTGTTAGATATGTTCTATATTGAATATAACTTATTGAATTTATAAACGAGGAGAAACTTAAAAATATTGGCATGCATATGATGAATGTCTTGTTGGATTACTGAGAGGGGGGGTGAATCAGTAATAGAGCAATTTAACCATATAATCCAAGTGTTATATCAATGAAGCATTATTATCCAATAACTGCAGAGTAAATAAGCAATGAACAAATGAACAATCATACAAATACACA
>ML782064.1:163287-187316 GCA_009831015.1 Picea engelmannii | reverse complement strand
CCCCCCCCCCCCCCCTCCCCCAATACCTACAATATATTGACTTTAGTTTTCATAATTTAAAAACCTCATTTATGAATGAACATAATAAGATATTGGTTAATAAGGTGAAGCCCCCATGCTTTCTCATGTGAATTTATGAAGGACATCATCAAATTTAACCTCTTAGATATAAACTTATATATGATTTTATAGCGCACATTGTAAGTGGAGTTATTGTTGATTTAAAATCAGTTGTTTTAGGGTTTTTCCATGATGGCCATGTGGATTGTAGAGTAGATATATTTTGATAGATTATCCATATTTCATTCAAACGAATAGCTAGTAGATGCAAAATGACAAAAATATTTTGCAATTATGGTCATAATATGTATTCTAAGAAATATTGAGGGAGTTATGATCATTTCAAATTTCTCACCTCAAAGCCCTAGCCACATAAAGGAACTCCATCCTTGAATTATAAAAAGTAGTGGGATTGTCATTGATGATCACGTTCTTAGGTATCATTTTCTCACCTTTACCATTCATCCCTATGATATTACATGAAGTGATATTCATTGTAAAAATTTAGGTTAGGTGACCAAATATTTATTGAGAAAATATGACACTTGACCTGAGTCTAATAGTTGGACTCCCTCCTACTATATTTTTTGCTTCATGGGATTTTTGTCTTTTTTTCTTTTTTCTTTCTTCCTTTGTTGATTTTTCTATGGTTTGAGCTATGTAATTATGATTCCCATCCCTAATAAGTCCTCAATTTTGTCTGGATGAGCCAATCATATATTTCTCTTTGAAGAGTTCCTTCTATTAAACTTGAAAATCTTATTTTAATATATTTTTAAATATACTTTATCCATATATTTCAATAAGTTTTGTTATGGGTAAATTCATGAAGGTGGGTAACACTTTCATGAGAATTGGGTCTCCAAAATTTTGAAAGACCTTTTTTCGGTCGAACTAATATTTATTTCGGCTGAAAGTCCTATTTTTTTGGCCGAAACATGTTTCAGCCGAACCTTTGAATGTCAAAACAAATGGTACTATGACGATGCCCTCAATTTTCATGTACAATTTTAGCCAGACGAATTTTTTTATCCGGTAACATCTTTTCAACTGGAAGATATTTCAACCAAAATAATCTTTCAGCCGAAACAAATTTTCGGTCAAAAGAACCTTTTGGCCAAAAGAACCTTTCGGCTAAAAAAATGTTTATATATTACATGCACATTGTGCGTGGTATAGTTTTTACGAATTGTTGAATAGTAGATAGCATTAAGTGTTGGTGCACGTCTTAGTGATAGTGATTCATGATAGGTGTTGGTGCACACCTTTTTAGTTAGGAGATACGTTAGGTGAACATCTTGGTGGTAGTAGATGTTGTTGCATTGGGTGGACATTGGAGAAGCGGACAGATGTTGGTCTTGCGGGTGGGTGGACGTTGCTTCTACGGGCAGGCAGACATTGGAGTTGTGGACATTCGGTCCAAGTAATTTCCGTGTTCAGTTTAAATTTTAGATTTTAGTTTTATTTTATAGATTTAGAGTGTTGACAGGGTTGTATTTGGCCCTATCCATGTACACAGATCAACCCAAATATGGTTAGATAGTTAGTATTAAATAGTTAGTCTAAGTATTATTAGTCCTAGTATTAAATTGTTACATTTAAAATTGTATAAAATTGTAAATAGTTAGTCTTTTTATAAAATTGTGTAATAGTTAAATTATTAAATTGTTAGAATTAATAATCTTTGTATAATAGTATAAAAATGTATAATAGTTAGATTATTAAATTGTATAATAATTAGTCTTTGTATAAAATTGTTAGATTAGATTTTAGATTTTCAATTTTATAGTTTTAGCATGTTGATTGGGTTGTATTCGTCCATGTTTATGTACAAGGAAAGGCTTGAATATTCGACCTTGTCCATCTACAGGGACATGCCCGAATTAGGGCTTGTCCCTATACATGGACAGGGCCCAATTCGTGCTTGTCCTTGTACATGGACAGGGATGAATATGGCCATGTCCATGTATAAGGACGAATATGGCCCTGTCCATGTACATAGACAAACCCAAATTATACCTTACATTACCAGAATTATACCTCCAAAGAGTAAATGTTGTTAGATTATTAAATTGTTAGATTTAATAAAAATATTGTATCATAGTTAGATTATTAAATTGTTAGATTTAAAATTGTATAATAGTTAGTCTTCTTAAGAAATTGTCTGATTAGATTTTAGATTTTCAATTTTATAGTGTTAGATTAAGGGTCATATTCATCCTTGTCCATGTACATGGACACGCCCGAATTTGGGCCTGTCCCTATACATGGACATGGATGAATACGACCATGTCCATGTACAATGACATTCCTGAATATTCATCCATGTCCATGTACAGGGACAGGCCCAAATTATGGCTTGTCCCTATACATGGACATGGATGAATATGGCCATATCCATGTATAGGGACATGCCCAAGTTTGGGCCTGTCCTTGTACATGAACATGGATTAATATTGGCCCTGTCCATGTACAGAGACAAGACAGAATTATACCTTACATTACCAGAATATTTTAAACATTTTAATATCAAATAGTGTTTTGGTTCTGGCATTAATTTTATATATGTTTAAGCACCAACAAAGTTTACTGTTATGTTTTATAAAATTCAGTTTATATTTTAATCAGTTTAATCTAAAATAGAGTTTTGGTTTTGGCATTCATTATATATATGTTTACACAAGGGAAGAGTTTATTGTTATTTTCTATAAAATTTAGTTTATATGTTAATCATTTTATATGAATGCAATCGTGGCCCATATGTTTTTAGGAGGAGACATCCATGTACTCTAAACAATAATACGATCCCATTTTAATATGTTACTTTATGTTCAAAATAAATTCGTTTGAATAAAAATTATATAAATGTAACCCTTGCCTATATATTTGGGAGGCTACATCCATGTACAAACCAAACTTGATTTTCCACAATATGAACAGTATAGGATGGAGACAATACCTTCTATAAATTAATAATTTATGAACACAATAGGATGAAGACACAATAGATTTAAAACAAATACACAACAACACCTAGACCATATCAGACACAAACAAGTAGAGGTATCATATGTTTATCGGATGGGATGACAAGGTCGAATTTGGCCATGTCCATGTACAGGGATAGGCTCAAATTTGGGCCTGTCCGTATACATGGACAAGGTCAAATATGGCCCTGTCCATGTACAAGGACAGACCCGAAAATCCTATAAATTAATAATTTATGAACACAATAAGATGCAGAAACAATAGAGTAAAAACAAATACATAAAAACACCTAGACCATATAATATAGAGAAATAGAGGTGTCATGTGATTATCGGATGGGATGATAGGGCCGAATTCATCCCTATGCCTGTACAGGGATAGGCTCAAATTTGGCCATGTCCCTATACATGGACAAGATCGAATATGGCCTTGTCCATGTACATGGACAAGCCTGAACCTCCTATAAATTAATAATTTATGAACACAATAGGATGCAGACACAATAGAGTAAAAAAAAAAGACACAACAACACCTAGATCATATCATACACAGAAAAGTAGAGTTATAATATGTTTATCGAATGGGATGATAGGGACGAATTTGGCCATGTCCATGGACAGGGACGGGTTCGAATTCGAGCATGTCCCTGTACATGGATTGGGACATATTTGGCCCTGTCCATGTACTGGGACAGGCTTGAATTCAGGCATGTCCTTGTACATGGACATGGCCAAATTTAAAATAGAGAGAATTTAAAACAATAAGGAAAATCATATTTCTAATTAAATGGCATCTATATCACTCATTAAATGACATGACTAACCATACTAAACATTTAGATTAAAGAACAACATATTTATAAACTAAATAACATCCATACTAGACTTTAATAACAATTGTATAGCACATTAATAACAACTATAGTATACATTAATAGCATATGTACTTTTCCTATATAGCAAGCTATAATATTCATTGAAAATGACAGTTCAATTATTGGATAAAACCAACCTTCATCAATGCTAGCATATGCCCTGCATTTTTTTCTAGCTAAACCTTGAAAAATAGGCATTTAGACTATTATAAAATTTAAATAGAGCTTATGGGTGGAATTATTCCCATCATATTCACACTTTTCTCACTTTCCTCTATAATTACAATACCTAAATGCAGTAAATTCCTATGATAAAAGCAACCAATATTCACTAATAAATGCATCAAATGCCCCATTATAAATGTAGCAAAGTTTCCATTACAAATATACCACCTCTCTCTCTCTCATTAGTTGTGGTTCCTCTCTCATAGATGCAGAAGTTTCAGTCCTAAATATTGTCATTTCATATTTCACAAATATGCACAAGTAGATTCACCTAATAACTGTAGGCAAACCAACCCCAGTTATGGTTGGAAATCTGGAGCCCCTTTGTTCAGATTGTTCTTTTCCAGTCTCATGGTGTCCCCTAGAGGGTGTATGCTTCCATCAAAATACCTTGTCCATGTACAGGGATGTGCCTGAATTCAGGACTCTCCCTATACATGGACAGGGTCGTATTCGACCCTATCAAACTCTTCCTAAGGTTGAGTTCAAATATGACCTTGTCCATGTACAAACAATCCCTATTCAATTGAATACTTATACATTCAGTTTGGAAATCTAAAGGTTAGTTATGAATTATAATGGACTCTTTGATGCATAAAATTTATATTTTAGATTGTATTTGTGCATTTAAATTTTAATTTCATACTTTAATTTTTCTTAAAATCCATTCTTTATTTTCAAATATGAATGTAACTTACTTCACACATCACATAAATTCAAATATGAAAACTTAGATTAGTGTGGGTTTTTGGTTTTTTGGTTTATTTTCCTTTTGGTTAAATACCAAGTTGAGATAATGTGCAATTTGTTTCTTTCCCATGATGGTCCACGAGAACTAGGAGTAGTTAAGAAGAGCATGATCACATTATTGATCTTCCTTTGGTTTTTTCGTTTTTTTTTTTTTTTTTGGTTAAGTACCAAGCTGAGATAATCTGTGATTTGTTTCTCTCTCAGGATGGTCCATGAGACCTAGGAGTAGTTAAGAAGAGAATGATCACATTATTGATCTTCCTTTTATGCTGGGATGATAAAATATTATAAGTAAATATCATGAGAATCGTGTGGACATTTTTCCGTTAAAGAAGAACTTAATTGTTGACTTTGTCTTGAAATCACCCTTGCTTGAATTACACCCCCCTTAATTGTTGTGTGGGTTGTTGGTTTTGTGATTTACCTAAACAAAGTTAGCCACCTTGACTTTGGAAGAATTTAAATGTTGACTTTGTGTTGAAACCATCCTTGCTTGAGTTATACCCCCCTTAATTGTTGTGTGGGTTTTTGGTTTTGTTCTTTACTTTTTCCTAAAGAAAGTAAGCTTCCTTGACTTTGGATCCCTTCTCTTGACTTGTTTTTTTTCTTGTTTATTTTTATGATTTAACAATAAATATTTTATTTTATAAAATATTATTTGTTTAAATTATTTAATTATTTAATTGTGTGGCTACGACCCCTCTAGGATATTTCTTCTTGGTCTTTTCCATCTTGCTGGAGATCTCTTCTTGGTTATTGTTTGGGGATTTTGGTTCTACTTGCTAGTGTCGCCCTCCTCATTTTTTTATTTTGGTGTCACCCTATTTATCTCCTTGATAATGCCACCTTGTGTATGTTGTCATTGTCTTCTATTGTTGGTGCCACCTATGTATGTTGCTAGTTAGTCTATTGATATTTTACACTAAAAGTTGTTCTTGGAAATTTGTTCCATGTGTCATGATGAGATCTGCCCCGAGGGTTTGATCAATGATCCCTTGAATCGTTTTCTGAGCATATATCTAAGAGGATAGAAACAACATATCATGTAATATTGTTTCTTGTTTTATTTTTAAGTAAATGTTTTGTCAGTGCTTGTTTTTGTCAATGATTGTAAAAAATACAGTTGTTCTTGTTTTTTCAATATATGTCTGCGATGCTCTGAAGTTTTTTTAAATGCTTAAATGCTCATGTTATAAATTTAATATTTTCATTTTATCTTTCTATAACTTATGAAATTTCATATTCATGAATTTTCAAAGGATATATATTGAGGTGAGATTTTGAGACAAGAGTCTCCAAACATTCCTCAAAAACACTCTAGGCTATCGCAAGAAGGAAGAAGAGGAACCCCTTCTTTGACTAAGACTCCAAGTGACCAAAAACAATCTAGTTAGAGGAGGAAATTATCAAATGAGTCTGTGAATATATCATCTTAAGAATGTTCTCAAACAAGTGCTATGGATGCAACCTTCTTAGATGTAAGGCCTGAATTACAGAGCCTCATAAAAATAAAAAAATACATAAATACTTTCTAATCTACTTCTTTAATTACTTCTACTTAGTTTAGAATTCCTTTCTTGATATTCTTCTACCAGCATAATAATTGATATTTTAGCAATAACAACATACTAACAACATAACAATTAACAACATATCAACAACAACTACTACAACATAATAATTAGCAGCATAGAAACAACATAATAATTAATAGCATAGCAACAACATAATATAATGATAACAGAAATTGCATAAGGTATTTACCTCAAATTGAAGCTCAACTTGAATCTTAGTTGATTTATCCATTTCTTGGGTGTTGATGTTGATCTTGGGTATTGATGTTGATCCTTCCCAAACTGATTATTAACCTCCGATCCAAATAGGAACAACCTCTCTAACTCCCTAGCTCCAGGAATCCTTGTGGTTTTCTTTCCCTCGAGCCCAAAATTCCCAAAAAAAATTGTGTCCTTTGTAGAGTCCTCAAGCCAAAATGTTCACTAAAACTCCTCATTTTAGCCTTTCTTCCTCCTCCTCCTTCCCCAAATTTTTACCTAAAAAAAAAAAGATGTTTCCCCAAGTTTTGTCCTCTCTCCCTCGATTCCCGCTTCCTCCTTCATTTCTCCAATCGCCTCATCCCCCATTAATTCATCAACCACCTTATCCATCCCATTGATTACTTCAACTACCATTTTTAATAATATTATAATAAAGTCTCCATAAATTTATTTAATAATTAATTAAATTAATATTTATCATTCATGATAATTAAGCAGTTAATTAGGGTTATTACATACACCCACCCTTCAAGAAATTTCGTCCCAAAGTTAGAGTAATTTACAATACAAGGATAATGACACATGGTTTATACATTCATATCAAATAAACAACATCATCAATAAACAAAAAAAAACACTTATACATACTATTGTACATGTGCAAGGAATGCATGTGTAGCTAGCACATACAAGACTTATGCATGTACTAACTGTCAATAATTATCACACCTATAGTAATTATTGTATGCATCCAATCCAATCAACAAGACCATTCATTTCATAAAAGATAGTAAACCAATTAAAATGTTCACAAAATCCATCAATTATAATAATTTATCACAACAACGTTCATTTAGATAATTGTAGTTCAGTTAAGCAATTATAAATATACATATATACATATTTTCATTTCAAAAAGGGGAAAAACAATAAATCCTACTATAAGGAGAAATCCCCACACACTCTCAACTATTTCTACTCATCCTTCCTCCCTAACTTACTTATGTCTTCCATCCCTATTCTTCCTCTACTGGACTATCTTGGAGCGTCAACTATATTGAGCTAACTCCAAATAGAATCTGTAAGTGGAAGTACCAACTCTCTTGACCAAGATTCCCGAGTAGGCAAATGACATCCATCATCACACGTCTAGGGTAGTGTGAGCTAACACTGTCCTCTAATGACTCCAGATTTCAGAGGATACACAGTGGGAAATTCCTCCACCCCTCCTAATAGGACTAGGGTCCACACCGTACCATGGAACATACAATGCCATGGTGTTGCTGGGATTTGTTTCATTGTATATTCAATTTTAGGTAGTCACACCACCTGAAAACCTACACTGATCCATATATCATAACAAAGCATTCAAACCAACATAATTTCACATACAAATATTCATACCATATTGTTTCTTGGTCGGTGCTCGCGACATCAAATTTTATTATCATTATCCTTTGTCTATTTCATAGCCCATTGACATGCAGATTAGTCTATAACACAAAATCATACATATCTATGAATTATCATAATGTAAACGCATTCAACCATAATCTCAATTCCATATCCACATACCAACAACTTTAAATGTCAAAATTTTCAAGTTAGAAATAGATCGCATAATATCCCCATAATTCAAATAACGTTAAACATTCATAGACTTGACAGTCTCATAATAGATTTCATAATATACATCATCATTCAAATAACATTAAACACTCATAGAATTGGCATTCACATAATATATTAAATAACATTCATCATCATTCAAATAACGTTAAACATTCATAGAATTGGCATTCACATAATAGATTTCATAATATTCATCATTATTCAAATAACGTTAAACATTCATAGAATTGACATTCACATAATAGATTACATATGTCTTAAAAGATCAAGTGTATCATTAATAGTTTCACAATGAATAGAAAATATAGGTGATTAGGCATTAGGTAATTCTAGCTATCTAAGTCAAAAGGTGGCATTACATACACCCAACCTTCGAGGAACATATTCCTGAGGTGGTCAAAAAAGTGAGGGATGATCTTGTCGTAAGGTCTTGGCTTCCTCCCAAGTAGAATATTCTGGGGTATACTTGTCCCACTGGAACTTAACTTGTTCTACTAGATGGTTCCTGATATGTTGGGCCCTATGGTCCAATAGGCATAATGGTTCTACCATGAGGGTTCCCGCGTCCAATACCTACAATTCCTTCCAATTCATTTTATGATATTCGTCAGAAACATAATGATGTAGAATAGATACATGAAAAATATTATGAGTTTTATGCAAGTGGGGTGGCAGTACGAGATGATAGGAAACGGGTCCAATTCTCTCTTGGATTTTGAACGGTCCTATAAATCGAGGAGAAAAATTTGTCCCCTTCCTGAACCAAATGACACTCTTATTAGGCCTGATACGAATGAAAAATTGATCCCCCACTTTATAACTTCAACCAGTCCTATGTGCATCAACATAAATTTTTTGTCTATCATGTGCTTCCTTTAGTCTCTACCTAATTTGAATCCCCTGTTCCTCCATATCTTGAATCAATTCTATCCCAACTATCACTCGTACTTCTCCCATTGGATTTTATTATCCATAACATACATCCTAAGCATGTATTCCATAACTTGACTTACTCTCTTAGTTTTCCCATATGTTTCAGGATGACAAGTTGTTCTTAAGTTCAACTGAGTCCCCAACACTGACTGTAAACTTTTCCAAAATCTAGAAGTGAATATGGAGTCCCTATCTGAAAGGATCTTCTTGGGTATCCCATGTAAATGGATGACCTCACTTACAAACATGTGTGGCACATCAGTGACATCATAAGTGTCTCTAACTGGAATAAAATGAGCACTCTTGGTCAACTTATCAACTATCACAAGAATGGCATTGTGTTTATGTGATGTGAGTGCCAATACCACAACAAAATCCATAGAAATGACTTCTCATTTGGACATAGGGACATCATGCAATTGTAGGAGACCTATCAGATGGTGGTGGTCATATTTCACTTGTTGAAACCTAGGCACTTGGCAACGAAATGGACTACATCATGCTTCATGCCTACCTAGAATAAATATTCTTCATGTCTGCATACATTTTCTTCGCACCCGGATGCACACAATAAAGTGCTCTATGGGCTTCCTTGAGTATGATGCTTCGAATATCCCCACCTTCGGGTATGTACATCCTTCTTTGATATCTTAATAGTCCATATGACTTAAGGATATATCCTTGATACTTTGGATCTAATTTCCTTCCACTCTTGAGGGTTGAAGTAACCTTTAAATACCAACTATCTCCAAGACATTGCCCCAACACATGCTCCCTAATATTGACTTTTAATGGTATCAAGGAGAAGACACGTGGTCTCCTACTCAAGGCATCCATGACCACATTTTACTTTCCCTTGATGTACGAAATTACAAAATCGCACTCACTCATAAACTCACTCCATCGGCTCTACCTGGAATTGATATCCCTTTGAGTCAAGAGATGTTTTAAAATTTCATGGTTCGTTTTGAGATCAAAGTTTCACCCCACTAGATAGTGCCTCCAAAGTTTTAGAGCTATCATTACAGCTGCCAACTCTAAATCATGAGTAGCATAAAGCTCCTCATGTTGCTTCAACTTCCTTGATGCATGCTCTATCACTCCTCCATCCTGCATTAGCACAGGCCCCAACCCTTGCTTTGAGGCATCTATGCAGACTGTGAAGTATTTTTCCATATCTGGAACTCGTAGAATTGGTGCACTAGTTAGTAACCTCTTAATCTCGATGAATGCACTATCGCATTCTTCTATCCATTCATACCTTACCCCCTTGCGTTGCAAAGTGGTGATGGGTTTCGCTATTTTAGAAAACCCTTCCACAAATCTCCAATAATAACCTGCTATCCCCATGAAGCTTCTTACCTCATGAGCATTTTTTAGCACTGGCCATTCCATAATGGCCTTTAACTTTTCTATGTACACAAAGATTCCTTCACCGAAAATGACATGAACTAAATAGTGAATTTATTTCTGGAAGAAAGAACACTTCGATGGATTTCCATACAATTTTTTCTCTCTAAGGCATGATAACACCACTCGCTAGTCTTCCTCATGTTCTCTTTCATTCTTGGAATAGATGAGGATATCATCGAGAAAGACCTGTACAAATAGGTCTAAGTACTTTCATAATACACCATTCATGAGGCTCATGAATACTTCTGGTGCATTGGTCAAACCGAAAGGTACTAAAACAAACTCATAATACCCTAACCGAGTTCAAAATGCAGTTTTAGGAATATGGCCTTCCTTAATCCTTAAGTGGTTATACCTTGATCGCAAATCAATTTTTGATAACACCACTGCTCCTTTCATCTCATCAAAGAGATCATCTATCTGTGGCATTGGGTACCTATTTTTCACGGTATCATTATTCAAGTCCCTGTAATCTATACACAGTCATAAGGAACCATCCTTCTTATTCACAAAAAATATCGGTGCACCCCAAGGTGAGACACTAGGCCTTATTATCCCTAAGTCTAGTAGTTATTTCAACTGCATATGTAACTCACAAAGTTATGGCACTGTCACTCTATACAGAGTCTTGGAAATTGGCTCCGCACCAGGTTTTATCTCAATGGTAAAATCAATCTCCCTCTCAGGAGGTAACCCTGGAAACTGTTTCGAAAAAACATCCTTAAACTACGACAATAATGGGTACTTATCCAAGGAGGGTCCTTTCCTTTCATTGACTGCTTCCACTACATATAATCGATAACCTTTCCTCATGCAACGCTTAGCCTTCATGGTTGAGATAAAGTGTAGAGACACTTTCCTCCATACATTGTGGATCTCTACTGACCTTCCTTCATCGTCAACACAAAGCACCCTTTTCGTGAAACAATCTACCATCCTTCGATGGGATTCTAACCATTCCATTCCAATGATTAGGTCATACGTCCCTAGAGTAGTGGCATACACCTTCAACCTAGTAGTACAAACTTTGAGGTCTAATAGACAATTATCAACACTAGTTCCTATCGCTTGCTTTTCCCCCGAAGCCATTTCGACTTGTTGAAAGTCATCATGGTCGTAGGTTGCCAACCCACACTTTTCTAATACAGAAGGTGAAATGAAACTATCTGTAGCACCAAAATCAAATAAAATCTTAACATTTACATGATTTAGCGTACCTGATGACTCCACCACCATGGATTTATGTTTTGTCTGGCGATTATTAACCATTGCATAAATCTGTCGGCTACTACTCTATCTTACTATCGGGTAATTTCCTTGTCTATGAATAAATCCTTCTTACAACTCTGGGCATTCACATTTTTAATGGGGTACTCCACATCCCCAACATGTAACATGAGATGGAATCTATGTGCTTCCCTATGATGGTCTCTAAAATGATTTCCTTCCCCTAGAGCCCCTACCCCTACTTGATACTCCTTGAGAAGGTCGTGGAAATACCTACGTCGTTGGTGATGAGTGGGATGTTGAAATTGCTTCCATTGAGATAACTGTAGCAGCTGCCATAGGTGCGACTCTATTTCCATAAGGAGGCAGCCTAGAGATCCCTCCCATGGAGAAGGTCCTAGGGGCCTTCCCCACAAATCAAGGATGTCGTGGAAAGGTTGATCTCATACCTCCATTTAAGCTAATATGATCCTATGGATAATGTGCATTTTCAACTACTTCAGCTATTGGCAACAGTTTCCATATCCATACCATGACCATTATTTTAGGGTTTAACCCATACAAAAAATGTTTTGCCTATCATTTATCGGTATCCATGTACAAGAAATATTTTACCAACTCCATGAACCTGATCTCGTACTCTTCCACAATCCTATTTCCATGAACTAGAGCATGAAATGCTCCCACCTATTGTTCCTCGTAGTAAGCTGACAAATATTTCCTCTGAATTCTTTCCTCAAAAAGTTCCCATGAGATGGTGTCTGGGGTAAGGTGCAACTACCTCTCCAGGTTACCCCACTAGTTCAAGGTGTTGTCCCTCAATTGAAAGATTATTATTTTCTCCTTTGATGTGGAAGCATAGTCTCTTAAGGAAAAACATCATGTCATTCCTTTGAACCATGCCTTTGCGCGTTCACTTACACAACCCTCGAAAAACTCTGGGAGTTTAATCTTTTGTGGTTATCTGGGGATTTCCTTGGGTGGAGGCCATCCCTCTAAATCCCTCAATTCTTCAAGGTTACCCACTCCATATGGTGCGGGTTTCACCTCGACATCGTCTGAATGACATCGCTTTAATGCCTCATTAATAGCCTCCAAAGAGCGCAAAGTGAGAGATAATTCAGGTGATGGTGGTTGAAGCTCTGGCGTTGGTGGTACTTGCGATGATGCCCCTTGGCCTCGATTTCCCTGATTCCTAACCATATTTAATAATTGAATCTGCATCAAACCAAATGCTTGTGAGGGAATATTTTTAGGTAGTTCACATTCACTCAACTTATACTGGTAAACATAAGTTTTTTTTTTTACTTGTCTGTAAACATGCGTTACTTTCTTTAGGGTAAGTGGCTTAGGTCAAGGTTAAAGCATATAAGCTTGGTATCATCTTCTAAGTATATTGTTGACTCTCTCACCTCGCTAACTAGGATAGCACTGTGGGGTATCTCATCACTTAACCTGGGTATTTCCTTAACATGCATTATAACCCGTCTTCTAACCCTGATATCCTTATATACCTTATAATTAATTGAACTCTCTCTTATTTAGTAATTCTTTATAATTGATTATCTAAAAAGTTTATCACACTACCCTTAATAGCATTATATTAATTTAAGGTAATGTTAATTAATCACTTTAATTAACAAGCGATACTTTATTTAATCACTTGATTAATTAATCACTCTAATTAATTAATCAGTTTAGTTTTATTTTAATCACTTTTAGTTTTAATAACAATAGTTTGAATTTTATTTAATTAAAATTTAAAAGAAATTAAAACAATTAAAATTTAAAAGAATTTTTAAAAGAATTAAAATTTCAAATAATTTTTAAAAGAATTAAAATTTCAAAGAATTAAAAAAATAATAATTTTTTTTTTTTTTAAATAATTTAAATAATTAAAGTTGGCCATCGTGGGTCCTCGCATGAGGCCCACGTGACCCACCCCCCCCCTCCCCCACACTCTCAGTACCTAAACCCTACACCCAACAAACTCTCTCTCACACAAAGTTCCTTTCCCCACCACCTCTTCCACTCTGCAACTGCGGGACAGAGTTTCTCTCTTTGGATCCATGAGTAGCTCTTCCTTTTAGCTTGGTGTGTTCGTTGGTGCATTAGCTGGGAATCGTGAGCTTGGTGTTGGGTGTTGGTTTGAGTGCGGTATCATAGACTTGACACTTCATGTTGGGATTTTTATTGTGAGTGAGGACTGGTGAGTTGGTAGAGTGGAGGACTGTAGTGGGAAGAATGAGTTATTTGTATAGAAAGGGGTCAGGGTTTTCCTAGTTGGTTGGTTGTTCGAGGAACTAGCATTCTCTTTCCTCTAGTTTCTGCATTTTCCTTCTAGCGGGCTCATTTTTTAGACAAAATAAACTCCAACAGTTGTGTTGGCCCTTATCTTAAGCAGGTTGGGCTTAAGGGTTTGGCTATGGAGGTTTTGGGCTTACACCATTCAAATTAAAAAAGCATTTCTATGAGGAATTTTAGTAGGTGTGGGTATTGAGCATGGCGTAGATAACCTTATGAATGATCACAATTTGGAATGCAGAGGTCAATTCGAGCTTGGTGCCTTGGCAATGAAAAATCTCTCGAGGCTTCTCCTCCTTATGGCTTGATGCCTGGCACCCTCGTTGGCTTCTCCTCCTTATGTGAAGTTTAGTGCATACAAGGTTCATAGTTGTCTGTGTTGTGTATCTTGTACACCCAGTGGGGGGTAAAATAAATGGATTTGGGTAATGGCTTGGGGGACTGTTTCCTAAACCGGGATATGGCCCTGGGGGAGGGGAAGTTCAGGAATGGGTAGAGCTGAAAAAGTTCTAGGGGATTCCTGAGGGAGAAGTTTTGCGACTAGTGGGACATCAGGGATGAAAGAGTCCTCGGTGGGAGGGAGAGTATCTTCAGTTTTCGTTCCGTTGGTGGAGACGACACATACTTGTGCTGAGGGATGGATGAGCCGTGGTGCTTCGTGGTATGTCCTTAGTAAGGATCAGTCCATAAACATTCTAGGGCCCATCTCGATCAGTGGATAGGCATCCGGATTAGTGTGGACAAAGGGGAGGATGTTCTCGATGTTGGATGAAGGATTAGGCTCATAATGTTATACTTGATCGATGGTAATGATGTTTCCGTTATGGAGAAACATCATGGGTCGGAACATAGAAGAGACGACTACCTTCATAGCATGCATGTGGCTACAACCAAACAAAATATTGTAATTGAGCAGGGCATCGATAACCTCAACTTCAATAAGAATGGTTTTTCCCCCGAGTTCGATGGGGACATTTTGGAGGATCCCCTGGGCCCTTAGGAGGAGAGAGTTGTTTGTCGTAAGCCCTCAGAGTAATGGAAGATGGTATGATCTCTGGAGAGCCATGTTTCTACTAGATGGTTTTGGACATGATGCATGTGGATGCACCTTAATCAATAGTCCAACAGTGTACTGTGATGTTCCAGATTTTAACCGATATTTGGAAAGCTACCAAAGTGGGGAGATGAGGTTCCCCACTATCAAGATCAAAGGTGATGAGTTGAATATTAGCAGGGTAAAATGCCACTAGAGCAAAAAGTAATGAGTTCCGTTGAGTAGGATAGGCTTGAAGAACTTCTAAGATTGACATGGTAGCGGGGGATTGTGCCAAGTCATTGACCAGATTATAATTGTGGGCCACCCTAGCCTGAGGGTTGTTGACATTCCTTTGTAATGGGATGTGAGGGATGCGAAGAGGTGTTTCAGTATTAGGTGCAAAATCACCAAACGTGGGCCAGTTTTGACTGTGGTGGCCTCTAAGGTAGTGGGAGTAGGGTCAGAGGGTGCGTTGTATTGATGACTGCACATTTGTAGAAGGACTTCTTCCTCACTAGTGAGGAGGATAGTGCGATTTGTAGGAGGGCATGGGTTGGCGTACTGTCCTATCTGTGGTGGGGATGAATGCATATCGTGTTGGGTGTTCATTACCCCTTGGTGTGGTATGGGGTTTTGTAACATAGATGGGGGGGGGTTGTTGAACATATTGTTGTGGGGCCTACTAGGGAGCAAGCGGTACTGGGGGACATGGTTCATTTATGGATTCTTTCATCCATTTGAAGTCTATAATTTGGGGTAAATGCTGAGTATAATGGCCATAATCACCGCAAAGGGCATAAGGGAAGTTTGTCTGAATATTGTTGTTGTTATTCCCTTGGATTTTGTTGTTATTTCCCCCTTGGGGGTTCTCGTTCCCCTGGTTATGGTTGCCCCCGATAGGTTGGTTCTACTGGGGTTGGTTCTGGTTTCCTCTTGGTCTAGGATTATTATTGTTTGAGTTTTTTCCTTTCTTTTTGGCATTGTTTGAGTGATGGACTAGATTTATTGTATTCAGTTGTTCAAAATTTTGATACTGTTGAATGAGAGAGGGTTAAACAAAATTAACCCTAGCATGTGGTTGCCCTTGTGGAGAAATAATGGGTTGGGGAGGACCTGGAAATGGAAAGTACAAATTATTCTATGGTAATGATCTGTAGGGTGTATAGGAAGGTGTGGTAGTTTCACTAGTGCTTAGGGTGTAAGCAGAGGTAGAGGGGGTTACCAGAACTAGGTTGGGCCATGGGGTGTATTGTGGGTGTTGGCGGTGGTCCGCTGATGGGTGGAGGAAAGGTCAAGGAGTGTGGATGTTGATAAGGAAAAGGAGGATAATAAGGGGGTATGCCATATGTTGGTGGATATTGAGGTGTTCCATAAATAGGTGGTTGTTTGGGGTGTGAATTGTGGTGTGTAGTGGTACCAATCAATCCATCTGTTAAGTGAGACATACCATGTTTGTCTTGGCCAAATGGCATGGGTCTCAGGGAATTAGGTAGTATTGTATATAAATACCCTAACTGTGAATAAATGAGTTTGAACTACTGGGCCTTGTTGATGGATTCTTCTTCCAGTTGGGGGAAGGTGGCAGCCACATCTTTGGCAAGGAGGGAAACAAGTGATTTGAGAAACCAGTTAAGGCATTGTTGTGGGGTGGCTTCAGCTTTGCAGATACTGCGTCATCAACGCCATTCGTGAATGTGGTCAGTGATGTGCATGGTAGAAGTTTGTTTAAACTCTGAGAGTAATTAGAGACCATTGTCATGATGAATTGGTAGTTGAAATAAGGTCATAAATGCTTTGTCCAATGATTCGAAGGTCACATGGGACCCAGATTTTTCTTCTACATACCGCTTGGCCAATGGGCCAATGAGTGTGCGTTGAAATAGTCTCTATTAGATAGAGTCATCCATAATGTTATTGGAGGAGCACCATAAATGGAAGGTCATGATATGGTTAGTTGGGTGTTTCCCATTTTTCCTTAAAACTTGGGGATGTTTGAAGGTAGTTTGGTAGGCATTGCAGGCCATGTGGAGTCATGCGATATAGGATCACTAGTGAGTTTAGTCAGATCCGATATGTTGGGGGAAGCCAAGTATGGCATCTAGGTTTGTGGTGGAAGATTAGTTCCAGCCATGGTGGGAATGTTTTATGTGCCTGACCCCGAAAGAGATTTTGTTCCAGCCATAGTGTGAATGTGGGGTGTACCTAACCCGTGAAGGGGGCTAGATGGAGTTGTACTTTCTCCTTGAGAATAAGTGTGCCTCTCACTTCCATGTAAAGGAGAGTGTGGGGATGGTTGATCTTGGGAAGTGGACCCAAGAAAAGTGGAATCAAGCAAAGTTGATTCCAAGATAGTAGCACTCACAGGGGTGTGAGAAAGTATGGCCAATGAGTTGGCAAGACTAGGAACTCCCCCTAGAATGGTCAGGATATGTAGCAAGCGTCTGGAACGACGGGGATTGTGTGGGTCCCCTATGATGTACGACTAGAAAAGTGGATGTGTGTGGGTGGGGATGAGAGAAAATAAATGAACAAGAGTCTTTAAAATTTTTGAACCTTCACAATATACTTCACAATTGTATGTAATTACAAGAGCATCATACATAAATCAATTTGATAAAGAATCATACATGTGGGTAGGTGGATATTTTCCACGTGGGAGAACAAAGAAAACAAATGCTCATGTCCTAAAAGATGTAACGTCCTTCCTCTCAAATAGCACTGGACCTTCCAATAGTACTCGAAAGCGGGGTCTGAAGCCACCATAAGAGAAACTAGTGAAGGATGAAGTAGTCAATTATAATGAGGGGTAGAGGGTGCATATCATGATAGAGCTAGCAATATTTCCCAATAGCCACACAAAATCTGATCAAGGTGCAATTGCAACCTACAATTGCCACCTGGATAGATGTCCTAAAATGTGGTCACTAGGCACCTCAGTCAAAGTGCGACATTTATATTTTTGGCCTAAGAAATGGGTCACGGGATGGATCTCGTCCAAGAGGTGGGTGCCTCAACGGGGAACACATAGAACAACCTAACCTCAGCCTTCAACCCTTCATGGGTATCTCCCTACCTTATGGTGTAGTAACACTTGACTTGGAGGATTTTAAATTTCCCTATTTGACAACTTCTACTATTTGAAGATGTGAGAACCAGATAACGAGGAGTTATTTGGATGCCTATCCCCGAGATCCTACCTAGACTAAAAAAATTCTTTTGGCACCTCCTCTGTAGGAAAATTAGTGAGTTTTTAGAAAGATTTTAGGTGTGATTGTTTGAGAGGTTGGGGGTGAGAACCAACCTCATTGAAATTAAGTGGGAGTGGATAGGTTTGTTAATAAAAGGGTGGGGTGTTTCGGAATCCCTTTGGAGGAAACTTACTTCAACCTCCACGTTTTGAGATGAAAACTATGTGAGTGAGTAGTGACTTTGTGTGTGAACAAGTGAAAGTGTGCCAATTTGTTTTTATAAACTAGGTGTCACCTTGCTGCATGTGGACTTCATGTGGTCATTACAAGTCTTGATTACATAATTAACTAAATGTGATTGGTACAACCTTGCAGAATTTTAAAGTCCCTAGGAAACTATCATGTGGACATGTGGGTCCTTACTATTCCTTTAACTCCCTAGTGTGATTTAATCTAAGAAAGCTTTGAGACTATCCTAGATTGTGCATATGTGGGCATGTATGGGCCCATTACAAAAACCTTTAAACTTCCCTAGTGATTTAATCTAAGAAGGTAAACTTTAATCACTATCCTATATTTG
This sequence comes from Picea engelmannii, assembly GCA_009831015.1. Lineage (NCBI taxonomy): Eukaryota > Viridiplantae > Streptophyta > Pinopsida > Pinales > Pinaceae > Picea > Picea engelmannii. Next base: position 168,331 of record ML782064.1, on the reverse strand, counting down.
TAACATGTGGGCATGCATGGGCCCTTATAATTTTAAGATGTGTTTAAAAAATGAACTAAGAGGAGTCCCGAGGGGTTTGTTTTCCTCTCCTAAAGATTTCAACTTTTTTAAGGGAGATGAAATTTTCCCTCAATCTCTTTCTGATTCTCAATATCTCTTTGGGGCGCGAGAGAAGAGAATACTCAAGGATTGATATCCAATTTTTGGTCCGAATGCAAGTTTTATATATGATGTAGAATGATTCCAACTTAGACTTTAATCAATGCAAGCCATCCATGCGGAAAAAATGAAAGAAAAAGAGGGAATAATGATTTTAACCCCCTAAGTGACTATGTTTTGACTAATCACTTCATATGGAGAGGGTATATAAGTGTGGTGCATGTTACAATATGCATGAAATCAATTTTGAGAAGGTTATGGGCCTTCAACAGATCACAAAAACCCTTACAATATTTGATTTTCTGGGCAGATGCGCAACTCCAAGAGTAGACAGAGGCGCATTGGGAGCCAATGCATAGATTAAAAATGAACTTTGGGTGCAGTGCATAGAGGGCACTGAGTAACACAAGCGTTTCACGCATGTGCTCGGAAGATGTGCCTGTGGGTTATAAAACCCGCACACTTGATGTTACACGGCCGTGAAAGAAATTATGAATGAAATTCTCTCAACTCAGCTTTGAATTTGGTTTTTTTCAAGTCAGCTTGGGTCGGTTATGGTTCCTGCAAGTTAAATAAACAAAAGGAAGAGATAAAATAACCCAAATGGGGGGGGGAAATTGATACCTTTCCCCAGTGGAGTCGCTAATCTGTTGCGTCTCTTTTGTCACCTAAATGAGCAAAATAGAGATGCTTACAAGCCCAGTTGGGTTATCTAGGCAAGACAACAGTGAAGGAAAGAGTTAGAAGTATAAATCATAAAGGATAAGAAAAGAACTAAACTAAGAACATTAAAATAAACTAAACTAGAGTGCATGAGGACATTAGAACAAGAAATAAACAACATTCATGCCACCAATGGAAATGATTATATTAGTGGAAAGAAAACACCAAAGAGAAAGGGAGATGTATGGGTCCCCTCTTCCTTTAAGAGAGGGCTCTTGGACCCCCAAATATTGATCTCTTCTTACAAGTAACAAACTAGAATGAAATGGTAAAGAGAATTCAAAGCACATTCCCTCAAGAGGTGATGTGAATGGCCAAATGAAATGGTTCTTGCATGCTCTTGATGAGGAAATATGATCCACCAAGAGAATATAAGAAGCACAACAATAAAATGAATTCCTTGAAAATATAGTGCACCCATGGCCTCTTTTTATAGCATAGATTTGATGCATTATGCAAATAGTTCTTAGTGTAAACAAGGGGCCCTTTAGGACAACTTTAGGTCTTTAACCAGCCACCCAATCGGATTGAGCCAAGATTTGAGTGTCAAATTGAGTTGGAAGTTGAACCAGAAGTGGGTGGAAGGCTGACCAATATCATAAATACGTCGTTTTGAGGTGTGCTTGTCTTTTTGCCTCCACAATCATGCATCGGGTGCATGTGCACGTTTCTGACGTTATCTGACTGTCGCACGTGCACACATGCCTTCTATGGTTTTAGAGCATGTTGATTTTATTGTTGGTTGTATAGTTTTGGACCTTTTTGAAATGCATCTTTTGTCCATGAGTGAACTAATGAGTGTTTTGAAGACGCTGGATTCCTGTAACCATTTACGGACGAAATTCCGGTGATAATAGTCTACCTTGGTGCTCAACACTGGTTTCTTCCCTGTAAATGTGGGCTTGATGCTCGATGTAATCTCGGTTGACTATGGTGTATGGTGGCATTTTGTGTTAGCTTCTAACTTGTGTTAGTTGCATAGTGCAAAAAAAAAATAGTTCCTCGTGGGATCCTCCCTTAGCTTGTCGCTTGGTCTGATGTGTTGGGATTGTGTGTTGTAACTTGTGGACTGTGGTCGATAGCTCTTGGGTTCTTAACTTGAAGGCCCAATATATATTTATGTGAGCCAAAGGCTACCCCTCGGAGGCTTGGCACTTGTGCACTGGGATCGTGACATGCGTTGTGTTGTGTGGCAGGTTGTGTGGAACTGGAGCTTGTCCCTCAGGCCTAAATTTATATATATATATATATATATATATTATAATTCTTCTATATATTTTCAATATATATCTTATTTATATATATATGTATATTTATTTCTGTTTATATATCTCTTTTTAATTTTAGTTTGAATGATTTTCATTTTTTTTTTATAACAAGTGTTAAAAAATTTATTTATTTATTCTTTCATTTGTATTATAAAAACCCTATAACATTTCTTATTGCAAAACCTCGGTGTTTTTTTTTTTTTTTCTCTATGTTTCTCTAATTCATAACTCATAATCTTGTTATCTCTTTTCATGGATTTCAATGTACAGGTGAACAAGTTAAACATGTGTTGGATTTCACAGGTGAACAAGTTCATAAAATGTTCATAGACATTTCATGGTTATTTCCATGTTATCTCTCCATTTCAATCTTCTGGGTAGTCTCTTATATTTTTTTTATTTTTTTTTCTGGGTTATTTATGATTATTTATGAGTTGTGATTAAAGGGTTTCAGGGCTGCATATCCATGTTTTCGGGGTTGTTTATAGAACAAATAACATAATGTTTCAGTTATGAGGATGGGTAAGCCCTAGGTTTCATTTTTGAAACAGGGCTCTAATACCATTTGTAAGGCCGGAATTACAGATCCTCATAAAAATAAATAAATACATAAATACTTTCTAATATACTTCTTTAACTACTTCTACTTAGTTTAGAATTTTCTTTCTTGATATTCTTCTACCATCATAATAATTGACATTTTATCAACAACAACATACTAACATCATAATAATTAACAACATAGAAACAACAACTACTACAACATAATAATTAGTAGCATAACAACAACATAATATAATGATAGCATAAATTGCATAAGGTATTTACCTCAACCTGAAGTTTAGTTGATTTATCCCTTTCCTTGGTGTTGACGTTGATCCTGCCCAAACTGAGTATTAACCTCCCAACCAACTGGGAACAACCTCTTTGGCTCCCTACCTCCAAAAATCCTTTCATTTTCCTGCCCACTGAGCCCAAAATTCCTAGCAACAATTGTGTCCCTGTGAGAGTCCTCAAGCCAAGTTGTTCATTAAAACTCCTCCTTTCTTCCTTTCTTCCTTTCTTCCTCCTCCTCCTCCTCCTTCCCCAAATTTTTACCTTCCAAAAAAAGATCCTTCCCCAAGTTCTCTCATCTCTCCCTTATCCTCCTCCCTCGAATCCCACTTACTCCTTCAATTCTCCAACCGCATAATCCCCCATTAATTCCTCAACCACCTTATCCCTCTCATTAATTACTTCAACTACGAATTTTAATAATATTATAATAAAGTCTCCATAAATTTATTTTAATAATTAATTAAATTAATATTTATCATTCATGGTAATTAAATAGTTAAATAGGGTTGTTACATTAGATAGGTTTCGCATTGATACTCCTACACCTGAGAATGTAGGGAATACATCAAGACAAGAAAATATTTTTGGTAATTTTCTTTGATTTTTTATTTTTGTGTGTGTATATATATAAATATATGTTTTTTTAATATATATATTTTTTAAATTTTCTTATGTTAAATTATGTCAAGTTAAATGTTATAATTACCTTCAAATGTGTGTGTAGACAATGAGTTTAATGTGAGGGAAGATAATGAAAGAGAGAGTGGGTGCCATGAAGATTATAATGTTGGTGAAGAGGGTGAAGGTGGATTTAGGATGCATTATCAAGAAAAAGAAGATTACACCCCTATGTACATCTATCCTTCGGATGTTGGTGATGAGTTTCTTTGAGAAGAGATTACTGAAACAATGACCCTTGAGCAATACTCAGATGTTAAGAGAGAGTTGGAAAATGATTTGAGGAGCTTGGATCTCCCTCGGGAAAGTCAACAAAGCTTGGAAATTTCTTTGCATTCATTGCAAAACTTTATGGATGCATATCAAAATATGTTGCCAATGACTGAAAGTTTTATTGATTTGATGAGGAGACGAAAGTCAAAAGTGATAGGCCCTGATAAATGGGACGTAGTAAAAAAAAATATTCAAAAGAAAACATAATTTCTATGTTCAATTTCAAAGATGGGCCAAAGAGAAAGATGTTGAAGGTGCAATATTTTAAGCACCTCAACATAGCAAGACATCTTTATAACAAAATTTTGGTAACATATGGGAAATTGTCATGGAATGATAAGGTTCCACATTAATTTTCTACACACTTTTATGAAGAATTTTTCATGGACATGCACCTCGATTATACTAGCCTACCGTCTGATTATTATGGGGCTGGTAAAGGACGAACATATGATCGAAAATGGGCATATCAAAATGTGGCATTGTATATGCCTCCACGACCTTTAGTATCTCACCCAACAGGGGCATTTTCTTCACATTCAGAGTTGTGAGCTTCATCAAAGGTTGGAAAAGAGGCTAGGAATGCAATCGGGGAAAATTTGGAATCGATTTTTTATGGTGTTGATATTGGTTTGAACCATCGATGAGGCAAAGCCAATTCTTGAGCCATTTTTGTTTATAAAACAGATGAGGAGTTAGATACCATGTCAGTAGATGTTAATAACCCAATAATGAATAGAAAAAGCACCACAACATATATAGAAGAACAATATAGAAAAATACAACTTTATTATATCAAACCCTTGAGGTAGGGAAACACCATACAATGGATCCTATTATGGAAGAGATCCTCTCCTGTTCACTTGCCTCTTCGAGGGGGCATCCTCCTATTAAGCTACTGCTCCAAATACAATACTTCTCTTAATGTCTCATTACATTGCTTGAACCCCTTTATATAGTGATAACATCACCTAAGAACATTCTAGAGGAGGAATCTTATAGAAGTAGAACCTTCTAAGAAGTCCTCTTACATTTATTATATCTAATTACTCATTTATTATATTTAACTACCATAGTGGGTCTTATTTAATAATATAGTGGACCTA
>ML782064.1:108312-158182 GCA_009831015.1 Picea engelmannii | reverse complement strand
CTTTGGCTAATTTATAGTGAATGAAATTATGAGTACTGCCAGAATCAATTAGGACTATTACCTTTTTCTTTTTGATGTATCCTTCGATATTGAGGGTTTGAGGAGTGCTAATTCCATCCAATGCATTACATGATATCATGGGAGTCAACTCTTCAGATGAAATTGCTTCTACGTTTTCATCTTGAGATGGTTATTGTTCTTCTTCTTCTTCCTCTTCACAATCTATGTATAATAATTTCTTCTCACCACACTTATGTCCCTTACTATACTTGTTGTCACAATTAAATCATAAACCTTTTTCTTTTCTTTCGTCCAATTGTTGAGGTTTCAACCTTGTAGGTTGAGGTGTTTTAGGAGGAGCATTGTTCTCTCTATAGATGTTAGGATAGGTCCTTCTAGTCGCCATAGCCATATTTTTACTTTCAACATTTCTTTCCACCTTAAATGCATTCTCCAATGATTTGGGTTCCCAAAGGAGAACCTCGTGTTGAATGTTATCCGTTAAAGTTCCTATGAATACATCAATCAAGTGCTCATTTGGAATATCGGTTACCTTTATATTCAATCTTTGGAAGTTCTCAATGTGCTCGGTAACTGAACCCTTTTGCTTGAGATTTATCAATTGGCTAAAGAAGGTATTTCTCCTTGTATCCTCATAGTGTGCTATCATTTCTTCTATGAAAATTGTCCAAGTGACAAGTGATTTGCAAGAACAAAGCCATCGATACCAAAAAAATTGATTAGGTTCTAAATATAAAGAAGCAATTTGTACCTTTTGTGTATGTGGCACATTATGGAGATCAAAGAATTGCTCCATCTGAAGTATCCATGTGATTGGGTCCTTGCCATCAAACTTCCTCAGATCAATCTTAGGAACATGGTTGGTCTTCAAACCAAAGTTGGAGTTTCTCCATTCTTGATTCACTTTCCTTGTGTCCTCATCATGAATTTCATGGGATGCATTTTCACTTTTGGATGTCTTCTCTGTTACGAAATTTTTCAATACTTCCATGATCTCCCCTTTTAAGCCATCCATCTTAGTATCCAGCTTAGCTTCTATTGAATCCATAAAATTAGATTCCATTGAATCCATCTTCTTTTGTAGTTCATATATGTCCCTACACATTTCTTCACCTTCACCAAGAGTCCAATTAGAATTTTCTGGAGGCTTATTTGGTGTAGAAGGTCCCTTTTTTGGTGGCATGTTGGCCAAGTATCACTTTTGAATCTTGATTTTGAGGCGGTTCTTCTAGACAATATTTATTTTGTTCTATCTCCCAAGTTTCGCCCCTTCTGGGTATGAAAATTTCTTTTAGGTAGTTCTCTGATATTTCTTCTCTGCAATGCCACAGGTCTAATCAAAATTGGATGTGCCAAGTGGAATTTATGGTAACTTCCTCACAACTTGTCGATTTTTGTCCTTTCTAGGAGATCTCACTTGTACAGCATGCCCTGCATAAAATAATTGATATCAAATTCTAAAACTCGCACCCAAAATACTACAGGCTATCCACGTTCCAATGAAACTAGTCCCACTCAATTTGGATACTCTAGCAAGAAGTTATGACTGTTTTACCTGGAACACCTTCTTGAGACTAGTCAATAGGACTAGTCAGATACCCTATCTTACACAAGGTGTATCTACAAATTTAAGATGATCCAGAAGCTGAACTTTCTACCACAGATACTTTTCTAATTTCTGTAAATGGCCTCCGGAGTTGAGGTTATTGTACAGGCTGTAACTCCGAAAGTATAAGGCCTCAGGAGCTGAATTTTGAACTCAACATACCTTGATCCGTCTACTAAATATCCTCCAAGTCGTTCCTTCTGAAACGTTGTATAAAAAACGTTATAGCAAAAATTCCACTGTGTCTCAGATGTAGCAGTGAAACCCCAAGACCTTGAGCTCTGATACCATATGTTAAGAACCAAACATCAATATAGCATAGAAAAACCTCAGGAAAAGTACTCAATTCCTTGAAAAATAAATAATTTCAGATAATGAGCCTCTTCGAGGGGGCAACCTCATTTTACCCCACTTAAATGTTCAAGTACAAGATGATTCAAAATGAAAATGTCTCCTTGGTATATATAGGAGACTAGGAGGTATAATTACAACTAATGGCCTAAAGCCGACATAAATAAAATAACATTACTAATACAATATGCCTCAATTAAGGAGTAATGAGCTAATATTAGGGCTTAACAGAACTTGATTCCACAAGTTTAGATTTGGATGAGTTGAATCAGGTATGTATTTTCTAATATCCACATATGAGCACTTTAGTTGTCCAATCTCCAAACTTTTGATATTATGAATAAGATCAACAACATGCCATTTATGATTTTTTATAAATGTTAACACATTGATTCCTAGATTTAGTTCTTAGTTGTGTTGTTCATAGATCCCTATTCCATGTCTTACTACTTGGGCAGACTTGTTCCAATTCTCAATGGGAGAGTTTGAAGAGGGTGGGAGTTCACATGTATCATTGCATGTTGAAAACAAATTTAGTTATATATTAAAATTGCAAATTTTCATTTAAATTATTAATTTAAAAGAAGAATGTATTAAACAATATTTAATTTATTAAATCTTAGGGTATGGTGGGTATAATTTATTGATATTCAGGTAGGCACATCATAGGCATTACATGTTTCAAAATTTAAAACTACAATTTAATGTGTTAAATCATTTAAATTTAATTTTCAAATTTTCAAATTTGAAATTTGTTATATAGGGAAATGTGGAGAAGAGAGTGTCTGAAAGTGTGCTTGAACAAAATGTGGAGAAGAGAGTGCAGGATATTGGGATTGAGGAGGATGCATCCATACCTGGGAAGCATGCATCTATTCATGATGATTCACAAATGTATGTTCATTTCACATTAGTGAGTTTTAATTTTCTTTTATGTTGGGCTTTTATATAAAAGTGTTCAAGATTATTTTTGTTGAATAAACTTATATTTTTTACTTTTTTCAAATTTTTGTTTTCTCAAATTTTTAGTTTAGCCTTTCATATTTATAGGGTTACTAAACTAGTGTCTACATAACTTTTGAACTCTTTGATCAATTATTTTGAAATATATAGAACCCCTATATAAGTTTATTGTTGTCTAAAATGGTACATTTAATCTTATTTATGTTCAGATCATGATGAAGACCTAATTTTGAACTTGAAAATTTGATTATTTGAGAACAGACTTTATCCCACATCAGAAAAGGGAAAGTTTCTAAATTTTCTTCGATTTCATTCCTCGCCTTCTTGTCCAAGAATGGAGTAGTATGTGGACATTTGTGTTTTCTTCATACAACAATGTGAATTCCTCCTTGTCAGTGTATTTTCAAACTCTTAACTAAATAGGTTACTAACCACAAAAACCAACATTCAAGTAGATTTACAAATAAAGTATGTACGTTCATGATCTCACATATGTTTAGATTATGACGAAGACATATTTCAAACAACATTTGATTATATGTAATATGAATACATTCCAAAGATGAAATATTTAAATGGTTTTTGAAGAATGACTTAATATATGTGCATATTTGTGTTTTCTTCATTTACATGAAATATTATACGAGAACATATATTCCATCATAGAAAGAGAAGATAATTATTTTCTGGAAGAATGGTTTTTAAAATGGAGATTTGTGAACTTTCATAGATATAAGTAATTTCTTGGAAGAATGACTTAATATGGATATTTATGAGTCCTTTAATTTGAAAGTGCATTTGAGGGAATTTGATTATATGAGAACATATATTCCACTACAAAAGAGGAGAGAAGTGTTTTACGGATGAGGAGATAAGTATTTTACTATTGAGTAAATAAGGTCACCTGGCATGAGAATTTCACCTAAAGGATCTGAGACTTTATCCACAAGGAGATAAGTATTTTATTGGAGGAATGACTTAATATGGAGATTTGTGAACTTTCTGCATACACAACTATATTTATTTTTAGAATATTATCTAACTCTGAACACAATTTTTCTCTTTAATTTTTTTTATGATTTTAGATAATATTTTATGTTGTTTAGATCATTTATGTTTAATGTAGAGAGTAACTATTTTGGAAGTTTTGGAACTTTGTGATAGAAGTTTGGTTTAATTTTTTTCCCAAAAAAGTATAATAAAAAGGGAGCAATAATCTTAAATCTGTGGAACTTTGGTTGGGTATGTTATTATTTTTTATTGTTTATTTAATATTTAGTTAAAGTATATATGCTAATATGTGTTATCTTCCATTAATGGTTGATCTGGGTAGTTATTAAATTATAGTTTCTAACTTATAATTTAAATTTTGTTTGATTTGTAAACATGGTTGAAAATAGTCAAACAAGTCATCAAATTTTATAGTTTCCCACTTTGGAGCCCCTTACCCCAAACAACACTCAGAGATGAGGGCTGAGGACTAGAGGGTTTCTCAAGTTAGGTTTCAGACTTCTCAGTTGCCTCATATTAATAATATTATATTGGAAAAAAAAAACAATATTGTATATTAAAAATATATGTGAGTTTCTTATGAGAGAGTGAAAACATAGAAATCAATTCTGAGTCCATGGTGATGAAAAAATAGTATTAGACTATCGAGGTAAAAGTCATTTTTCATTGGTTGATATGGGTTTTATTACATTCCATTCAAGTGATAATCAATTGACTTTAACAATGCAAATTGTAAATTTAATCATATTGATCATTGCATCAATCTAGGCCCTTCCTTTATTTTGATAGGGTGTAGACTCCTATCAATCCAAAAATTTAGTAAAAACTATGAAATCAAAATTGAAAATTCACAATGAAATGATAGTACAAAATTAAACTGGTTATGTTCATCCTTGGTTTCTTTATTAAAAATTCACAACAAAATGACAGTCCAACTCTAAACTGGTTATGTTAGTCTTTGGTTTCTTTTTGAGCTTTCAATATATTTATTCAAGAAAATGTGAAACAAAAATATGTGTACTTTGAAATAAAAACATGATTTAGAACCTATTTTAATATGTAAAATTAAAATATACTTTAATATAAGTAAGCGATTTTCATTAAAATTTATATTGATATAAATTGTTCATGTATTGAAAAGGGTAGAAAATGGTTGATGGAAATTATCAATCCTTTGCGCATTGGAAGTATTCACTAATGCCATTAATATGACACCTACCATTAATGGAAGTATTCATTATGACAGTCCAACACTAAACTAGTTATGTTAGTCTTTGGTTTCTTTTCAAGCTTTCAATATATTTATTCAAGAAAATGTAAAATAAAAATATGTACTTTGAAATAAAATTTGAAATAAAAACGTGATTTAGAACATATTTTAACATGTAAAATTAAAATATACTTTAATATAAGTAAGCGATTTTCATTAAAATTTATATTGATATAAATTGTTTATGTATCGAAAATTGTATAAAATGGTTGATGAAAATTATCAATCCTCTGCACATTGTAAGTATTCACTAATTCCACTAATATGCCACCTACCATTAATGGAATTTTTCACTAGTGCTATTAATTTTTAATTAGAATGTTAATCATACACTACCTTGAATTTTGAATATACTCCAAATTCAATTAAAAAAATGAAAATCTAAATGCAGCAAACCAAGCCTTAGTAGATGACCTGTTATTTTTTATTTTTTGTTATTAGGTCACAAAATCAAATTCGTTTTCAACTTAAAAAAATTTCAATCAAACTTAATGAAAACTATGATTAATGTGTAGAATTTAAGTAGTGTGAGGTTCATCATACACATTTTTCAAGTAGCTCATAATGTCAATTTTGTTTTTAATTTTCTTCAAGATATTGAAATCTAAATGCACAAATTTAACAATTTAATATAATATCAACACTTTTGGAATCAAAATTCACAATTAAAATTTATACTTTTTAAGATGTCTTTAAAATTTATTTAATTAGGATGTTAATCATATGTATTACCTTGAATTATTTAATTGGGATGTTAATCATACGTTTTAAGATGTCTTTAAAGTTTTTCTAGGCCATCAATAGTCCTTGATAATGACATGGAAATGGGTCCTAGTTTTGATCTGAAGTTATACTCTTCATATGAAAAAGCATTGAACAAGCATTGCAAGTAATGAACAAAAATCCTATATGTAGTAAATTGAATACATGCATTCAAGGATTTGTGTATATGATCTGGATAATTTGTAGGATTAAAGTATAATCATCCAAAGTATAAATCATTTTAGGTTCCCTAGATACAATCTATAGGTTCTTCCCTGAAATTGTAAATAAGGCTTGGTAAAATTTATAATTCATCAAAAATATAAATTTTCTTAATTGAATGGACCATGAAAGTAAACTAAATTGCAAATGATTCTAGAATCCTAGATATTCATAAATACATGTACTTTCAATAAAAAATATAAATTATGCAATGTACATGTCACCTGCTTAAATAAATCATAATGGTATGCCATCTTCAATTATTCGTTCATGATCGGATCTGAACATTTTCCATTTTCTAACTTTTGTTTTTTTTCTTGATTGAACTTCTATTAACTTTATGCACATTGCACATACCAAATGACTATATTGACAACTTATGACATCTGACTGGTAGTCTTGAAAGTGAACATGAGTATCGGTTTGATGGGTTTCTAGAAAAAAATATCCTTTCAATACAATGGATCCTCTTTCATATATTAAACTGTTATCATCAAAATATTCTAATAACCTCATATTGTGTTCTGTGCATCGCATCAAATAATATTTCATGTTTTCAGTGTTGTCTACAGGTGCAACCATGATAAAGACATCTCTTGAAAATAATTCTATATGTTGGACAACAAGTAGTTCATGTTAGATTATCACACAAGTACATCTACAAGTTATTTGAAAAAAATTAAACATAAACATTTGTAACGAACCTCCTCATTACGATATTAACTCTGATAACAGGTACCAATTTTTTTTTGTGTTTAAGGTGTGTGCGCTCGTGTAAAAAGAAACAGACACAGTGGACTCTATGACACCACCCGACAACCAACAAGACGCGAACACGAAGAACACAACCAGAAGGCTTAAGGCGCACAACAGGTAACTGTAAGCAATAAACGACCATAGACATAAGGCGCACACAAGTAACTGCAAGCATTAACGATCACTGGGTTAAGCATGGTACGAACACGATAGGAAGAATCCATAGTAGTAGATTTTACTATTTCTGCACAGGAAAGCAGGGCGTTTAATCTTAGTTCTCTGCTCCGGAGAGAGAGAAGGTCAGATAGGCTCCTGGCCATCTGCTCAGGCAAAAACTAGTAATCTCCATCAGGTGTGTCACAAGAGTGGAAACCCTGCCTTTAAAGGGCCCAAGACTCTTGATACGGCACTAGATTCTTTACACAGAAAATAATCACACACACAGACTTATGTACTAAGGCTACCTAGAGGTGTCTACATCCTGCCCAACACAAGCAGTCCAATCAACAAATTATTACAACTCAGCGCCACAATAGAAAAAGAGCAACCACATCTTCTATGGAAGGCGCAAGACAAAGATCCAGACAATGACCACTAAAGTTAACGACCATGCAATGTCCATGACTCAAGCGTGATCGATTATTAGCCAATTTCTCCATTTAATTTTATTAAACCACGAGTACATTAGCATAAGGTAAATCTAATTAAATTATTTCCCTTAGTTTAAGGGCCTTACCCTTTGTTTTGAGAATATAAAAGAATTAAATGTCCTTACCATGAATTAACTGTACCATTACATTTATACTACCACAACATTGTAAACAAATCACAATGTTCTTTCATTCATATGTTATCAAGGCTACAATACCAGTACCATGAAACGTACACACCATTACATTGAATTACATACTTGCAGTAAAAGAATCACATTACAAGATAATGACAACAAAACAACCATTAAGGCGATTAGACCAGTCTAATTCTAAAGTCTAAATTGCATGAATACATTAAGGTAAAATCTAAATTTAACATTAACATTAACATTTAATTTACCATTACCATATTCTACAGTTACAATTAATTTACCCTCACCACATTCTACCATCAATTGTCTTAGTTATTAATTGAAAAATAAAGATGGATAGTTTAGGTTTTACCATTAATGCAACCTTTAACATTTATCGATAATTATAACTCAATAAGAACACCACATTCTAAATCATTGAACTCACTCAGTGTAGAATTCACATTAATCTGCATTGCATTAATTATGAATAAATGAAGGGTTTATGACATAACATTTAGGCAACAATAGCCATTTAAACTGCAATTGATAATTTAGCGAATAACGCGACCTTCTATCTTATTAAACAACTTATAAAATTTAATCATTAACATGACTCAAAATTCTAACTTAAAAATCAACCAGCTAATTTCTTGGCGTGTTGACCCAACGCCTGAAACTTCATCATGGAAATCGTTTAAATCCCTTAAGGAAAGCTGTAGAAAAATTAAATTAAAGCTACCCATAAATGCGCCAGCCTGTAACTTAAGAGCAATGACTGACTGTAGGAACACAACACGATAGTGGCATCCTGTCCCCCTTAGTCAGAGGCACTCGGAATTAAATCAGCGTTGTCCACCTGACAGGCTCAGCATGTCTAGGGCTGGGAGGGGCGAAGGCTAGGCGGGTCGATGACATCTGGCAGAGGAGGGCACACCCAACTACTACTGGACTACATATGGGTAATCCCATGGTCACGTCGGCCAGTGCTGTCAAAAATTTCCGTGGTTCCTGCTAACAGCGGGATGCATCCCTCTCAGCAGAGTAATCTCCAAAGCAGGCCAGAGATCCATCCCGAAGCAACCAGCTAAACTAAAGGCGTGTTCAGGAAGCTAGTTTAACCCATCCCTTTGGTTGTCCGGTAGTGGAGTGAAGGGTTGTTCCAGCGAACGCCAAGGAGGACTCCATACGACGCCTACTAAGTCCGCGACCATATCACTACAACAAATGGGAGAGATATACCAAAAAAAAAAATGGTTGGTTCCTAAACTCTAAGTCACATGGGATCAAGCACCCAACGAATCGAGGGACAAGGTGTTTTTAGGACCCATACTGGAGAATGACTCTACGCAGTGGCAGATGCACAACACACATGGATGGGGATTCTCACAGTTAATCAAATAAAAATTTAAGGTTGACACCGCAAGGATTCTATGATTCGTTTTAAAATAAAAATCAAACTGAGTATGCAGGGACTCAAATATTCATTCAAGTAACGAATTTAAACTGACGGTGCAGGGATTTCATCATTCGTTTTTCAAATAGAAGTTTAACGTTGGGTGTGCAGGAATTCTAATAGTTATTCAATTAAAATTTCACAATCTCGCACCGTAAATAAAAATTTGCGCAGTCCAGAATGATGACTAAAAAAAAACATTCACACAGTCCAGAATAATGAAATAAAAAAAAACATTTACACAGTCCAGAAATATAAACAGTAATTATTTTACACATTCCAGAAATATAAACAATAATTATTTTACACGGTCCATTCATAAGCTTCACAACGCCATTACCATGCATTCTAACTATCACAGTGTTAGTCATTGACGGTGAAATTATACAACCACAATATTACAGTGAAGAAACCAATCCGAGCATTCTACTCTACCAAACAAAAATCATACCGTTGCCTCAACGTCGTCCTCGTGTGTCGTCCACGCTCTGTGTCACTCCCGCTCGCCGACTGTAGAGACCTCACCGGTACCTCCCAGCCAATTTCTAGGGGTACTCTACATCCCCCTTAGCCCCCCGAGCCGCAAAGGGGCCACACAAATTCCAGAAGGTAAGTCTAGCTTCCCATCTCGCCTCGCAAGGCTGAGCTACCACTCCAATCCGAGCTGAGAAAATCCCAACTCCTCACAAGCAATCAGTCAAGTCACAATCCGACAACGTAACATTATGCTCACAATCCATCCCCTTCTTCCTCATCTTCCCTTTCTTTTATAGATTTTTGAGACCCCCCCTTCCCCTAAATCACATTTAATTTAAGTTTTAATGAAAACCCTTTAAAAATTCTCTATCTTACAAGTGTCACTCATCCCCCATGTTTCTCCAAAATTATTTTCTTTAAATTTATTAAAAGGCTCATTTCCCTATTTTTATTATTCCCTTTCTTTCCTTTTTTTTTTTTTTTAAACCAAAAAGGTAAATGCGCTAATTAATCTTTTCATTTTATTTTTAAATTCATAACTTTTTATACTCCCACACGTTAAATAATTTTATTTCTTCTTTACAATTTTAAAACCACGGATTTCAATTAATTTATCCCTCTCTTCACTTTACCCCCCTAAATTTTAGAAGAATCAAACCATTACTTAAGTGGGTTTTAGGTTACATCCTTATTTTTATTTTTATAGGGTCCCCTTTTTTTTTAGGTGAATCGAAAATTTATCTTAGAGAAGTTTTATTTTTTTATTTTTTTTATTTTTTTTAGACTTAGGTTTAGATTTTGAACTAGGCGATAATTGTTTAGGGGAGTCGTTTTAAGAATTTCTTAAGGTGTTAATGTCTTAGGGACATCTAGGTTTGTTTCTTTCTCAACATCAATGCGACGTGCCCTTCAGGACGCACCACGTGCTCCAAGGGTGCCACTCGCCTCGTTCGTTTCTTTTGCGTGACGTGCCCTTCAGGATGCACCACGTGCTCCGGGTGCCACTCACCAACTTGTGTTTCTTTTGCACGACGTGCCCTTCAGGATGCACCACATGCTCCAAGGGTGCCACTCGCCAACTTGACTGATTGGTAGTCCTCTATAACCCCTGGAGTCAACACTCCGCCAGGTGAACTTGTGGGAGACTAAGGGCTCTAAGGAATAAGGCCCCCACCTTATTGCCCGCCCCTTAGAATCATCGTGAGCGACTCTCACAGTCTTCCCTCATGGCATCGTGGATCCTCTCGAACTAGGTAATCGTTAACCTATAGTTTGAGCCACGGTGGGAGTGCTAGTAGGTTGTGGCAGGACTGTTGTCCACACCTCTCCCTCAACCTCTCTGGAAATCATGTGTGGCCCCTTTACTCCATATGTGAGTCTGGTCGGAAAGCTATCATCGGCCTACATCATCAACAATCGTGTCAGTACATGTCAATCATCAAATCATCAAATCAATGAAATATCACAGCAAATACATCAACCCAAATAGCACACTCCCTCACTCAATCCGGAGTCCAAGGGGCTCCACCGATGCCTCTGCATCCTCAAGGTCCGAAACCCTGCACACTCAATGAAACTAAGTCAACAACACCTGTCTACATCGAAGTAGTAAAAACATCATGTCATCTATCATAACGCATCATAATCAAGGATAAATGGTTTAACATCATAAAAGTCCAGATCACTTGCGAGCAAGTGTCCTCAAAGAATAAGTTTTCTCAGTGCGCCAGAGTAGGATGTTACAAAATTGCTTTCTCTAACAAGATTAGAAGCTCTATCGCCATCATCTGAAATTATAGTTTCATTTGATTCCATCTCCTCTGAGCTTGCAAGTGGCATTTTCCCTTTTATATTAAGTCTGGTATGTCTCCAATCTGTAACATATTCTACATTTTTGTTTTCACAAACCTCTATGCATTATGTGTCATCTATGCAAACTAAACAAAAACAAGACTCATTTCTTCTATCAAATGCAAACACATTTTGATAGTGTTTTGTTTTAACTGAAAGCATTTTTCATGTCCCATGTATTGTACTGGCTACATATGGAATTGATCTATTTACATCTTGGATTACAACATACCAAAAAAACTTGCACAAGACAAGAACTCGTTAACTTGAAATCTCTCAAGAAAATGATTGAATATTGAATATAAATATGAACACGTGAATAAAAATATCATGTGTACATGTCTAAGATGTATATATAGACACACCTATGCACATCCCTTGACATATTATTTTCATGGATTAGCGCCATTTTTCACCATAAAACAACTTGATCAACAGATACAAATCAATCGACATGAGGGTTCATCTGATACCTTCGAATTGCTCATTTTACACATTCCCTTGCACCATCGTGCTCTCATTTTCCATGACCAGTCTCAAAAAAATTCCAACAATGTGTAATGTTTGATTTTTTATGAAGAAGACACAACCAATAGAATGATCGTGAAGATTTGAACTATCTCGCACACCCATATGACCATATCCAATGTCGATCGAATATGATCCTGTGTTCTTTCAATGAATCATAAAATTTATCAAAACAATGTTTTACGTAATGTGTGTCATGTTGGAACATGCCTAATTTTGAGCTTTTAAAACTTTATATTTTACCTCTTAAGAAATAAACGTTTTTACCCAAAAATCAAATTTATTGGTTTTTATTAAGCAATAAATTGCTTACAATATCTGTCGTGGATGATTTTACTTAATTTGATCGAACGATCCTAATGATCTCCAAAGTTTTGGATCAGACTGAGTTTTAAAGAGTAAGTCTCTACCAGTCATTTCGGAGATCAACGCTTCAGATGTTCCAACAAGCCTAAACAGTAAAAACCCTGAAACTCTAAAGCTCAAATATAACATCTCACTATAAATCCTAAGAAATGACGAACATGAGTCATAGGACACATGTATTTTAAATATTTCATGGCATGACACGTGGAACTTATTTTTGACATTTCTGTTGGATGATTCACACATTTTCGAGTGACACGTGGCACCTCTCTTTTCTTGATACATCATCTAGAATTACGTAATTTCTTCCACGTCGCTCTGAAAGATGGGCCTTCCGGAGTTTAATAAAGAGTAAGTTTCACAATCCCCAAATTATCAAAATGATGAAGTATTGGACATTACAAAAGTAAAAAGGACTTAATAAAACATTTAATAATGGAGTTAATCAAGATTATAGGTTAATTAATTACTTCACAGTTTTAGATTTTAGAAATTTTCCCTTGTGTTATATTCAAAACCTATGAAGTCCTAACTTTTGAAATGCTTAAAGCTAAAAACTAATAACTAAGACTTAAGGGTGATTACACATAAATTAATTACTTTGAAATTTCATATTGCGGGAAATTTCTCTTGTGTTATATTCGAAACCTCTGAAGTCCAAACGTCTAGAACACTTGATGCTAATACAACATTTTAAACATGGTTAATTAATATTTAAATGTGATTACTTAGAGATTAACTTCTCTAGGGATTTAGAATTCGGGAGGTTTCCACCCTGTCGCATCCAAAACTCCCGAATGCGAACCGTCAAAGTATTCATGGAATTTATGATCAATTAAGGATAATGATTTCAAATAAGGATTGTGAATCGCTAGGTATTCAATTCCATTAAGGTTAACAAATTCTTTGTCAGTAAGGCTATATGCAGGTCAATACCTTTTTTTGACTAAAATCACTTCGAATTTCAAAGTCATTTTGACCATTTGAAATTAGCATTTTTTATCCAACTAAGAAATCACAGACCTCTCCTATAACAAGTAAGATTATTGTGTTTCCTTGAGGATTATGGCGCAACGAAAAATTGCAAATAAGATTGATTCATCAGGTAATGATTCAAACACGAACATAGACGTTCTATCAGATACAACTCTATGAGTCACAAATGCCATTAAAAATTGGACGCAAGTGTTTGATGTCTTAGACCATGAAATCATCAACTCTCTGGATGACTCTGTCAAAGAAGACAACGACTCCTATACAACTAATATTAGATATGTAGAACAATCAAAGATGCATAAGATCGTTGTTCGACCAAGAATTATACCTTACAACGATATGATTAGTTCGGCTTTGGAGCATGTCGACTTCCAGACTAGGAGCATCATCAACCACCAGCAGGTCACTGTTGACTCTTTCTGACTAGAAAACCTACAAGTAATGTACAAAATTTCCCCTACTCCTAAATACACTTACAATATCGCATTCCTTGTATAATTTGAGAGGAAATAATGCACCCAATACACTAGGAGCGGTCATGATAAATTCAAGACCTCGTGGGGAAATCCAGAGAAATTCAGAGTTGAAGGTCATGATATATATGCCACGACGTCTTTAGATGCTCATATGTTATATGTATCCATGATTATCTATCGCCTGTTCAGGAAGAAAAATCCTACACATTTCTTGGTTGAGTGGGTAGGCATCATGAACGAGGCAACCAAGGGTTACACTTTTAATTGGGCCAAAATACTATCTGATAATTTGGCCAAGGAAATCATTGATTATAAATAAACAAAATCAAAAGGGAAACTTGCCCTATTTTACATGTTGGCATATGTTATGGATTCCATTTTCTTCATGACCCCTTTTCCCCTGATGAACTGGATTTTGAACCCGACCAATGTTGAGCCAATTTTTTTTTATCACTTCAAGTTATGGGAGGAGAATGCCAAAGATTTCTTCTACGAAATATGTCACAATGTTGTAGTGCCTGTTCAAGTGGCTATTTATGGCCACCCACCTCCCTAGATTTTAGAAAGGATTATGGGGAACCTAGGAAAGCTTACAGACTAGTTAATTGAGGAGAGTTTATCCTATATCAGAGTATTTTGTTGTTCAGTTCCACCTCATGCCCTCCCACAGGTTTTAGCCAATAGGCTGGTGTGCAAAGAAGTGGCATACCAAATAGTGGTAGGAGGTATAAACAAGGAGCTGAAAGAAACTCAGAAAAAGGTTTGGTCGATTTTCCCCATCCAAGTTGGCATGTTTACATTGTTATATTTCGGTCACTCCAAAGTCAATTCCATGGCCCTGGAGGATGTCAAATTAGTTGACATTGAATTCAAGAAGCATGATCCACACAAGATAGTGGAAAACCATCTATCTCAGTTTAACATGAAGCGATACATACATGAGAATTCCCCTTAGAACGGAATATTCAGGGGATTAAGGTCTTATGAGGAAATCCAAAGAAGATTCCAAACCCTACCCCGGGACAAACAAGCCAGTTTCCTCATCTTTCAGAAAAAAAGGTGGAACATTTTAATAAAGATACTGCAGGGAGAGTCAAATCTCATGCCTCCTTCACAGGAATCCATACCTATAGGATCTAAGCCAAGTTCCTCAACTAAGAACCAAGTTGAAGAGGTCCAAAAAATCCTATAGGTATTATTTCATGAGATAATAACGTCGTTATCATGACTGAATGATCCACAAGTGTTAGCTCAGTTTGAATCCTTCATGAATCTGAGACAAATTATCCATCATTCAACACCACCTCCTCTCGTTGGAACCCTAAATAGCATAGGACAACAAAATTCCATGGAAATTTCTTCTTCCATTACATGATTAACCCCTTTACAGACAAGCTTCAGAAATCCTAATTCCAACCTCTCTTTCGTAGGTGATATTACTCCTATCTTTCCCGAAGAGATGCCTCCCTCAAATTTCTTCTTTAGCAAGAAACAAAAGGCTATCATGAAAAGAGAATCTCACCAAAAGGATGGAGTTATCACCAAAAGGAAAACAATGGTCTATGATGGGAAAGACCATGATGGTCTAGAGTTTGCAAAAGAAGTGGACAATCTCACTGAACAACTGCAACAAAAGTTCCTCTTGGTAGGACAATTGAAAAATCAGATATATAATACAGAGAAGATTTTCATAAGAAGGATGAACCAAGACTTTGAGCAAATCAGGGCTAGCCATAAATAACAAATTAAACAGCTATAGGATAACCTTGAGCTTCTCCACCAGAATTCACAGACTAGCCAAGGTCTTGTCACTCAGTGTGACAAGTTGATAAAACAACTATAGACCAGATTGACCCTAACAGAGAACACAACGATGGAAATTTCGGCCTTCAAAACTCAAGCATCAAAAATCAATGAGAGGCTGGAAGTTTCCCAACAAGAACTCTATCAAAAAGTAGATGATGCTCAGAAATGTTATCAGGTAGTAGAAATTTCCATAAAATATATCTATGTTAAGGAATTTCAGGCCCGCTCAGCCCGGTCTAAGTTTCAAGAAGTTCTCATCTATATGTAGAGAGCTAATGCCCCTAATCTCCCTCTTCTCTCTCATTTTGAACAAGTAAGAGGCGACATGGCCCTAAAATCCTGCAAAACAAATATGCAAGAAGGCAAGAAACTTGCCAGAGAGGTGAAATAAGCTTTTCTAGAGGCATTGTCATCATTAAACAAAAAATTGATTGAGTTTGAGGGGAATGATATCTCAGAGGCCCTGGGGAAAATTGAGATAGAAATAAACCAGCAAAGATCCAAAAATAATAAGGAAGCTACTCAGGAATCCATACAAGAGATGAGCCAGATTGATCTACTTAAAATCAATGAATGGTTGGTTAATCCAAGTTCATAGTTTCAGGCCACAGTCGAAGAGGTGAACAAAATTCAGGATAAGCTACCCCAAATATAGAAGAAGATGTTTTCCTTCAAATTAAATGAAAGGATTGACCCTTCAGGGTTCATGGTAGAATTTATGGATAGATGCACCCAATGCATTGAATAGGGAAACACAAGTGTAGCTAGGAGAAAATGATAAAGAATGTACAACATCCATCTTCTCCACCCACTCTACCTTCCATCCTCCAACATATACGTGTTCCCCCATCATTATTTCCATGAATGGTTACTCTTCCCTATAACCGCTATCAATCCCTTGAAGAGCCAACACTGAGCTATTCATCTGATTATTCCCTCCCATGACTTCAACTGCAATTCCTTTCCCCATCGAACACACCCAAAGGGATAGATGGAAACAAGATCAAATGGCCAAGTTAGAAAGCCAAGTGATTGAGGTGGCCTTAATGGAATGTATACCCAACCCAAATATTAAGGGAAAACGAGTGCCTCTACCAGCAAACAAGGAGGCAATGGAGGCGCCAACAAAACTCAATGATATTTTCTTACTATTATTTTATTCGAATGTATTATATTTTTAGTGATACATTGTGGGAATTCAAATGGTTTTCAAGTTGTGACCAATTTTGTATAAATAGATATATTTAAGATATATTTAGGGATGATTCTTGCCAAATGTAATAGAGAAACTCTTTTTGAGTATTAATACAAGTGCAGATAGAGATTCTAAGTCTCTTTCAATTTGATTTATGTGTTCTCTATGTGTTTCCATTTCTCTGAATTTATTTCTATAATTCTTGAAGAGTGATTGATTGCAATTTAGTACTACATCTATTGTGATCATATTATATGAGGAGTTCATTTAGTAAACAAATTTTCCTCTGTTATTACTGTGAATAAAACAATACCTATGATTTGTGTCAATTATTGCAGTTTATATCTTGTTCAAGGGTGCATCTTCTACTTTTCTTCTACTACAAACAAGGTGAAACTTATCTGTAATTAATACCTGACTTTGTTTAATAGTTTTGTAAATCTTTCTACATCATTTGACATTATAATTGTGACTCAGATAACGAGATAATGCCTTTGTACTGTCTTATTATTAATTTCATTTAAATATTATTTCTCATAAAACTGAAGGTAGAAAAAAACTCATTAAAAACATTTCCTCAAAATCCTTTGATGCTTGAAATTATTCTTTAAGCCTTAGAATAAATATCAGGAACAACATGTTTTTGGCACCGTTGTCGGGGATGGAGAAACGAAATCACTTTTCCCTAGGAGAATGACAAGGTAGATTTTGGTCTTTCATGGTGAACAAAGATTGAATACGTGAGTAAGGCTTACTTCAAATCTCACCTGGTGACTCCACTGTAGACAAAACTGGAATTCGGTGGAAATAATACTAGAAAAAAACTAGACGAAAAGAAGTCCACACCAGTTTCGGATTTTGAATTTTTTTTTAAAGCAAAGGCATACCTCAGAAAAACTTCTGCATCGGCAGGTAAGGTCCACCAACCTAGAAGTATGCAAGTTAATGTTAAAATTCCCACTAAAGAACTAACCCCTAAAGAAAATTTTAAATAGGTTCATTTTGTAGAAGCATCAACAAGTAAACCTTAAATTAAGCTTGAAACTCCAGAGTTAATTATTCCTGAAATAAAATTCGAGATTGACCAGTCCATCCCTGTTTCTTTGATAAATACTTTTACTAGTGAAAACAAAGTACCCATTTAAATCCCCATTATCAATAATACTCAATCGATTATTTCCCTTCCCGAAGTAAAAGTTTACTTTTCCTACAATTCTGCAAATTATTTTCTATACCCAGATTTCTCTTGTATTACTTCTCCTATCTATTCATCATGTAAACCTGAGGATCTGATCTCAAGTTTCCCTTTTCCCCATCATATAAACCTTCCTTATTCTCATGATCACTTTCCCAAACTTCATTCTCAACATCCTGAGGTAGTCTAAAGATCAGTAGATTGATCTTTTGAAGTTTTTGAGAATCTCCTTTTTATCCCTCTAGTTTTGTCTCCTAGGATTTCAATGGTCGGTGTTGGAGGTGTTGGTGC
Source organism: Picea engelmannii (assembly GCA_009831015.1). NCBI lineage: Eukaryota > Viridiplantae > Streptophyta > Pinopsida > Pinales > Pinaceae > Picea > Picea engelmannii. The sequence continues at coordinate 139,799 of ML782064.1, read as the reverse complement.
TGGAGGTGTAGGGCTGGTGGACAAGCCCAACCCCCTAGGTTATTTTCCAAGGTAGCTTCTATATATGATCCCTTAGTCCTTTGTGTTGTCCTGCACGATCCACCCAAAAATTAAATGAAGAACCTCCCAAAATTCACGGGAGAAGGGGAGCTAACAACAACAAAACATATTTCCTTTTTCGATCAGTTCATTGATATCCTTGAAATTGAGCATGAGGGCGTTTACTGAATACTGTTAGTAAAAAAAATTGAAGTACATATAAGAACTTGGTTCAGATGACTCCCAGTGTGTTCTATACAATCATATGACAATCTTGAAAATGCGTTCCTAAGGCAGTCGGGAGAGAAAAAGGATCATCTTTATTACTTAACCGAATTCAGAGCCTTGAGAAAGAATACTTTTGAATCAGTCCTATAATTTATGCAAGGATTTAATAAGCTTTATCACAAAATACTAGCTGAAGTTAAACCTTATCAACCAGCTGCAAAAGTCACTTTTGCAAGGGCTTTTAATTTCGATTTTGCTCTACTTTTGTGAGAAAGGAGATCCACTACTTTATCGGGGATGCAAGATGATGCTATAGAAATTTTGTCTAATATGATGGCATATGGGAATTTGAAAACTAAGATTGAGATGGGAGACAAAGAACCTGGGCGTTTCAAAGAATAGGAAGGACCCACCAGATTTGGAAAGTCTACAGATGAAAAAATGGATGAGATGACCAAAATTATTAAAGATTTATCAAAAAAATATTTCAGGATGGAAATAGAGCAAGACAAACCTGATCCATACGTTAGGAACCAATTCAGGAGAAACCCTAATCCTCAGATACAACAAAGACAAATAAAAAATGAGGATCAAAAGATTCAAGCCCCGTTTAAAACTAAGAATTTCATGTAGAGGGATGAAATGTAAGATTATGAGGAATTAGAGGAATATCTAAACAACCTCAGCGGTGACAATCTTGAGACTCACCTAACCAAACAGGATTATGAGAAATCTTTAGATATGGAATCTTTGTTTAATAATTATGAAAACATCAATAGTCTGGCAGACTCTACATACAAAGATCTCGCTGAATCGATAATGGTCAAGCTTCAACATAAATATGATTTGAGGCCCAGAGAAAAGAGCTCTAAAAATATTCCATCGAAAAATATTTTATCACAAAACAAAGTAAGTGAGCCAACAATTGTTAAACCATCAACTGAGACACAAGCTTCCTGAACAAAGCAATCTGAAATAAAAGCAATGCAAACTAAGAAGCCATAAAATATAGATGTTGAAGGTCAGACCAGGGAGATTTAAAAACCAATTGCGAGTTTCAATTTAGAGAGTGAACTTAATAAAATTAAAATTCCAATGCCTCTTGTTGAACTTGGTAGGAACCCGATCTATAAAAAAAAATCGATAAAGAAATACATTTTTCTGATGTTGAAGGTCAAGTTGATGTTATCAATTTGTAGGATGAAAAACCTACAATCATGTTCGGACCACAAATTGAAAGAAGTAAATATTTTGTTTCTTTGTTCTATATTACACTAATTGTGCACGATCATTTACTCCATAATTGCATGTTAGACTTAGGATATTCACATAACTTAATGCCTAAGGTTATCATGGAAAAATTGGGCCTTGAAATTACTAGACCTTATCAAGATTTGTAATCATTTGATTCTACAAAGGTTAAGTGTATGGGTATGATTAAAAATTTGGTGGTAAATATTGCTCAGATTCCTATGAAAAGTATCTTTATGGATGTGTTTGTTGCTGACGTTCCTTCCAATTATGGCATTCTTCTATCCATATCTTGGGGTGCCAATTTAGGAGGATCGGTTCAGTTAGACATGACCTAGGCTACAATTCCAATTTTTGGTGAACAATTCACTCGAATGTACATAGAAACTAGACTAGCGTATACTGTAAGTGACCCTCAAAACCCCAATAACTAACCAGTCTATGTTTCTGATCAGGACTTAGGAAATTTTATATTATCTATAGATGATTATTTTGAAGAATGTATAGAATAAGAAAATAAAAAAACACAATTTCAAATAAAATTGTAAATGTTAGAGAAGGGATGTGGAAAATGTTATTTGATGGTGCCTCTTCCTCCGAAGGAGCAGGATATGGAGTTTTATTCGTGGCACTGAGTGATGCGTATGTTATTCCTTTCTCTTATAGATTACAATGGGATGTCGATTATATGAATAATGTCTATGAATATGAAGATTTATTCTTAGGATTAGAAGCTGCTAGAAATTTAAAAATCAAACATCTGATAGTTTACGGTGATGTTGCGCTCATTGGAAATTAAATTAAATATAAATATCAAGCTAATCATCCGAGATTGAGATCGTACATAAATTGTGTCTGGGATCTTATAGAGAATTTATTCTTGTCCTTCAATATTCACTCTATCCCCAGAATGCAAAATGAACAAGTTGATTATTTTGCCAAAGTTGTTGCAACCTTCATACCACCTATTGTTTTGAAACTAAAATATCACATCGAGATGGGACATAGACCCTTGATTTTGAACAATGTTCAACACTTGAAAGTGTTTGAAGACAACAAACAAATCAATTTTTTTTTGGAAATGGTTGATGAGTTTTATGAGACCCAGATAGATCAATAAATTTAGAATGATCCTTCTTGGATTATGCAGGAAGGAGATAACCCAAATAAGTTCCAAGACAAAATTTCAAATCACCGCATGATATTAATTAAAAAAAATCAAATTCCCATAGGCCCGATCCCCTTAGAAAGGTTGTTTGACCAGGATGATATACCTTTAAAGTCTACCTTGTAACCTCAACCTAAAGAAGTTGAAGGTTGTAATGTAGGAACTAATGAAGATCCCAAAATGGTCAAAATATTATAATGCCTTCCGACCCAAATAAAGAGTAAGTATGCCGAGTTACTTAGACAGTATAAAGATGTTTTTTCATGGTTTTATGATGATCTAAAAAGTCATGATACCTCTGTTATTGAACACAAGATTCCTTTAAAATATGGTACTAAACCTTTCAGGAAGAAGCTTAGATAGATAAACCCAATTCTCTTGTCAGTGATAGAAAGGGAGGTTAAGAAACTCCTTGATGCAAAAATCATTGTTCTCCTCATATACTTTGAATGGGTGGCCAATTTGGTCCCCATTAGAAATAAGAATGACAAAATAAGACTCTGCATTGATTTTAGAAACTTAAATCGGTCGTCACTTAAAGATAACTACCCTCTCCCCAAGATGGAACATGTTCTAGAGAAGGTGTTAGGGGCTAACAAGATTTATATGATTGATGGTTTTTCAGGATATAATCATATCAATGTTCATGAAGATGATAGGGAAAATATTGTGTTTACCACTCCATGGGGAACCTTTATGTATGATAAAATTCCTTTTCGTTTGATGAATGCAGGAGAAACTTTTGAGAGAGTGATGGATATCACGTTCATAGGTTAGAGAGACAAATTTGTTTTTATTTATCTAGATGGTATTACAGTTTTTTCCAATTCTGATGCCGAACATTTACACCTCAAACAGACTTTTGAGAAATGCATAAAATTTGGTTTGTCTCTTAACCCTAAAAAATCACACTTTTCTATGCAAGAAGGGAAACTTTTAGGTTATATAGTTTCAAAAGATGGAATCAAAGTTGATCCTAAGTGAGTTGAGTCTATTGACCTAAATAATATCCCTAGAAACAGAAAATAAATTCAATATTTTTTAGGTAAGATCAATTTTTTGAGAAGATGTATTCCTAACTTTGTTGAAATAATCAAAATGATTATAGATGTGTTTAAAAAGGATAGAAAAGTAAAATGGACTGCAGAAGCCAAAGCGTCTTTCGAGCATGTTAAGAAATCTATAGGGGAAGCAACAGTACTAGCAAGTCTGAACTATACAAAGGAATTCTTAATCTTCTCTTTTATTTCTGAACATAATGTTGCAACAATGCTCCTTCAAAAGAATGAAGAAGGGTTTGAATAATCAATAGCTTTCTTCAAAAAAAGCCTCAGGGATGGAGAGATAATATATGATATACTTGAAATACAAGATTATCCAATAGTGAACACTCTCAAGGCTTTCAGAACATATGTCTGACACTCCAAAATAATTTCTTATGTGCCAACCAATGAAATTAAAGACATATTGGTTCAACCAGACAATGATGGAAGGAGAGGTAGATGGTTGGCTAAAATTCAAGAGTTTGATTTAGAGTTTAAACCAACCAAGCTAGTGAAAGGCCAAGTTATGACAAAGTTGTTAGCTTAATCAAATTTTAGAGCGCTTGGATTAAATAACCTCAAATCACATGACTCTCTCCTAGACATGGAGTAAATTGATGATCAAGAACCTATGATTCATATTGAAGATAAGATTTCTTCCTCCACCTGGTATCATGATATTGTTACATATCTCCTTATTCTTCAATGTTCAAATGACATGACTCCTTCTAAAGAAATAACTTTAAAGATACATGCAACTACGTATTGCATTGTTGATGGCAAGTTATACTAGAAAGACCCTTTGGGTTTCTTGTTATGTTTCCTGACAGAATCTCAAACATAGGGTGTCATTGATGAATTTCATGGAGTATGCAGAGGACATTATACCTGGAGAGAAACAACTTATAATATTTTAAGGGCAGGATATTATTGGCCAAAGTTATTTACTAATGTGAATGAAAGGGTCAGAGCTTGCAATTCATGTCAATTCTTCCCTGGTAAGAAAAATCTCCCTACCTTACCTTTAATCCCAGTAAAATATGAAGCTCATTTCCAACAATGGGACCTAGACTTCATCGAATAAATCCATCTGAAATCAAGTGCTCAACATAGATGGATTCTAACTGCTACCGATCAGTTTACAAAATGGGTTGAAGCCATTCCAAGTCTGAATGCTACAAATTCGGTAGTAATAAAATTTTTGAAAGAGAAAATCCTATCAAGATTTGGTTGTCCTAGAAAAATATTTATTGATAATGCTCAAGCTTTTAATTCTACGAAAATGATCAATTTATGTTGGAGATACAACATTGTTTTAGGCCATTATACATCTTATTATCCTTAGGGAAATGGGTTGGCCAAATCATCTAACAAGAATTTGATGACTATAATAAAATACATTTTGATAGAAAATAAAAAGGATCGGCATATTCACTTAAAGTATGCCTTACGGGAAAACCTGATTGGCACAAAGAAATCTATAGGTATGTCTCCTTTCCAGTTGGTTTATGGTACTGGTGTTATCCTTCCTATCAATATTTCTCTTCCTGTGATGAAAATCTAGCAGGATGCAAATGAAGAGCCAAACGATGTTACGAGAAGAATGAATCAAATAATCAAAGTTCAATAGAACAGAGTGGAAGTGGATGATAATCTTCAAAAGAACTAGGATAATATGAAGGCCCTTTTTGATAAAAAAAATCCAAAGACAGGAGTTTCTTCTTGGCGATTTACTTTTAAAATGGGAAGCTAGAAAGGAAGATGCAGGGAAACATGCAAAATTTGATCATCTCTGGTTCAGACCATTCAAAATTGCAGCCGCTGAGGGAAAAAAATCATTCTCATTGGAAAATCTTGATGGAGAAATTATTGACGCTCCTATCAATGGGCATAATTTAAAACATTTAATGTAGTAGTGACATTTCAGATTTCCATTGTATATATCATATTGGATTGACATTGGCTATTTTAATTTTCAAATTTTGTTTTCTTTTTGTAAATTATCTGAGTCACTTGATCATTAGTTCTAAATATTTTCAATAAATTTATGATTGTTTGACATCATTAAATTGAAAAATTAAAACATCTGTCATCTCTATTCTGTAGGATTTTCTGACATTTTCCGTTTTATTCCTTGTGCAGAATATATCTTGTTGAACAAGAGATGAGGCTGAATGAAAATTCAACACAATTTCTCTAAAAATAGGTGATAAAATAATAATCTTCCTTTCTGAAAATTCAAAATAAATATGAGGTATGAGTTCCTACCCTTCTAGCTCAAATAAAATTTAAAGAAAATCTTTTGAAATGAACATGAAGGAAGTTTCACTCATGATAATATTATCACCTCACCTAAAAATCAGGGAGGTATAAAATTACAAATTAAAGTGTCATACTGATCAATTCTGAAGCCATCTATGAAATAAAAATAAAGTAAAAGTAAATAAGCTCGAAGGAAGTCTGAACTAAATATGAAAACTTGTGTGGGGTTGGGATTTTTACGTCGGGTCCTATGAATCCTCAGTTTGGTTATTTTTACCTATCCCCAAGTTCTTATCCACTTCATATTTTCTTTATCCTTTCTTAGTCCTCATAGAAAGAAAGAAACTCACCTTGACTCTGAGAACTTAAAAAAATATTTTCAAAACATGGTTAGGCGAAAATCTTTATGTTCCTTTGATTTTGATTGAAAAAGTGTGTCTGGGTTAATCTTGATAATTTTAGCTTTTATATCGGACTTTAAAATGACTAATTCACTCAAGTTTGATCCTTGAAAAGATTAAAATCCCCATAAAAAAATGTTCCTATAGGCGAAGATGTATTGAAAATTGGAAGAATGTTAGTTTTAGGTTATTCTTAAAATTGTTGACATACGTTCCCTTCAAAAAAAAAATTAAACAGATATCATCCCTTGTATGTGACATACAAATTGATTTCCCCCACTTCAAAATATTATGGCTAAGGGCATGGTCTAGCCTCCTTAGTTGGTGTCCTGAGATATTGGACCGAGTACTACTGTTGGACCCCGCACGTATATCTAAGAGCTATAGCACAAGGCAAACTCTTGTATGTAGAACTCTTGAATACCTAACCCTTGGGGACGGAAACAAAACATAAAACAAACAATATCTATTGTTGCACAATTGTGTTTGAGTTTCCAAATCACTACACATTTCTTCCTAGTTAATCATTTGGGCATTTCATCACTGCAGTATTTTTGCACCATTATTTGAGACCTATTCCATTGGATTTATATCTTCTCCCTTATCACATTCATACCTATCATTTTTCAGCAAAAAGTTTGACCCCACCCACCCCATTTTGGTTCCCTCACGATCATGGCCCATACTCTTAGCCAAGACTTGGAAGCTCGTTTCAATACCTTCCAATCTAATTTCACAGAGACCCAACAAGAAGTGAGACATATCAGTGAAAATATTTCCACCATTAATCAAAACATACATTCGTCCATCATCACATCAATCAATGAACTCAATAAAGACATCAAACAAGGCATGACTACCCATATTGAATTTTTCATTTCGATGATCTACACCAAGCTGCCTATCCCTATAAATCATCCTTTATCTGACCCACCTTTGCATACTAAAGCTGAAACTTCCTCTCACTCCCACAATTTTCTGCCCCATCACTTTCAACATGAACTACACCTTCCACAAGTGGATGTGACCAAATTTGATGGATCAAATCCCACTGGTTGGGTAACTCAAATGGAAAATTATTTCTCTTTGTATGAAATTACATATGATTTGGACAAACTTTGGTATGGTGTTCTCCATCTAGAACAAGAATTTTGGCAATGGTGGCAATGGAGAAAAACTATTCGTCAAGGGAATGTTTCTTCGACACATGTAGTGGCAGACCTTTATGAACGCTTTGACACTGACACCAACCATTTAGGCTGTTTGACAAAGTTGAAACAATCTGGAATAGTGGAAGACTTTATAGCTTCTTTTGAGCGACCGAATTTTCGTATAGAGGGCATGTCTGATGCTTTTTTCTGACAATGTTTTATCAGTTGCCTCAAGGGTGATATTTGTGCCCATGTCCTCATGGCTCGGCCTCAGAGTTGGGTGTAGGATACTAAAAGAGCTAAGGAATAACAACAGGTTGTCTCTTCTCAAAACAAGAAACCCTCATTTATTCCTCGCACTAAACCAATAAATCCCACTACTCCTTCTGCTCCACTAAAGATCCAAAAATTGACCAGGGCTGAAATGGTTGAACACCAACTCAAAGGACTTTGTTATAATTGTGATGACAAATATTTTTTGGGCCACAAGTGTAAGGAACAAAATATTTGTATCTCCATCTTGAAGGATATTTCAGAAGAGGATGTTGAAACTCCCCTTGTTTTTGAGTCACCTGAACCCACTGACATAACCCTTCCCTTGGACCCTCCCGAAGTAGAACCGTTCATTTCCCTAAATTATCTCATTGGCTTCTTTGCTCCCCAAACCCTCAAGCTAATTGGTTACATCAAGCATAGGAAGGTCATCATTCTTGTTGATAGTGGAAGCACCCATAATTTTATTCATCGCCACATTGCCCAAGAAATTCATTGCTACATCCATGCAGTCAATAATTTCCAAATCATGATTTCCAATGGTGAATCCATGAAATGTGGAGGGCATGGTGAAAATGTGAATCTCCAAATTGGTGACTACCACTTGAAATATCATATGTTTCTATCGACATGGGCAATATTGACATTGTGTTGGGTGCAGTCTGGCTAATGACTTTGGGTCCCATTCTCATGTATTTTAAGGAATTAACCATGCAATTTGATCAGGAGGGACAACAATATAAGTTCCAAGTTATCACTGTCAGTTCACCTGATATCATTAGTTCCCATTGCATGGACAAGATTCTAAAAAAAGGTCATTCTAGCATTATTTCCCAACTCCATGCCATCCAAGCCACTGAGACACCCTTTGTGTCGCAAGACCTCCAATCCATCCTCTCTAAAAATCAATTGGTCTTTTCCACTCCCCAGGGACTGCCTCCTTCCCATGATGTTCATGATCATTCCATTCCCCTTGTACCAAGAAGCCTTCCTCCCAATATCTGTCCCTATCATCACCCCTTTCCCCAAAAAAATGAAATTGAGAAAATGGTTCAAGAACTACTTAACGCAGGAGTTATCCGCCCTAGTACGAGCCCCTACTCTTCTTCTGTGGTCATGGTCCTAAAGAAAGAAGGTTATTGGTTCATGTCTCCTGACTTACATGCCCTCAACAAACTCACCATTAAAGAAAAATGTATCATTCCTGTCATTGATGAACTCTTCGATGAAATGAGTGGCATCGAATTCTTTACTAAACTTGATATTTGTTCTGGATACCACTAGATCCGTATGAAAGAGGAAGGCATTCCGAAGACTTCCTTTAGAACTCATGAGGGCCACTATGATTTTTTGGTCATGCCCTTTGGCTTTTGTAATGCCCCCTCCACCTTCCAAAGCCTCATGAATCATGTCTTCCATCCCTTTCTCAGTCATTTTGTCTTAGTTTTCTTTGATGATATCATCATCTATAGAAAAACCTGGACAAACCATCTTTCTCATGTGGATCAAGTTCTCCATCTACTTTCTCAGCACCAACTTTTCCTGAAACAATCTAAATGTGCTTTTCGTGCCTCGGAAATCGAGTACTTGGGTAATCTTGTTGGAAAGGATGAAGTTAGGGTGGATCCTAAAAATATTGAATCTATGCAGGACTGGCCTCACCTAAAGACTCTCAAAATATTGCATGTATTTCTGAGCTTAATAGGTTATTATCATAAATTTGTTAAGAATTATGGAAAGATTTCCGCACCTCTCACTGCACTCATTAAAAATAATTATTTCACTTGGACTCCAGCAATTTCTCAAGATTTTCAAACGTTGAAGATGGCCATGTGCACCACTCCAGTCCTGGCCCTTCCTGATTTCAAAAAGACCATTGTCCTGGAATGTGATGCTTAAGGGAAAGGAATTGGCATTGTCCTTATGTAATAGGGTCGGCCTTTGGCCTTTACCAACAAACAACTGTCTGAACAAAATTTGGGAAAATCAATCTATGAAAAGGAAATGTTGGCTATTTTGCATGTTTTTTATCGGTGGTGCCCTTATCTATTGGGGGAACACTTCCAAATTAAGGAAGATCATCAAATCCTCAATCATTTTTTGGAACAATGCATTTCCTCCCCAAAGCAACAAAAATGGGTGACTAAGAACTTTAGATATGATTATGAGATCATTTACAAGAAAGGAAAAGACAATGTGGTTACGGATGCACTTTACTGAAAATATGAATATGAAGGATCCCTTTTTTCTCTCTCCTTCATTGTACCAGATTGTCTCCAAGCCATTCACCAGGAATGACTACACGATCCCAATAGTTTGCATCTGATACAACAATTGTTGTCCAATTCTCCAGTTTCCCCAGGGTAATCTTGGCTCCATGATGAGATTTGATATAAAGGCCATTTGTATTTAAGTAAACAGTCAAAACTTAAATCCACGGTACTTTTTGAGCTTCATGATACACCCACAGCGGGGCACTCCAAGTTTACCAAAACCTATGACAGGGTCAAGCGTTCTTTTTTCTAGGATGGTATGAAACAAGACATTCGTAATTTTGTAGCTAAATGTGATGTGTGTCAACGCAAAAAGGGAGAAATAGTCAAATCTCTTGGTATGATACAACCTCTTCCGATTCCACCTTCTATTTGGAGGGATATATCTATGCATTTTATTACAAGCTTACCTAAATCGAGAAATAAATCAGTCATCATGGTGTTAGTTGATCTCCTTTCCAGGTATGTTCATTTCTATGCTCTTCAACGCCCATTTACAACATCCACTTTTGCTCAAATTTTCATGGATCAAGTCTTCAAGCTTCATGTCATGCCACATTCTGTTGTTTCTGATCACAACCCAACTTTAACCAACAATTTTTGGAAAGCACTATTCAAGCTACAAGGCACCCAATTTCATCTGATCACAGCTTATCATCCCTAGACTGATGGTCAAACCGAAGTTGTCAACAAGTGTTTGGAAACATATTTGAGGTGTTTTGTATCAGAAAAACAAAATCAGTGCGCTCAATGGTTACCCCTAGCTGAATGGTGGTACAACACTTCACTATTGGAGTCACTTCAAACACACCTAGGATTTATTTTTCCTAAGGTTTTTACTTCTTTATTAGTCATAATTAGTCATTATCTAGTCTCCTATATTTCAAGGGAGAATATTCCACCTAGAGAATATTCTCTTTCAGTTGACACTTTAGTTTGACTAGTTGAGTTGAGTTTAGATGTTGCATTGGTTTTTTCACCATGAAACATTGGGATCATCATCAACTCACTACTCTTTGTTCAGTCAGTTAACTGAAGACCAGTTGACTAGTTAACTCAGCTAGGTGGAAGTTCACTCCCATAACTGCCTCAGAGACTAGAGTAGGTGACAGTTCACTCCCGTAACTTTTAGTGTGTGTCCAGATCAATCTAGACCACCACTATGGCTCATTAGTTACTCATGTATCCTATCTCTATTGTAAATCATTCACTCTTTGAGTGTGGAATAAGGTTAATGAGAATTCTTCCATTCTTTCTATCTTGCTTCTTCTTTCTTAATTTCTCTTTGCAAATATGTGTAGTATTTTATAGCTAGATCTATTATGTGCAGGTTCAACACATTTACATGGTATCAGATCTGATGGACTACTAAGAAAAATCTACACCAAATCATTTTTTTCAGGTACAAAAGATTGAAGACAACAAAAAGATGGATTATTCATCGGAAATACTTCTCATGCCTCATAACTATTTGGAATGGAAGCCAAAAAATCTACTTCATCTTAGATGTAGAGGCTTGTACCAAATTACTATGGCAATGGAAGTAGAGCCTGATTTTGTCGATGAGAAAAATGACTTTGTCAATAGACAAGATATGGCCATAGGAAGTATCGGCATGTTTGTTTCTCCCAAACGTTTCCATCAAGTATATGAAGAATCACAAGGATTAACTCCAAATGAATTATGGACTAGATTGGAGGTTCTATTTGGGAATAAAGAATATTTTGAAGATTTCATGCAGGAGGTTAAACAGATAGATCCATAAGAGAAGCCATTAGAAGATCAAGTCTCTTATTATGAAGAGTCTTCTACAAAAGTATTTGCAGAAATTTGTATTCCATTAATTGAAGATGATGTCTACTCCATTTCACATTTGTTTTCTAAAATTCATGTGGAAGATATATGGCATGCATCTCAGGAGTCACATGCACCATGCATGCATCTCAGGAGTCAAAAATGGATCCACACACATCAGACTCAATTTTGATATTTTCTAAGCACTATTTTCATAAACAAAATTGATATTTGAATTCCTCTCGGAAACATATCCAATTTCAAAAAAAAAAATCGTCCGAAATGGAGTCTGGAAAGTGAACTTATGATCGTTTCAAAATCAACAAATTTTCAACGTTTTTCTGGAAACGGCCTTACGGTTTTCAAAATTTCATCCAAAATTTATTTGGATATTTTTCATTACAAGACAATAAAGTGGATATGTGTGGACATCTCAATGGTGCATATAATTCATCAGATCCGTGCAAACATCTAAATCTTCAAAATCTTCAACGAGCACAAACTTGTACAGTTGCGAGGTCTTCTTGGAGTGAAGGACAGGGTTGCTTAGCAGCTGTTTTTGTTCCTTCTCATTTTTTATTTTATGCATTGTAATTTAAGGGGGGGTTTTGTTCCCATGAGGTTTTCCCTCTTTCCTCGTTTATTTCAGTGTATCTTTTGTATTTGGGTACCTAACATCGCCTTGTAGTCGGGACCCATTCTTTATTTTCACCATAGTGATGTTCAGGGGGGGGGTTGGAGTTACTTCACAAACACCTAGGATTTATTTTTCCTAAGGTTTTTACTTATTTATTAGTCATAATTAGTCATTATCTAGTCTCCTATATTTTAGGGGAGAATATTCCACCTGGAGAATATTCTCTTTCAATTGACACTTTAGTTTGACTAATTGAGTTGAATTTATATGTTGCATTGATTTTGTCACCATGCAACATTGGGATCATCACCAACTCACTACTCTTTGTTCAGTCAGTTAACTAAAGACTAGTTGACTAGTTAACTCCGCTAGGTGGTAGTTCACTCCCGTAACTGCCTGAGAGACTAGACTAAGTGGCAGTTCACTCCTGTAACTGCTAGTGTGTGATGAGATCAATCTAGACCACCACTATGGCTCATTAGTTACTCATGTATCCTTTATCTATTATACATTATTCACTCTTTGAGTGTGGAATACAGTTAATGAGAATTCTTCCATTCTTTCTATCTTGATTATTCTTTCTTAATTTCTCTCTGCAAATGTGTGTAGTATTTTCTAGCTAGATATGTTATGTGCAGGTTCAACACATTTACATTCATACCATAAAACTACCCACATGACTCCTTTTGAAGCGCTATATGGACAAAATCCACCTTTAGTTCTCTCATATTTACTAGGTGTCTTGAAGGTCCAGGAAGTTGACCAAACGCTTACAGTTCGAGAGGATATTATCCATACCCTCAAAGAGAATTTGGTCATGGCCCAGAATTGCATGAATAAACAAGTAGATCAAGGTCACTCTGAATGTCAATTTGCAGAAGGGGATCAGGTGTTTCTTCAACTACAACCTTACAAGAAAAATTCTCTCAAGGCCGACCATTGTCAAAAGCTAGCACCCAAATTTTATGGCTCTTATACCTTTCTCAAGCATGTGGGATAGGTGGCCTATTATTTATCTTTGCCTAGTCATTCTAATATACATCTTGTTTTTCATGTATCATGCTAGAAGAAGGTGATTGGAACTAAGTGCCAAACTCAAACCAACCTTCTCGAGTTGGACGAGGAAGGATCCATTTGGAAAAAAACTTAAGAATTTTTGGACCAGTGTGAGTGTTGGCTACATCAGCAAACCATCAAGGAAGTGTTAGTCTAGTGGAAAGATACAACTCCAACAAATGCCACTTGGGAACCATTTACCATTCTGCAGTAATTTCCACATATCAAGACTTGAGGACAAGGTTGTTTTTAAGGGGGAGGACATGTTAGGGACCTAACCCCTCACATAGGTGGAACAATATATTCAGATGTAATAAAGGTAAATATTAATAAGGCCTTGCAATAAGGTGGAATAAGTCAAATGCGAGAATACCTAATAGAAGATTTCATTTCAAGAAGGATATTCCTATAGATGGTTCTTTGATGGACATATTTATTATAAATAAGATTCGAGGATATGAGAACCCTAGCTTGGATATTATTGAAATAGAGCTCTGCTCGACTAGAGGTTTCCCCCTCGAAGAGGCAAGTGAACATTTCTCTCAAAATCAAAGTGTTATTTCTAGTGTTATTCTGATATCATTTCAGTGTTATTGTGGTGTTGTTCTGGTTATATTGTTGTTTATCTATCATTTCTAGCATTTTATTTCTTTTTTGCGTACTTTTTATATATGGAATATTACAAATCCGAACGTAGACGTTCTATCAGATACAACTCCACAAGTCGCGGACACCATTAAAACTTGGATGCATGTCTTCGATGTCTTAGAGAATGAAATAATCAATTGTCCAGATGACTCTGTCGAATAAGACAATGACTCCTATACAACTAATCTTAGACATGTAGCACAATTAAAGTTTCATAAGATCGTTGGGTGGCCAAAAATCATACCTTACAATGATATGATTATTTGGGCTTTGGAGCATGTCAACATCCAGACCAGGAGCATCCTCAACCACCAGCAGGTCACCGTAGAATCTTTTTGACCAAAACACCTATAAGTAAGGTACAAAATTTCCCCTACTCCTAAATACACTTACAATGCGACATTCCTTTTAGAATTTGAGAGGAAAGAATGCACCCAATACGCCAGGATAGGTCATGATATAATCAAGACCTGGTGGGGACATCCAGAGAAATTCAGAGCCGATGCTCATGGTATATATGCCATGATGTCTTTAGACGCGCATATGTTGTATGTAGCCATGATGCTCTGTCACTTTTTCGGGAAGAAGAACCCTACACATTTCTCAATTGAGTGGGTAGCCATCATAAAGGAGGTAGCCGAGGGTTACACTTTCAATTGGGCCAAAATTCTATATGATAATTTGGCCAAGGAAATCGTTGATTATAAATTAGAAAAATCAAAAGGGAAACCTGTCCCTTTTTACATGTTGACATATGTTATGGAAGCCATTTTCTTCATGACCCTTTTTCCCTTAATGAACTAGAGTTGGACCCTGGCCAGTGCTAATCCAATTCATTTTTATCACTCTAAGTTATAGGAGGATAACGCCAAACATTTCTTCTATAAATGTTGTCACAATGTCGTAGTGCCTATTCATGTAGCTATTTATGGCCACCCACCTCCCCAGATTTCAGAAATGATTATGGGGAACCTAGGCAAGCTTGTAGACTGATTCATTGAGGATAATTTCTCCTATATATGAATAATTGGTTGCTCGATTCTACCTCATGCCCTCCCATAGGTTTTACCCAATAGGCTCATGTGCAGAGAAGTGGCGTACCAGACAATGAAAGGAGGTATCAACAAGGAGCTGAAAGAATCTCAAAAAAAGGTTTGGTTGACTTTCCCCATTCAAGTTGGCATGTTCAAATTGTTATATTTCGGTCACTCCAAAGTCGAGGCCATGGCCCTGGAGGATGTCAAATTAGTTGACCTAAAATTCAATAAGCGTGATCCACACAATATAGTGGAAAACCATCTGGCTCAGTTTAACATGAAGCGATACATACATGATAATTCCCCTTATGATGAAATTTTCAGGGGATTGAGGAATTATGAGGAAGTCCGAAGCAGATTCCAAACCCTACCCCCAAACCAACAAGCTGGTTTCCTCAGCTTTCAGAAACATAGGAGGAATATTTTACCAAAGATACTACAGAGAGAGTCAAATATCACGCATCCTTCATAGGAAGCCAAACCTACAGGATTTGAGTCAAGTTTCTCCACTAAGAACCAAGTTGACGAGGTCCTGAAAATCATAGAGGTATTATTTCATGAGATAATAACATCATTATCATGACTGAATGATCCACAAGTGTTAGCTCGGTTCGAGGCCTTCATGAATATGGGATAAATTGTCCCTCATTCAAAACCAAATACTCATGTTGGCACCACAAATACCACATGACAACAACATTCCACAGAAATTACTTCTCCCATTACATCATTAATAACCCCTTTACAAACAAGCTTCAGAAATCCTAATTCTGAACTCTCTTTTGTAGGTGATCTTACTCCTATCTTTCCCGAAGAGATGCCTCTCTCAGATTTATTCTTTAGCAAGAAATGAAAGGCTATCGTGAAAAGAGAATCTCACCAAAAGGATGGAGTTATCACCAAAAGGAAAATATTGGTGTATGACGAGAAAGACCATGGTGGCCAAGAGTTTGCAAAAGAAGTTGTAGGTTCGCTAGGTTATTTTTCCACTTCCAATCAATGGTCAGTGGAAAATTTGACCAAACAACTGCAACATAAGTGACTCTTGGTAGAACAATTGAAAAATCAGATATATACTACAGAGCAGACTGTTATAAGCAGGATGAACCAAGACTTTGAGAAAATCGGGGCTAGCCATCGACAGTAAATTAAATAGCTAAAGGATAACCTTGAGCTACTCCACTGGAGTTCACAGACCAGCCAAGGTTTGGTCACTCGTGACTCAGCATGACAAGTTGATAGAATAGTTGCAGGCTAGATTGACCCTAACAGAGAACACAATGATAGACATTTCGTTCTTCAAAACTCAAGCATCAAAAATCAATGAGAGGCTGGAAGTTGCGTAGCAAGAACTATATCAGAAAGTAGATTTTTTCAAAAATGATATTAGGTAGTAGACCTTTCCCTAAAAGATATCTATGGCAAGGAATTCCAGGCCCTCTCAACCTAGTTTAAGTTTTAGGAAGTTCTCATATGGATGCAGAGAGATAATGCCCCTGATCTCCCTATTCTCTCTCATTTTGAACAAGTAAGAGGCAGGATGACCCTAAAATCCTAGGAAACAAATCTGGAAGAAGGAAAGAAACTTGTCAAGGAGTTGAAAGATGCTTGTCTAGAGGCATTGTCATCATTAAACAAAAAACTGATTGACTTTGAGGGGAATGATATCTCAGAGGCCCTGGGGAAAATTGAGATAGAAATAAACCAACAAAGCTCCAGAAATAATAAGGAAGCTACTGAGCCAACCATCCAAGAGATGAGCCAGATTGATCTACTTAAAATCAATGAATGGTTGGTTAATCCGAGTTCACAATTTCAGGCCACAATCCAAGAGATGAACAAGATCCAGGAGAAGTTTCCACAAATACATAAGAATTTTTTTTCCTTTGAATTAAATTAAAGGATTCAACCTTCAAGGTTTGTGGTAGCATTGATAGATAGATGCACCCAATGCATTGAACAGGGAAACACAAGTGTGGCTAGGAGAAAATGATAAAATATGTACAATGTCCATCTTCTCCACCCACTATACCTTCCATCCTCCAACAGATACTTGTTCCCCCATCATTCTTTCCATGAACTATTACTCTTCCCTGTAACCCTTATCCATCCCTTGACAAGCCAACGTTGAGTTATTCATCTGATTATTCCCCCCCATGACTTGAACTGCAATTCTTTTCCCCACCGAACACACTCGAAGGGACATATGGAAACAAGATCAAATGGCCAAGTCAGTAAGCCAATTGATTAAGGTGGCCTTAATGACATGTGTTCCCAGCCCAAATATCAAAGGAAAATGAGTGCCTCTACCAGCAGACAAAGAGATAGAGGAGGCGCCAGTAAAAATCAACAATATTTTCTTACTGTTATTTTATTCGAATGTATTCTATTTTTAGTGATACAATGTGGGAAGTCCAATGGTTTTCAAGTTGTGACCAATTTTATATAAATATATAGATTTAAGATCTATTCAGGGCTTCTTCCCGCTGAATGTAATAGAGAAACTCTTTTTTGGGTATTAATACAAGTGTAGACAAAGATTCTATATCTTGTTCAATTTGAGTTATGTGTTCCCTATGTGTTTCCATTTCTATGAATTTATTTCTGTAATTATTGAAGAGTGATTGATTGTAATTTAGTACTACATCTAATGCGATCATATTATACTAGGAGTTCATTCAGTACACAACTTTTCCTATGTTATTATTGCGAGTTAAAAAATACCTGTGAGCTATGTGTATTACTGCATCGTATATCATGTTCAAGGGTGCATCTTCTACATTTCTTCTATTGAAAACAAGGTGAGACATATCTATAATTTACACTTGACTTTGTTTAACAGTTTTGTAAATATTTCTACATCATTTGACATTATAATTGTGACTCAGATAACAAGATATTGCCTCTGTATTGTCTTATATTAATTTTGTTTAAATATTATTTCTCAGAAAATTGAAGGTAGACAAATCACTCATTAAAAACGTTTCCTCAAAAACCGTTGATTCTTGACATTATTCTTTAATCCTTAGAATCAATCCGAGGAACAACATGGCATGTGCTCGATCATCACTTATATAAAATTGGGTGAGTCTTTGGAACACAAAAATAAATAGCGTGGGATAGGGGGAATCATATGGTCCATTCAACTGAGTTTTTCTTCATAATTCAATTAAAATTAAAATCTAATGAAATTAAAGTATAATTTCAAAAATTGCAATCTTGGATCAATTTTCAAGTTTTTAATCTACGGAAAACTGCAACTTCAATAATGGTTTATCCACCTAATTCAAGTATGAGGAATGATTGGAGTACCTTATATCAAGCACCCATGATATTTAGTATCCACATTAAAAAAATAGGAAAGCCTTGCCAAATATTGAAGCGTCCTTTGGACGCTTTCAAGCACATTTTATATATACATATGAAAGTGTTTATTAAAAGCTTGGTCCACCGAGTGGTGATCCTCTTGAATTGAAAATTCTCCTTTTACAAGTTATCATAACCTGTGCAAGCCAAACTAGACGACTCAGAGATCCAAAGTGATAATTTTCTCAACAATGAGAAAAACGACAATGATCCGTGCACTCCTGAATTAACAATTATCGTTTTGTTAGAAAAAAGCTATCATAACCTGTGCAAGCCAAATCGAATGTCTCGAAGATCCAAAGTGTTAATTTTCCAACAATGAGAAACTAAATGTGAAGCATTCACGAGTTTTGTATATCTTAATTCAATCTCACAACATAATGCATTGATGGACAGATGCACCCAATGCATTGAACAGGGAAACACAAGTGTGGCTGGGAGAAAATGATAAAACATGTACAACGTCCATCTTCTCCACCCACTATACCTTCAATCCTCCGACATATACTTATTCCCCTACCATTCTTTTCATGAATGGTTACTCTTTCCTGTAATCGTTATCCATCCCTTGGTGAGACAACGCTGAGTTATTCATCTCATTATTCCCCCTCATGACTTGAACTGCAATTCATTGCCCCACTGAACACACCTGAAGAGACATATGGAAACGAGATCAAATGGCCAAGTGAGTCAGAGAATTGATTGAGGTGGCCTTAATGACATGTGTTCCCAACCCAAATATCAAAGGAAAACTAGTGCTTCTACCAGCAAACGAAGAGATAGAGGAGGCGCCAGTAAAAATCAACAATATTTTCTTACTGTTATTTTATTCAAATGCATTCTACTTTTTAGTGATACAATGTGGGAAGTCCAACGATTTTCAAGTTGTGACCAATTTTACATAAATAGATAGATTTAAGATCTATTCAGGGCTTCTTCCCATCGAATGTAATAGAGAAACTCTTTTTAGGTATTAATACAAGTGCAGACATAGATTCTATGTCGTGTTCAATTTGAGTTATTTGTTCCCTATGTGTTTCCATTTCTCCTAATTTATTTCTGTAATTCTTGAAGAGTGATTGATTGCAATTTAGTACTACATCTAATGTGATCATATTATACTAGGAGTTCATTCAGTAAACAAATTTTCCTATGTTATTACTGTGAGTAAAACAAGACCTGTGAGTTGTGTGAATTATTGCATTGTGTATCATGTTCAAGGGTGCATCTTCTACATTTATTCTATTGCAAACAAGGTGAGACTTATCTGTAATTTATACCTGACTTTGTTTAAGAGTTTTGTAAACATTTCTACATCATTTGACATTATGATTGTGACTCAAATAACAAAGTACTTCCTCTGTACTGTCTTATTATTAATTTCATTTAAAGATTAGGTAGAAAAAACAATCATTAAAAACATTTCCTCAAAAATCATTGATGCCTGACATTATACTTTAATCCTTAGAATCATTCTCAAGAACAACATGTCATGTGCTCGATCATCACTTATATAAAAGTGATATTATTTAATAACATGTTGAATGTTGTTGGTACTTTCTATGTTATTAAGACTCCGTTGAGCATGTCTATATAGAACGTGAACAAATATAGTGACTTGATCAAAATGATAATATTCACTCTGTATTTTTTTTTGTGCAATGAATGTGTAATTCTCTACAAAATCAACTGCAAACAAAATTGTCCTTGGTTGAAACACTTCATGGGATTGTTTGAATTCTAGGTCTTCCCATCGAGTTTTATGTGAATTCTTGGTGTATTCATAAATTTCTTCCTCAAACTTCTTCAAAAAATCTATCACGCTGATTTTTTCTACTTTCAAATCAATCATTTTGGAAATAACATTTGAAGAATATGGAGCCGTGTTGTTGATATATTCATATCTCTTCAAATTGACTGTTATATTAGAAAATGATTGATCATTCATATCAAAAGGATACTTTGAGTGAAACAAACATAGATTTCCACAACGATCACATTTCTTTCCACCAACACATCCCTTGTATGTGGTGAAACATGATATTCTGTCAACCAACAATTACGGGCGGATTCTTTAATATTTTTTGCAAGCCTATCTTTGTAGAGTTGTCTAGAAATTACTGTCCAACAAGCAAGTTCAACATTTGCATCTATTTTCAATCAAAATTTTCTATGTTTGTACAATAATTTTCTTGACATTCCCATCATTTTTTCCATGTCTCGTTTCAAACGATATTTTATATTGCTAGATGAATCAACTGTTGTTTGTATCACTCTACGTGCAACAACGACATGTTTTTTTCGAGATTTTCCAAATGATTTTAATACACAAGTTATATTGTCAAAGACATTTTGTTTCACCTTTTAATCTTTTGTTGACTTTTGAATATCCAATAATGATGTAACTTCTTTTAATTTCTTGACTTTATTAGAGAGAGTAAAATTTGAGCTTGTATTGTTACTGATTCATCTTTGAAAAATTATTATACATATTCTTAGTTCGATATCTTATATAATGCTTAGGTTCTTTCTTCACAAATTTGTCAGTATCAAAATTTTCTAATATTGCATCATCAATGTTGATAGATTCTCCTGCATATTTCAATTTAAAGTTTATATTAAAAAACAAAACCTGAACATAAATTCACTAAACTATATACAAGTGTTCATCTTGTATTGTCTAAATTTATGTACATACCTATAGGTGATTCGTCTTCTTCTTCAGTCTGGGTTTCAACATCTTCATCAACACTATGAGACAAATCTATTTATGTTTTTAAAAAAACATCAAATCATAATTAAAATCAATTATATCAAACAATATTTTAAATTTGAATTCTGTACTTTTAATATAGACAATATGTGCATGCATACATGGTTGGACTTCTTCTTGTTGAAAATCTCTATTTACATTATCATTGTTTCTTTCTTCAATATTTGCGCGTTCTCGTTTATTTCTCCAATAATTCTCTTTCCTTTGATCGTTATGGTGAGTTTCATCTCAAGTGCAATCAAATTTTCTCTGGCGCAAACTTTTTTTTCCCATGAGTATAGTTATCTGTAAAAGTTTTTAACAAAATCAACATTTCAAAATAGTCTCAGAAAAACTTCCTTGTCACAAAAATTATTAAAAAATAATATCAATAATTTTATGTTCAGCAAACACTTCACCTTGAAAAAAAGCTCAACATTTAGCTTTCAATATATAAATTGTTATTCCAATAAAAACTTGAACTTAAAAAAAATAAACCTTTTTTTGCATTCAAAACATCAATTACCTTGTTCAACAAAAACGAAAAAGATGATTCGAAACTTTATTTAGGTGCTCTAGAAAACCATGAAACAAATGATGAATTGTGTTAAATGCATTCGGTCGAAAGCGTATTTATACGATTTGGCGCGAAATGAATCGATACAACATGTCTTTTCATTTTTTCCGGCCGACAAAATTCTCTCACCCATCTTTCGGTAGGAAACCATTTAATTTTAGTGGGTTCCATTAGAATTACGTTTTTTCGTCGAAAAAAATTATTTCGGCCAAAAACTAGCGAATGGGATTGTTTGCAGGAACCAGAGAATTCCCTCTTGCTCACCTGATCTTTGGAGGTTGTGGACTCCTGCAAATAATCAGAATTTGGTTTTGAAAATGATACCAGCATTTTCAAAATTGAATATACTTTCAATGGATATAATTTGTTTTCATTTTCATTATTTTTATCTAATTTTATTTAATTTTTAAAAAAAATCACTCCATAATATTTTCAAGTGACATTATGATTCAGTGAAATGAAATATGCGTATCTATAAAAATACATAGTGAAAAATTTAGAAAAATTTATATTCATAATCCTTAAATTGTTCTTTTCAAAAGGGTATTTTTAGATTTTACTTTTAAGTAAAAATTAAGATAGATACAAGGTGGGGGAAAACATGTGTTTAAAATCTACAACGTTTTCATCTTGTTCAACTTAAAAAAATTCTAGAAATTATAATATTCATCTGTTAGATTCAAAATTATAGTCATAATAAAATAGAGTCTTTGTTATTGTTGCAGTATATTTCGTTTGTTAAAAACAAAAGTTTAATAATAGATACATTGTTGGAGGAAAAATGAACTTAGTATCATTCATTTCATGTTTAAGGAACATATTGTTAAACAATTGTTAAATTGACATATCAAATCTCAATAAACAAAATTTCAAAACTAGTCAGTGGAAAGCTAACAAATTTTTTCAAAACTAGTCAGTGGAAAGCTAACAAATTTTTTCACAAGTTTTGTTTTTATTTTAAAGTGTAATTCTAAATAAAAAAATTACTCTTTTATACTAGAAGTTGAAGAACTTTTGAAAATATAGTTTTTTTCTCATAAAACAAGCAAAATAGACACCCGTCTTCATGATTTCACCTCTTAGATCACTTGTATGTCTATCTCCTCTTTTGGGTCCAACTCTTTCTCTTCTAAATTGGATGTGTTTTCCTCCTCCCAGTCCATCTCTAATCTATAGTTCCTTTGGGGTCTCTTTCTATTGACTACAAGATTTATTAAATTTTCCATGCTTTGGATTGCCTATGGTAGTTGCTCAATGACTCCTTTCCTTATCTGGAAATTCTTCCTCTCCTAATTTCACCTTTGTGGGCTCCTTCTCCCTTGCTAAAGACTAAAACATATTAGCCACTTTGGGAATATTATCGGTTGCCTAGCTCGGGTGTGTTTTTCCTAATTTTCATTTGCTCAAAACCTTGACAAATCCATCCTTGTCAACCCATTACTCTTTTTTTTTTGGAGATTAGTTGTGGAAGTTAAAGGCTAGTCCCTAAACAAATTTCCATGGCCGTAGCATTTCCTACAAGAAAAATGAATTTATTCATAGTCTAGGGTTTGTAGACATCATGTGTCTTGAAAGCTTATGCATATGGATTCTTGAAGAACTATTGAAACATTCATATAAACACAAATTATTTCATACACTATATATCTATGTGTTTGGGTGATTTTTGAGGTTTTGATGATGCCTCATAGTGTCTTTCCTATTCTCGTGTGTGTTTCTTCATCCCAAAACACTTAAGGGAGTGAGTGAAACCAAATCCACACTAGAGATACCATAAAACCTTCCTTTCTAGGGATGAACTTCTCCATCCAAAGCCTCATATGTAAACTTTTTGAGTTGAAAAATTATAGACCATCCTCAAAGATCCTCTCTCTCTTCCAAGTTTACAAAAATGGTTATGCTAAACCCTTGGACCCTACCTTCAGATTTACCTATCCCTTAGGCTTCCAAGTCGATTTGGTCCACTAGATTAAATCCTTTTTCTGAGGGTGAAATCCTCCCCATGACTACATGATCCTTCATATACTATATGTAACCTGTCACCCTAGTTGATGTGAATTTATACCTAAGGATTTCAGCCGACTTGGTTAGGCATCCTATAGGTTAGATATTGGTTCTATTGACCAACTCTAAATTCCTAACCTCCATTTCCTTAACCTTACTCGCTTCCCTTAACAAAATTTCCTTGAATGAAGAGATCTCCATGTGACAGCTAGGTTCCTTCCTTACCATTTCCTTTGCCATTTATTCTTTGCATGTCTCCTCTATCATTGAATGCACCTTCTCCAATACCTAAAAATTTCATCATGAAATATGGAAAGAAAAATTTAAAAAAATAATTATAACATAAATCGTTTCAATGTTAGTAAGAAATAAATAAATAGAACAAACAAATTATCATTAATAAAACCAATCAAAACATAAAACAAATAACTAATGTCTACTATTGATTGGAAGATTGGGTGAGTCTCTAGAACACAAAAATAAATAGCGTGGGATAGAGGCATCATATGGTCCATTCAACTGACTTTTTTTTCATAATTCAATTAAAATTAAAATCTAATGAAATTAAAATATAATTTCAAAAATTGCAATCTTGGATTAATTTTCAAGTTTTCAATCTACCCTTATATTACTGAAAACTGCAACTTCAATAATAGTTTATCCACCTAATTCCACTATGAGGAATGATTGAGTGCCTTATATCAAACACCCATAATATGTAGTATCCACATTAAAAAGGGAAATTCTTTGCCAAATAGTGAAGCGTCCTTTGGACGCTTTTAAGGACCTTTTATATATATACATATGAAAGTGGTGATTAAAAGCTTGGTCAACCAAGTGGTGATCCTCCTGAATTGACAATTCCCCTTTTACAAGTGAATTGACAATTCCCCTTTTACGACTCGGATTTCCGAAGTGCTAAATTTCTCAACAGTGAGAAAAGTGATAATGACCCGTGCACTCCTGAATTAACAATTATCCTTTTTATTAGAAAAAAAACTATCATACCCGTGCAAGCCAAACCGGACGACTTGGATATCCAAAGTGTTAATTTTCCAACAGTGAGAAACTAAATGTGAAGCATTCACGTGTTTTCTATATCCAAATTCAATCTCACAACATAATAAAATTATATTTTAGTGTATTTTAATAGTATCAACGTGACCGGAGACCTAATGCCTTCAATCACATTAATCAAATTTTTTCTTTCTGTTTATAATTTAAAATTCAAATGCAATAACACAGTGTGATAGTTTAATGTTTTGTTTATGTTTTCGTATTTTTCATGGAATCCAGCTATATAAATTTAGTTGAAATAGTAAGTTTCTGTGCTTTGTGCTTTAAATTACATATTAATATATAAATTCAACGTCCCAAACACTCAGATTATAAAAATTATAAAAAATTAATTGAATATTACCCACTTATCCAAATAAATCTTTGTCATCATCTAAACACATATCCCTGATAAACGAAAACGCTGTGAAGGCTTATTAACGGCGTTATTGGCTTAGCTCTTGCACTTTTCCTTTGTAATGGTGTTGGTTAAATTTTTTATCTTTTGGGTTTTGTAGTTGAAATCAAACCATATAAATTTGGACAAAATCTATATTTTTTGTTGTTTAAATTGTATTTTTGAATGCATAAATGAATTCAGCATGCTGAAAAATCATCCACTAAAACACTCAGATTATATAAACTTAACCACTCAAATCTACAGATCCAACTATTCATCATCAAAACAAAATCAATAAAAAAAAAAAAAAAAAACAACCAAAAGATAAAACTTTTAAAATACTACATTTACAACTAGCACAGCCGCTAACTCGCTGCTGAGAACGCTTGCTTCCAATATACTGAGAACGCATGCTTTCAATATAAAACGTTTGTGGTAATCTGTCTGTGGTAATATGAAACGTTTTAATGTGATTAGGTAAATGTTAAAAAGTAAACATGTTAACGGATGCCATGATAAATGCAAGAAAGTTATGAACCGGATTAGGGTTTAAGATTAAATAAGGTTAAAAGATCATTAATTGTGCCCATTATCAATAGGTGTAATGGGCACAATTAATGATCTTTTAATGTGCCCTTTCGATGTAATTAACATCCTTCCAAGTATTCCCGACATGAAGATCATGATCACCAATACTGAATGCATTCCCGACATCAAGATCATGATCAACAATACTGAATGCCCATAACATTATTCATTAGGTTATGATGGGAATGCATGAGTAGTACTTATAAAGAAACCAATGGACTCGGATTGGTTTGAGAGGAGCAGATATCGAGCTACAAACACAGAGTTGTGGACGCCACTGAGTTATAGCCCATCCGAGAGCCTCCCCTCCAGTACCAACGCTTGGGAATGTTGATATCTTCCCATCCTGTCATAGTTGTCCTTGAGTTTTGTTTGTAGACAGTTGATGTTCAGTGGCCATTGGTCATTTCAAATTTTTATTCTACTTCTCCTTTCAGTCAGACAGACTATGCAGTTGCAGTTTTTTCTCTCAGGCGACTTATGGGTGTGAATTAGTTTTCAAATTTTCTCCCTTGGATTCCATTGCTTTGAAGGCCATATTCATCTTTTGATTTCTGCTGAAACACCAAACTGCAGATTCATTTATTCGTTGCGTTGTAACCATTGGTTTGTTGGGCATCTTCATCTTTTGATTTCTGCTGAAACACCATTTGCAGATTCATTCATTCGTTGCGTTGTAACGTTTTAAAGGTAGGAGGGAGAGTTGAACCATAGTTGTGCAGTTGAAAACAGTTTGTTAAAATTTCTTCTTCCTTGTATGTAAATAATAATACATAGTTGTGCAGTTGAAAACAGTTTGTTAAAATTTCTTCTTCCTTGTATGTATATAATAATACTAATGATCTATATTTTAAGATCAAATCTTAGCTAGACACTAAATGAGAGATTTCTTTTTTTAGAACGAAGGACCGTTTTCTTTTTTAGAACGAAGGACCGTTAAGCTTAGCTGCTAACTACTTTTTACAGAGATGTATATACTCTACTCCAAATTGGAATCTGTAATCTCTATTTAAGAAATACCTGTATATTGTTCTCAAACGACCTCTTCCTGTGGATATTAGTGGCTATAGTGAGTTTTGTTTTTAAATAAAGTAAAAATGGTTTAGCATTTGGGTTCTTCTCTGGCTCAAATTTTAACTATTATGCCACTTTGTGTAGAATTCTTGAGAATGGTTCTGTGGGTTTTTGGCTATGGGTCCTTAGCGTGGAATCCAGGCTTTGAAGCGGACGAACAATTTGTTGGATATATCAAGGGCTACCGAAGAGTTTTCGATTTAGGTTCGAATTTCTTTGATGAATGCCCGTTAATCGCATCATTCAATAAGTAAAATTGGGATACAACTGCAATGGCTGTTTACTGGCGTTTTCATCTCGTGCTTTTTGCAGCTTGTACTGAACACCGTGGGACTCCACAGCTTCCAGCTCGGACCTGCACATTGGAAGCACAGGAGGGAGCAATTTGTGTAAGAACATAGAGTATTCTTATATTGACATATATCCTCTGAGCATTCTTATACTGACATTGCAGGGAATACTAGATGTCTTGCAGTAGGCAGTACATGTAAAGGGTGTTTGAACTCTTTAAATTATTTGTCACTTCAAAGGCATAGTTCTGCATCTCCATTGTTTTTCTTCTGCGTGTACTTACACAGGTTTTTGGTTGATATTCTCAGTGGGGTAGAGCCTACTGTGTGAGAGGAGGGCCAGAGAAGGAAAAGTTGGTTATGGAGGTGAGATGAAGGGGGAGTCAAATGTTTTTCTTAGTATGTTTTGTTTGCCAATTGATGGGCTAGAGGCCTATGGATTTTGACTGAAATATGTGGTACTCAGTATCTGGAAAGGAGGGAAAGCGAATATGATCTCAAGGCCCAGATAGATTTCTACACAGTATGATACTCTGCTCTGCTCCATTGATATAAATAGCAAGTGTGTGACACTTTTGGATAGATATCGAAGCTAGTCGTGGCTTTTTGATAGAATCTCTGATTTTCTGTGGTTTTGTTATTGTAGGAGGAAGGAGAATCTGCACTCCCATTTCAGACTGGAGTCTTAGTGTGAATTTCCAGCATCTTTGTTGTCTTTATAGCCTTAATTTCTTTGAACGTAGCTTTGTAGGCATAATAATATAAGGCTCTTTAGAGAAACGATGAATTTTTTTTTGGTTGGTGATTGCAGATTCAATTCAACTCCAAACAAAATCATCAACAAGTACTATCTAGGCCCAGCCCCACTAGAAGAAATGGCAAGGTATATCAGGTTTATTTATTTTTTTAATGAGATTAGTTATTACAATGAAACTAAGACATGATTATTCATTACTGACATGTTTTGAGGCTAAAACATTCAAACCTAAGGTATCAAAAGTCATCACCTTGTATGCAGGCAAATTGCGAACGCTGTCGGTCCATGTGGAAATAACCGGGACATTCTTTTCCAGTTGGAGCAAGTCATGGCCAGCATGGGTGAGTTTTTCTCTCGTCATACTTATCCTTAAATACTTCATACCTGCATGTTCGTAATACAGTGTTTCTCTATAATTGGAGTTAAATTCATTACTTCATACCTGCATGTTCGTAATACAGTGTTTCTCTATAATTGGAGTTAAATTCATTACTTTTTCTTATAATGTCATAGGCCACGAAGATAATGAGGTGATCAAGCTTGCAAATGAAGTGAGGAAAATTATTGGAGGCATTTTCTATCTGTCACCATGTGTTTCCTAATAATTTTGGCCTCCAATTTTCCAAAAAATGAAGAGGGGCTACTTTAGTGATTAGAGCGTGATAGATATAGTTTCCTGTAATAGTTACATTGCTGATAGTTACATTCCTTGTCAGCAATGGTGGCCTCCAATTTTCCAAGAAATGAAGAGGGGCTACTTTAGTGATTAGAGCGTGATAGATATAGTTTCCTGTAATAGTTACATTCCTTATCAGCAATGGTGATGGATATACATAAAACTTCAGCTAAATCAGTTAACTTTTTTTTTCAAATGATGATGTTCCAATAGCAGCGATGCCAAATTTATGAAGTCATTGGTCTATAATTTTAAGTAGACAATTTTCTCTATTTATTCAATTTTCTGTTTTTATCTAGTTAGTTAGTTGTTTTAAGAAATGTGTTTTTATCTAGTTAGTTAGTTGTTTTAAGAAATGGATTTTTTTTACAGGAATCTCTCTATATAAGTTTATATGAATCATTATTTTTTGTTGTTTAAAATTTATTTCTAAATGTAGAAATAGATTTAGCATGTTGAAAAACTTTCAAGACACTCCGATTTTACAAAAGTAATTATTTAAATATAGTAATCCAACAATTTATCAACAATATCCCAGAAAAAAATCTTATTTTCCTAAAATCTTTAGCGTACTGCTTTTTGAACGGTTAAGTTTGAATAAACCCTGTTAAATAAACCGGCGATAGCACAAACAGGATATATATCCATACGAGAAAACAAGGATAGTGTAATCTTGTGATTGTGGTTAGGGTTTGTAGTTCAAATGTTTTCCTTATGTTCAAGAACTTTAACTAAATTATGTAAGTTTTAATGTTACTGTGGTCAGCAAATGCATTTGTATGACAAGTTTTAACACAATCTTACTATGCACACCAAATCAAGATATAAAAATTGATACGGGATCCGTAGAAAGATATGTTTTTCGCAAATGAGATGTAACAATCATGTTTGAAATTTCAAAAAAGAGGTATAACATTCTCTTAGTAGTTAGTTGTGAGATAATTGAATTTGTAGAAATATTAAAATTTATATTTCAAATATTGTAACCAAGTGATTATAAATCTATAATAATTTTGACACCTTAGAAGTGCTAATCTTCCAAATAACATTCTCTTGATTTAAAACACATATGTAACTTCTTCTAAGCATTTCAAAATATATATATATACCAAGTCTATCATGATTCTATGAAGTTGATTCTATGAAGTTGTTTGTTTAAAGAAATTTAAATTTAAATCAAGAATTTTATTTTGTAATATTTAAAGACAAATTGCAGATTTTGTAGGATATAAATTTTATAGATATTATGATATTAGAGTTAAAATTAGGGTTCAAATTTTGGTCATAAGAAATTGATATGCCTTCAAATTTAAAGTATAGTAAGGAATGTGTATGCTTTCCACTTTAAAAGACCATATATTTCATGTTTATAATAGACACCTGTTTTATTATGTTGTGTTTATTTTATTTTTTCAAAGAAAAAAATTATCATTTTTATTTAAGAATTGAATGGAAATGATCTAAATCAGATTCGACAAGAACAATTGGTCATTGGCACAGGACTCTAAGATGATCAGCATAAAAAAAAATTAATGCTATCAACGACGAAGGAGATCGACATATTGGCGTGAAGGGCCTCATGCCATCATGGGTGATGTCCAATTTTTTGTATATAATGTATGTAAAGTTAGGAAGTATATTGTTGTATGTAAAGGAATAATGAGACTCTCATAATACCTTTTCCACATGGGATAAAAGACACACAAATAAAGAAATGAAGGAGAAACGAACTAGAGAGAAGTTCAAGTGTTGGGGACGCCTCACCTTCTAGCTATCCTCCTAGTCGACTCAACATTCTATATCGTGTGTCCCCGTAATGAGAAAGGGATTCTTTTGATGTAAATAATGTAGAGAGCTTGCGCAGATGTCACTGAGAAGCATAGAGATGAACTAGAGAGCCTGTAACTTTCCCATTATTGAATAAATAAGAGTTTGGTCGATGCCAAAAGAATGTTGATTCATTATGGGTTCATAAGCCAAACTAACATCTCTTTAACAATAGTTGTGCATTTAATTTTTAGCTGGGAATCGACGACCATCCTTCCTAAGCCATTTATATTTCCTTTGGGTTTGTAATTTCATTTTTGGAGTGATTGGGTACATTCTCTACTTTATTGGGTGGGTTTCCTTTGCCCAAAAATCATAGACGTCATATATGTCTAAATTCGAGGTTCTCTCATTGTTTGTTAACCATTGTTGGACCATATATGGGTGAGTGCATGAAGTTGGTGGATGATAAAGTGGCAACAACGTGAGCAGAAATGTGCACTCACAGGAACGTGCACTCGCAAGAATGTGTACATGTTTCTAGGAACACGTGCACATTTCTAGGAACGTGCACGGATTCTTAATGTGAAGGGTTCGAAAAACCCTGAACCTCCACTTAGCAAGCAACGTAGGGACGTTCCCAGGAATGCATGTGTGTTCTCAAGACTAAAGGCATGTTCTTGAGAAACACATGTACAAGAACATGTGTGCATTCCTAAAAAAATTGAAACAAAAATAACGTGCACAATTTAGGAACATGTTTGTGTTTCTATTAACATGAAATATCTCTCTATCCCCCCCTCTCTCAATCACCCTCTCTCTCTCTCTCTCCATCTATCTTCCTCTCTCTCTCAAATATCTCTCTCCCTCTCTCTCACTTGTTTTTCCCCCCCTCTCTCTCCCTCTCTATCTGCCCCCC